>CM069860.1:111458401-112003401 GCA_036172795.1 Pelodytes ibericus
CTGGACTGAGTGGGTCTGGGAGTGTGTGTGTGTGTGCGCGCGTGCTGGACTGAGTGGGTCTGGGAGTGTGTGTGCGCGCGTGCTGGACTGAGTGGGTCTGGGAGTGTGTGTGTGCGCGCGTGCTGGACTGAGTGGGTCTGGGAGTGTGTGTGTGCGCGCGTGCTGGACTGAGTGGGTCTGGGAGTGTGTGTGTGCGCGCGTGCTGGACTGAGTGGGTCTGGGAGTGTGTGTGCGCGCGTGCTGGACTGAGTGGGTCTGGGAGTGTGTGTGCGCGCGTGCTGGACTGAGTGGGTCTGGGAGTGTGTGTGTGCGCGCGTGCTGGACTGAGTGGGTCTGGGAGTGTGTGTGTGTGCGCGTGCGCGCGTGCTGGACTGAGTGGGTCTGGGAGTGTGAGTGTGCGCGCGTGCTGGACTGAGTGGGTCTGGGAGTGTGAGTGTGTGCGCGCGTGCTGGACTGAGTGGGTCTGGGAGTGTGCGTGCGCGTGCTGGACTGAGTGGGAGTGGGAGTGTGCGTGCGCGTGCTGGACTGAGTGGGTCTGGGAGTGTGCGTGCGCGTGCTGGACTGAGTGGGTCTGAGAGTGTGAGTGTGCGTGCGCGTGCTGGACTGAGTGGGTCTGGGAGTGTGAGTGTGCGTGCGCGTGCTGGACTGAGTGGGTCTGGGAGTGTGCGTGCGCGTGCTGGACTGAGTGGGAGTGGGAGTGTGCGTGCGCGTGCTGGACTGAGTGGGTCTGGGAGTGTGCGTGCGCGTGCTAGACTTAGTTAGTGTGCCTGGGAGGGAGGAAGGGCCTGCTGGCTGAGTGTGCTAAGGAGGGAGGGAGGGCCTGCTGGCTGAGTGCGTCTGGGAGGGAGGGCGGGCCTGCCTGCTGGCTGAGTTAGTGTGCCAGGGAGGGCGTGCTTGCTGAGTGGGTCTGGGAGTGCGTGCTGACTGAGTGGGTCTGGAAGGGAGTGCGTGCTGGCTGAATTAGTGGGTCTGGGAGGGAGTGCGTGCTGGCTGAGTTAGTGGGTCTGGGAGGGAGTGCGTGCTGGCTGAGTTAGTGGGTCTGGGAGGGAGTGCGTGCTGGCTGAGTTAGTGGGTCTGGGAGGGAGTGAGTGTGTGCGTGCTGGCTGAGTTAGTGGGTCTGGGAGGGAGTGAGTGTGTGCGTGCTGGCTGAGTTAGTGGGTCTGGGAGGGAGTGAGTGTGTGCGTGCTGGCTGAGTTAGTGGGTCTGGGAGGGCGTGAGTGTGCGTGCTGGCTGAGTTAGTGGGTCTGGGAGGGTGTGCGCGCGTGCTGGACTGAGTGGGTCTGGGAGTGTGAGTGTGTGCGCGCGTGCTGGACTGAGTGGGTCTGGGAGTGTGCGTGCGCGTGCTGGACTGAGTGGGTCTGGGAGTGTGCGTGCTGGACTGAGTGGGTCTGGGAGTGTGCGTGCGCGTGCTGGACTGAGTGGGTCTGGGAGTGCGCGTGCGCGTGCTGGACTGAGTTAGTGTGCCTGGGAGGGAGGAAGGGCCTGCTGGCTGAGTGTGCCAAGGAGGGAGGGAGGGCCCGCTGGCTGAGTGCGTCTGGGAGGGAGGGAGGGCGGGCCTGCCTGCTGGCTGAGTTAGTGTGCCAGGGAGGGCGTGCTTGCTGAGTGGGTCTGGGAGTGCGTGCTGACTGAGTGGGTCTGGGAGGGAGTGCGTGCTGGCTGAATTAGTGGGTCTGGGAGGGAGTGCGTGCTGGCTGAGTTAGTGGGTCTGGGAGGGCATGCGTGCTGGCTGAGTTAGTGGGTCTGGGAGGGAGTGCGTGCTGGCTGAGTTAGTGGGTCTGGGAGGGAGTGCGTGCTGGCTGAGTTAGTGGGTCTGGGAGGGCGTGAGTGCGTGCTGGCTGAGTTAGTGGGTCTGGGAGGGAGTGAGTGAGTGTGTGCGTGCTGGCTGAGTTAGTGGGTCTGGGAGGGCGTGAGTGTGTGCGTGCTGGCTGAGTTAGTGGGTCTGGGAGGGTGTGAGTGTGTGCGTGCTGGCTGAGTTAGTGGGTCTGGGAGGGCGTGCTATAAGCTGTTTGAGGACAGATATGGCAGTGTCATGTTTAAGGACAATGACGGCAGTGATTAGCTGCCTGGGCACAAATATGGCATTGCCAGGGTATTTAAGGACAATGATGACCTGCTTGGGCACAGAGATGGCATTGGAAAAGCTGTTGAAGGTCAGAGATGGTACTGATAAGTTGTTTGGGGACAAGATGCAGTGGGAAGCTATTTGCGATCAAAGATGGCACTAGGAAGATGTTTGGGCAAAAAGTCCTTATTGGTGCAGTTGCCAAGTCCTTATGGGTGCAATATATGTGCTGTGGCAAATCCCTGTGGATACAATACGTATGCTTTGGTAAGTCATGTGGGTGCATTACTGGGCTATTGCAATAATAATAATTGGCAAGTCCAGTGGGTGCTGTGATTCGTGTATATGATCATATGAATGTTTATTTACGTATCAGTTTCCTAAATGTGAACACTAACATGCTGATCAAATACACACACACTGTGAGCGTGCTAATGTGTGTATGTAGGGTTGCCACCTGGCCGGTATTTTACCGGCAGGCCTGTAAAAAATTGGCATCAGGCCAATGTTAAGTCTATGGAGACAGTACCAAGGCTGGTATTTTTCTGAAGAAAAGGTGGCAACCCTATGTGCTTGTGTGTGTACATGATCAGCATATGAATGTGTATATATGTGTTAATGTTCACATTTAGGAGACAGCAATAAAGATAATGTGTTAGTCAGTCACATACTTTTTGTCTATAACAAGTGATTTTATTTATAGATATTTTTGTAGAATAATTATGAGAAAAATAATTTTTATAAATTTTATAAAAAATAAGGGGGGGGGGGCTGGGGTAAGCACACACAAAAATTACTACTGGACTCTTTGGCAATGATTGGCGTTAAAATATCTGCATTAAGTATCAAAATACCCCAAGTTGCATACCTTGGGTTGTCTACTTTTGAAAAATATATACATGAGGTGATTCTGGTATCCATGATCGAAAATATTTATAATTTACAAATAAGAAAAAAAACAAAAAAAAAAATGAGGTACTTCCTCAAGTCAAATATATGAATCTGTTTTGCAGTTTTTACATTCACTTGTAGATGAGGCAATGATTTTTCAAGTAAAAGTTAGAAAAAGTATCTTTTTTAAATCAAAATAATGGAATCCAATGAAAGTCCGTAATAACGCAATATATAATGTGTGTGTAAATGAGGGAGGACAATTACAGCTAAACACAAACATCGCACAACTGTTAAACAGCCATTGTCCAGTATGGTATAAAAAATTGTCAAGTAATCCAGTCATGAGGGGTTAAACAAAATATTATTTCTCTTTTCGGAAACCAACAGACTTAAAGATTAGGTTCTTGATTCTAAAAATCCCTAGTGTACATTTTCTCTTCCCTTTTATGTGAGTCACAGTCTGCAAATGGAATAAATAGGGCCAACTTCCACTTTATTGTTGGTTAACTTTCTGTAAGGGGCAGTTCCAGTAGCTTATTTTTTGTATGTATTACATGTTTCTAGTATATGCAAAATGCACGTATTTTAATGTACGTCTTTTGCTGTAGTTTACACTGGTAATAATTTCACAAAAGTCCTCAATTTTTTTAATTATAATTTTGTTGGCATTGACATAGTAAATCACAAAAAATATAAATATACACCAATTGCCATTTAACATTTTGAAACATAGATAACGAAACACACAAATATGGTATTAGCTTTTGTACAGAACATGTAGTCAAATCATCTGGTCATCTTAACAGAAATATCGGAATATGAAGAAAGTGGACTTGAGATATATAAAAAGGGGCTTAGGGATGGTACCGCGCACATTCTAAGTTATCACATTTATAGTAACATATAAAATATCTGTATATATGGCATGGATATCTATCACATATAAAATGTGATCCTAACTCCATTACTTAGATAATAAAAACGGAGTTAAGAGAGATTATGGTTAATTCCTGCTGGGTCATTTCTAGGTTATTTTGCAGGGCCATCTATTTGTTAAAATAAAAACATATCTGTCACCATGTTCAATCAAGTCCACCAGAGAAAAAGAACAAGAATAACAAATCAACATATTGGATAGGTATATTTGCCACTGAAATTGCCATTAATTCTTTGTATATGCATCCTTATAAATTCAAATCTCCAATATATAAACTACCATGTTCCGTTACCAGAATATTCACCATATGAAAGTAGGGAACACTGAACAAATAAATATTGCCACACAGTAAAAGACTAGTTGAAGTAGAAGAGTGAGGAGGAGGGAATTAAGGCATAAGTATATATTAAAAACAAATAGAAAATAGACGGAGAGAATAACAGAAAGGAGGCCGCACAAGGAGAGCTTAGCCGGCCCTCGCCAGAGAGTGGAGCCAAAAAGGGGGGCTGTGGGCCACAGTTTGGATGGCAAAGTTGCCGGTGAGTGTCATCATTAGTGTATTATAGCAGGAGTGAAGTGTCATGTCAATGAGGGACTTCATGAGAGCATCCCAATGTGCTGTGTGGGGCCAGACTCGCCTTCCTTACTCTGTAGCATTCATTCCGTTCTGAAATAAGGCTTCGGCTGCTTCAGTAGGCTGTCCAAGTATGTGCGCCGCGCAGTGGGCACTCCTGCCTCCGGCACCCCCCTGAGTCAGATATTCCGTTGCCTTGCTCTGACCTCCAGTGTTTAGACGGTGAGTAAGCCGACTTATTGTCAGGATTCTTCTCGCTCACATGTTGCAGTATCTGCATTGGTCTGCAGGGAGGAGACTTTGGTTGTAAGCTCGGGAAGTTCTGTCCGCATCGCAGCCATTTCAATTTCAATGCACTATATGGGTCAAGGAAAAGTTTGGCTATATCACCTTTTGTTGCTGGTGTATCGCTCATGGGGTCTGTGTCTCGTTTAGAGAGTTGAGCCGGTCGGGGTGTGGTGGTATCGTGTGATGACTCACCTGAGTCGCTATAGTCACTATCCCTAGTATGACATTATTCTACTCTAACTTCTTTTTGCGCCCCATGTCATAAGGGGGTTGTTGTGGCTGTTTTGGCGGCAGAAGTCATCAAAATCAAGTAGTATTAGTCATTTACAAGCGGAGCTCAGCATGAGCACGTTCATTTCCTTCAAGAGTTAGCTCCGACCCCCAAGGCATCTAAATTTAGTGACATCTAATAAGGATTACTCCCAAGACTATCAGCGAGTGACTCACTTCTATTTCAATGTTTTCACTTGATTGACGCGTTATCGTACGTGTAAAATGCCCAGCACTGCTTGCAGAATACGAATGGTTAAGCCTTGCACTACATGCAACAGTGGTTAATATTAACATGACAGTGTTTATGATTCGGGTTGCCGAAAGCGATCACCACAATAGTCAGTTAATGTGTTTCTTCCCTGGAGGAATCCACTGGAACCCATACATAAACCTAACTTGTTTCTCTTAAGAAAAATAAAATAAATAAAGACCAGATCAAAATTAGATTGTTATGAAGAAAGAAAGTGTGACACTTAACCCAAATATAAACAGTGAACAAAATAGTGAATAAAGTGAAATGGTAATTAAATTATACTCCTCCTCTGGCACTGCAGCACCCGTAAAAGTGCTCCTCGGGCAAAATTAGATTGTTAAAAGACTCCTCAATGTAATATGAAACCTTTTTTTTTTTAAATGTATATTAAAGTTAATTATAATGTGTGTATTTATTACAATTTAAATGTCTGTATTCTCTATATTTTTATTTACTCACAAATATCAGGCTACTGACCCTTCAACTCGGCAACAAGCAGTCTTCCAAATGATAATTATACTTGCAATGTGTGCATAAATATACTGTGCAGGATCCTTTACCAATCACATTTTTGAATTTTTTTTTTAAACTAGGATTGCCATGCTCCCCTGCAGAATGTAAAATGCAACTGTGCCAAGGACATGTAAAGTTATGTCTCCCTAAGCCAGAAGCAGCACTGTCCAGCTTTACGAGTGATCACAATAGATTAACCACAAATCGCCCTGACAGATGCTTGGGAGATCCAGCCACAGCTTACTTAAGTGGCTCTAGTTCAGGGCAGCATCTCACATGGAAGTGATTTGTGGATCAAGTGGTCTCCAGCTGGTATACCCAAAGGAACGGGAGGGGGGGTAATCCACTGATGTGTGAGCTTTATACTTTACATGTGCTGCCCCTGCAAAGGGAGTCCTATTCCTGTAATGTGTTCAGTGCTGCATATCTACTCTATCTGGAGTATTGTTAGCGGAATTAGAGTACAAGCTTTGTTGGCAAAATGAATCACATTAGAATACAAGCTTTATTATTACCTAGCTGAATTACATTAGGGTGTGATCAGGTGTGTAATTTAGACTAGGCATAGCCAGTTTATGATGCAAGACAAATAGAAACCAAAAAGCCATAATTATAAAGTTCTCATCATTAGAAGAGTACATTCCAGGTGTGCTAACATTATCAGCACAGAGCCAGCAGTTCAAGCTTAAGACAAGATCAAAATTAGATTGTTAAAAGACTCCTACCTTTAATATGAAACCTTAGTTTTAGCTCCTGTAACTAATAAATTGCTAGATAAAATACTAGAAAATGTATATCTGATGTCAGGAGTGTGTTAAAATGGGACTTTGTCATGTTATATATTACCTTATCCTTTTAAATTGAAATGTCCTGAAGAGGACAACAAATGTTGCCAGTAGAGGGCAGTGCTGTGTTCTAATATGGCTACCAGTGTGATGACCAACTGGATGCAGAAACGGCAATGACAAAGTAATAAACCAGCTTTTCATTGAAGCATTAGACATAGTTTAATTTTAATCAGCCACAACCTTAATTTCCTAAATCACAAACAGATCTTTCATCATCATCTCAATTTACAGATCAAGTAAAGATATAGAGAAGGATGACAATACTTGTCATTATATGTATTATTAAATGTAAATATAAAATAATACAGTGAATTATTTCACACAGTAAATGAAGTCAGAAGGTGACATCTTTTCCAGACAGGTTACAAAGCTTTTTTCGATATAACATTTTTGCTTGTACCACCAGGAAGCCACATAGACAAATATAAAATGGAAACATTTTGACATGTTGAAAGTTACACAGTTAAAGTGTTTTCCAGTACCTGGCCATAAAAACCCTTATCATGCCAGTTCCTATTACTGTCCAGCTTCTGGCATTTACAGAAGATATCCCAGAATCCTCAGCGACTTAGACTAGCCCTGTGTGCAAGATGAATCAGTGCAGAGCTTCTGTAGAATAAGAGACATGGATAGTGGGGTGTAGTACAGTTTTGCAACCACAACCGCCCTCTGATGTGACTTTTGGAAACTGTAATGAATATTCTTTCATGTCACTGTATTATGTGCATTCAAAATGGCCAACCATGTTCCTTAAACAAGTAATTATTTTGCAGCACTCATTTGTCCAGACTTTAGAATGATATTTGTTGTTAGAACTTTAAATACATTTGACAAAATCATCATCTATCCAGCCCCATTTATTTTTTAAAACTTAATTATGTAAAATGTCTAAAACAAGCTGAATTTATAGATTTGTTTCTAAAGGAAAGAACACTTGCTTAGAGTCAAATATAGTAATTTAATATACTGGTTAAATAAACACACAATTCGTTAAAAACTAGCCCTTTTGGTTAGTTAAAGGAATGTCTAGTTAATCCTTTCAGTGCTTTTAACAGTGTCAGAAATGGTGTTTCAAGTAAACATTAATGCATTTTCCCCAAAGGTTTCCCACACTATTCTAACAGGTCTGCTATCTGGAATTTACATTACCAAGAGATGCCAGCGAGACAATCAGATTCCCTTCTACCCAAACATGATTTAAAAGAATCACATCCACTATCACTGCTAGCAATCGATACATTGTAAGAGATAAAATAAATATACTTATAAGTGTTCCAAATGATCTAATAGACATCTAAGGCACAAAGGTGTGAAGTATAAGCAAATAAACAGAATGCAATAAGGCACTGTAACATTTCTTTCCCCAAAATAGTTTGCACAAGCAATACCTGCTGGTGCAATATGAGCAATAGTGCTCGTCCCCTGACCACTAAATTGTATAACAAACAATAGCAGACTCAAAATGCACAAGGGTTTATGTATAAAGATAACTTCTTGGGCCGAGTTCTAAAAGACATCCAATCAGCAGAGACATTCCAGTAGTTTCCATGGTGACCAGCCCACTTTTAGAATTTTGCTCCTCAATTGCCCATTATACATAATCCTCATAATGTTCGGTTTAGGTCTAAATAATAAATTGTCAGACTAGCAGCAATAATCTAATGTGCCTGGCAGGTACGGGATTCAATCCCTGTTTCCACTTCTAGAATTACATAATTTAGCTAAGGCTACGACGTAATGCAGAATTCGTGACAGTCATGTTCAGCTCACTGAGCATCAGTAATGCTAATGGTCCTTCCTCTCTTTTGGTATACACGTGTAACTATGATAAGACTGTATATGGAGGGAATATAGAAAAGAAAATCATTATAAAAGAGATGAGAAGATAAATACACAGTCAAATGCTGGAAAAATAAAAAGGAAAAAAAAATGTTTTTCTCATCTACTAAGAATGGACAAGATCAGCTCAAAAATGAATGTCAGCAAGTGATGGGGCATCTGGTGATTACCATGGAAAAAGGAACACTAAAAATAGACACCAGACACCCAAGTGAACACCTGCTACATAAACTACTATCCACACTAACATTTTGTGCAGCGCCTTTCCAAGTTAAAGTGATTAGTAGTTCCTGGAGACCATCATTTAAATAAAAGTCATGTCCTGAGCAGTAGCCCAAAGCAACAGTTGGTGAGGCATCCATGGAGACTGTAGCTAGGCTTTGTAAACCAACTCTGCGTTCATCTTATTGTACATTAAATAGATTGCATCAATAGTGGGGGTGTAATTCACCAGGAATTTGCGCATGTTTTCTGTGCACTCCTCTTCCTTTGTGTTCCGTCCTTTGGAGAGAGCTTTTAGGAATTCATCTTTTTTAGGGGCAGTGACGAGAGCAGCCTGGTCATGGGAAAACAAGACAAGGTTACAGTGGTGTTTAAATTCACAGATAGAGCTCTTAGTTATAACTATATGTCAACATAGAATAATGAGATTCAAAGTTGGAAATCCTTCCAGACAAAAAGCTGAAATTGTAATTAAAAAATAAAATAGAGAACAACAGAGGGGGAGATCTGGCACTTAAAACAGAGTTGGGAAAAATAGGCAGATTGAAAAATATTTCCAACTCAGCTCTTTGTACCTTATGTTTGTTGCTCATTTGTCAGTTCAGTATTCGAGAATAGGCCCCCAGAAACCATGCCCTTTAACAGGGACATGCACCTTTAAGGCCGCCGGAGGCGATCAACAATCGCCTACAGTGATCAGACGGTGTTGCTGTGATGCCTCAATGAGAAAAATCCACTACGGCGCACAGACGATCGCTCTAAGAGCGGCGCCATACCAGAAATTGCGCTGCCCGGGTTGTAGGCAAGAGCTTCAAAAGCAGCAAATCACTGCTTCCGTTGCTCTGTTGTAGTTTCTAGACTGCCCCTAGCGGCAGTCTGCAGTTTTACAAAAAAAAAGGGTTGGAATCTAGGGCTAGGGTTACAATAATATTAAGGGTTACAGTAAGGCTTAGGGTGAAAAGATCATGTTTGGGGAAAAAATTCTACTTTTGGTTATTGCCCTATAACGTACAATGAAACAACAGAAAAACATGTAAAGGCGGCACATTTCTAAACTAAGGACAAATATTAGAAACTATTTAGATGGGGTCTTTTTTTTTTACCAATAGTAATCGTGTAAAAGATTTCAGGTAAAATTTAGCAAAACACAAAAACTGCCTATGTTCTTAAGGGGTTAAGCAGAGGAACCCAGAACACACGGCACAGACTCCTGGGCTAACACAGGGATAACGTGCGTTGATCTAAGGATAACTTGGAGTCAAGTCATTCTTTTTGGAAATGCGGAAGACACACTTACTTTGAAGAATTTCTGGATCACCCAGCCATGGTACTTCTGTAGTGAAATTTCATAGGCTTTTGCTAAGTTGACCTTGATACTGTTTGGGTGTTCTTCATCTCTCTCTCCATCAGCAATGCTCATAATCAAAACTTGAATGAACTTCAAACACCTATAAATGCAGCAGTTTAATAAAAAAACATCATATTGAGTCAGTATTAGCATATTTGCTCGATTATAAGGCGCCCCCCCCAACTTTGCTTGTTAATGAATGGGAGAAAATTTGCTAGTAAATACTGCTTATTGTGTAAACTTTTATTCATATTTAATAAATAAAAAAAAGTTATTGAGAAACTGTATTTCCTCTGTCGCCGATTATTCTAGTTTTTTTGAGCTCCTTTCATTATTGCCCCACAATACTGGTCATTGCATCGATAGCATTATATGGCAGCCTCAGAACTTTCCACAACACCCTAAAAGGACTGCCACTGCACCCATATTGCACCCACAGGACTTGGCAGTGCATCCACAAAGTGCAATGTTCAGTAAAAAAAATGTTTTGAATCAAATCCATTTTTGGGTAGCCCCTGTGTATTAAGGGGGGGGGGGGCATGGATACTTGGGGCAGCCTTCGGCCCCATATATTAAATGGGGGTTGGGCCAGGGGCACTTGGGGCAGTTCCTGGCCCCTTGTATTAATAGGGGGCCAGCTTCACCATGCCCAGCCCCAGTTACAATTAGGGGTCTGGCCATTACACAAGCCCCCAGCCACAGTATTCTTTTGTATTTAAATTGCAAAACTGGAGTCAAAATGTTAGCAATCACTGCTCAAAAAAACATAATGAACCCGCCCCCCGTAAGATAACATATAAAATTTACAAGTGTTAAAAGATTACCAATACCAATCGACAAAACCATGAATAATGTGCATTCCTATCCTTAGGACAAAAACAGTACAAAAGAGCAGTCAGGGTCAAAATGTCAAGAATGGAGAAAAAAAATATATGCATATGTATGAAGGTGGCAGTATTTGCTGGCATACACTTACCACTACATAAGAGATAAAACAGGTAGCTCTGTGGTCATAAGTTTCTTATTTTTGTGTCTATACAACTATTCTAAAATTCTCATGAAGCATTCAGTACTGTGGCTCAGCTCTTTTTTATTACATTTCATTTAACTTTACACAATGCTGGACCAAACTATTTTTCACAGAAGTTCCCATTAATAATGGGCACTGCAGGGGCCGAGATGACTTTTATACAAGATATCACTTTGCAGGTCCTTCAAACATTTGTCTCTCACCTCTTCAACCACATCAATGCCAGTGTCCCCCCAACTTTTGGCCACTCTGGTCCATACATCTCCTTTTCAGTTTCCAACATCTGCTGCAATGTTTTGAACTTGGTAGGGTTTGATTCATAAACTGCCCTGATTTTCTAATATTGAAGGAGAAGAAAATACAGGTTTTTAATGTGGAATAGCAAAATAATAAATTGATTTTCCTTCAAACTAAAGCAAGAATAACAACCCAAATTTCATTTAGTAACGTGTAAATACATGATCATCACCGATAAGGTATGTAGCCATTTGAGGAGAAGCAAGTGATTCCAGCAGTAAGGACCAACATTGTATTTCTTTCTTGACTGGCTCTAAAATCCATTTGCAACAAGAATCCCTTACATCCCTTTTTGGGCCAAGTCTACTAAGGAAGAAACCATCAGCCGCTAGACATTTTATTAAAATAGGTGGATGGAGAGGAAAAAGATAAAACATTAAAAGAGGACCACTGAATGGAAGAAAGGAACAGGTAGGGAGAGCACCATGAATGGCATGAATATAAAACTAAAAATAAGAGAAAAATACAATTATATGAACTGTATATGGAGAGATGCATACAAAACTGTACGCATTTTACAAACAGATTAACATTTGGCTAGCATTTTCATATTAGGAGCGTCAAGAAAACAGAGAAATGTATGGAAATTGCCTCAACGTCTGAATATTTATTTCAGGTATTCACGCTTTTGGTCTCAAAATGGTGAGGTACATGCGACAAAATGTTATGGTGTGATAGAACAGAACTAGAATGATATTATCCAGATTTCCGATACCTTTTTTAGGTCATGTGTAAAACCAGCAGATTTACTGGGTGTTAACCATATTATTTTATAGCGACAATATACCCCTGATAAATCCGAATGGTGTGGTACGTTTGGGACTTCTAATTGCCTGTTTCGCCACTAACATACTACATAGATATATATATAATTCAATGCATTATTATTCAATTGTACATTATTTGCGCCATGACAGATTGGAATTTAAACAGAAGATTTGATATGGGTCAAAAACATAGTAACATAGTAATTTAGGTTGAAAAAAGACACAAGTCCATCAAGTTCAACCCTTCTACCTATCATTTCAGCGTTTTGATCCAAAAGAAGGCAAAAAAACCCCTAAGGAAGCTTTTTCGAATGTTGCCTCCTAGGGGGAAAAAAATTCCTTCTTGACTCCAAAAGGGCAATCAGATTTCTCCTTGGATCAAAAAGCTCTATTATTAATGCTCATTCTATTATTAATACCCCTGTATGTTCTGCTTTTCTAAAAAAACATCCAGACCATTTTTAAATGCATATATTGTGGTTGATAGCACTACCTCTCTTGGCAGTGAGTTCCATAATTTTATTGTCCTTACAGTAAAGAATCCCTTCCTTTGCTGCCTATGAAATCTTTGCTCTTCCAGTCTCAAGGGGTGACCTCTTGTTCTTTGTACATTTCTATTAATGAACAGGTCCCTGGAGAGCTCCTTATATTGGCACTGCACATATTTATATAATGTTATCATATCCCCTCGTTATGAAAAAAAGACGCCTTTTTTCTAACGTAAATAAATGCAATTTTTTAAGTCTCTCTTCATAACTAAGATCCTCCAATCCCCTTATTAATTTTGTAGCTCTCCTTTGCACTTTTTCTAGTTCCTTAATATCCTTTTTAAGGACTGGTGCCCAGAATTGTACTGCATATTCAAGGTGAGGTCTTACCATTGATTTGTAAAGAGGCAAGATGATGTCCTCC
Source organism: Pelodytes ibericus (assembly GCA_036172795.1). Classification (NCBI taxonomy): domain Eukaryota; kingdom Metazoa; phylum Chordata; class Amphibia; order Anura; family Pelodytidae; genus Pelodytes; species Pelodytes ibericus. The sequence continues at coordinate 111,471,459 of CM069860.1, forward strand.
TCCCGTGAATTTATACCTCGTTTTATACATGCCAATATCTTATTGGCCCTTGCAGCTGCTGACTGGCATTGGGCACTGTTGCCAAGTTTGTTATCTATAATGATTCCTAAATCCTTTTCGTTAGTAGTTTTTCCCAGGGAAATACCATTTAACGTATATGTTGCTTTGTTATTATTTTTCCCATAATGCATAACTTTACACTTGTCTATATTGAACCTCATTTGCCACTTTCTTGCCCAGTTCCCTACTCCAAATCTTCCTGTAAAGAAAAAACATCAAGATTAGTCTTTATTGCCTTACCTAATTTAGTGTCATCAGCAAACACTGAGACAGGGCACTCAGCACAACGTGGGAGATCATTAATAAACAGATTAAAAAGAAGAGGTCCCAAAACAGACCCCTGAGGTACTCCGCTCACTACCCTGGTCCAATTTGAAGCTTTACCATTTACAACAACCCTCTGTGTTCTATCTTTTAGCCAATTTTCAATCCAAATACATACATACATACAAAATATCTAGGAGGACATTTTTATTTATTTTATAATTTTATACAATTTATTTCTATTTAGTATTACCAGATATTGGTCTAAATCTAGTATCCTTTTTGAAAACCCTTTCATTATTGGGGCAGATTCAGCAATGCCTGTTAATGCAGAAAAATCCCCAAACTTTGTGGTAAATGTAAAATTAATTTAATGCCCTCCATTAAATGCATTAAAAATCATATTTGCACCGTTTAAATAACAAAAAAAAATCTTCTACAGCATGCTAAGTGATCCACAAAGGTTGCAAAGATTCAATGAGGCTAGTTAAAACTTAACAATATGAAAAGCCATTAAACTGTGCAGAGGCTGCTTAGTGGAGCAGGTTTTTGCACATTAATAAAAACAGTGCTCCTCAATAGTACTTAAAAGGGTTAACCCTACGGAAAAAAAAAAAAAATGTTTTGGGGTCATCTGGGCTAGCCAGCAGCTGATTGAACAACACAGGAAAACTGAGCATCCCCAGGCAAATCTTGTTTAAAAATATCATTTATTGTTATCCATCATCAAAATAACACCATAGTGATCCATCAAAGACAAAAAACAGGTAAAGTGACTACTAACTTTATGCTTCATGCTCAAGGCATGTAATCATAAGCTTCTGTACCCTCTCCCTCTTTAATAATCGTGGGGACCAGGAGTGGGCAGAGGCCGCAGGTCCCTTTAATACATTAATTTGAGCATCCCTCTGCCTCCCAGTGCTGGAGGTTGCCCAATTAAGACCCCGATAAGGCCCCAGGCCACCGCCCACAATGTTCCGGGGGAGCCACTTCGTTTAAAAAAAAAAAAAAAAAAAAAAAAAAACATGGAAAGCAGCAATCCAAAAAATAATCCAGGTTCTTAAAATGTGCCAGGGCCTTTTGGCTACCCCCCCCCCCCTTCCCCCCAAGTTCTTAAAGAGTGGCCTGGGGCCTTTGGGCAACCAACAGCCCCAATTTCATTTTGGGAGTGGAGAAGGGAGAGGCGGAGGACTGGGTGCAGCCATTAAATAAAATCAAAGGAATTGGGGGTCTAACAGAGAGGTCTGGGGTTTCCGTAAAAAATTTCAGCTTGCATGTTGAGAGATGTTTAATGTGAAAACTGGAGTTTTCCGTTATTATTAAAGCATAATGCAGCAGTGGGTGGTTGCCAGTTTAATTACATCTGACCCATTATTTTTGATATTTGCAATTAAAAAGACTAGTTGTCTAGACATGGTATATGACAAAAGGCACAATAATAAAAAGTATCTGCTGTAATACAGTATTGCATTAACATTAATTTATATAGCGCCAAGTTCTATAGAACATAGAGTAGAAAATACTATGTTAAACAAATAGGGACAGATTTCTACATGAGGTAGAGAGCACTGCTCGCAAGCTTACAATTAAGAGGAGGTTGGGGACAGGAGACATATCGTATAAGATGACCCTGAAAATAAGACGACCCCCCCAAACTTTGGATATTAATTTAGGAAAAAAAATAAATCTGAATATAAGACTACCCTAAAATAAAACGTTTTACTTGTCTATATTCACATGTAAACAGTTTTTTCATATTTAATAAAATTACGATAGAAAAAATGCATTTCTTGTTTTTATTTGCCAATCTGCCCCCTCGACTTAGCCAATGCATCCCCCAACATAGCCATCTGCCCCAGACTTAGCCAATGCATCCCCCACAGAACCATCTATCCCCCACACTTAGCTAATGCATCCCCCACAGAACCATCTGTCCCCCACTTAGCCAATGTATCCTCCACAGAACCATCTGCCCCCCACACAGCCAATGCATCCCCACACCGCCATCTGCCCCCAGACTTTGCCAATGCTGCCTCCCACCCCTACCCCAGACTTGGCCAATGCTGCTGCCCCCTCCCACCTCCACCATTGCTGTCCCCTCCCCAGACTTGCTTCCAGTATCCCTGGTGGCTAGTGGGGGTAGCCGGTGAATATCTGCATGATACGCATAGACACCCTCCGGTGCTGCTCGACATTTCCGTCTTCTATTACGGACCGCGGGAAGGTCACGTGACCTCCTGGCGGAAGTGGCGGGCAGCGCCAGAGGAGGTCTGTGCATATTGTGCAGACATCCACCGGCTGCATTCGAGCAGGATCCAGATCCCTTGCAGCTCTGCGGGGGACCTGGATCCCATTGTCAGACCTCGATTTGAGACCTGATTATAAGACCAAGCTCGAATGTAAGACAAGGGGCATTTTTCTGAGAAAAACCTTGTATTATAGTCGAGCAAATACGGTATATGGTGAGTGAAAAGTTCAAAGGGTAAAGTGGTGTAGTAATAATATTTATTAATTAATGTAATCTTACCTCAATATTTCCTGAAACATCAGATTTTATTGGAGAAAATACTGTACCTCCAAGACTATCTGAAAATACAAAAAAAACAAAACACAAATAAATTATAAAAAATAAAAAGTTTGTATATAGTATTATTTGATTATCTAAAATAACATTCAGTTATGGTCTACACAATCCATTTACAAGTTGTTTTATTAAAGCATCTCATATTTCATTGCTCTATCATTGCTCCAACATAGAAAATGCTCAAACCTGCAGAAAATGAGAGGTCAGTTATATAGGGCATCCACCAACAAATAGTGTTACTTATTTGTTACACTGTTTCAGGCTATATTTTACATTTACTTTTCAAATCAATACAGGAACCAGTTTCTATAACACTGGCACCTTGTGTTGGTTTTGCATTTTGTGCTTGGAATTACTGGTAAGTGAGCACAGATGTCATATTACATAGGGTGCATTAAGCCAACAGGATATTGGCCAGGAAGTGTGGCATAGTAGAACTGTTTGCAATATTTTCTTGACATGCACTATGGTTTTTTGAATTTAGGTATTGTTATGTTCTTTCCGTCTTCTAAAATCTCCCATGTTGGCAGTAATGAATGTGTGCCAAGGCATCAGGCAAGCAAAAGGTTACATTACAGAAAATGGTTTAAATAAAATTACAGGATTTCAATTCAACTTACTAAAACATTTTTCCTGTTTTAAATTTAATATTTTTTTTATTGAAAATCTTACATCTAAGTACATATGTTATAACAGTACTGAAATGTAATAAAATATTAAGATATATATATATATATATATATATATATATATATATATATATTGTGGCAGGATGGCCAGGCTCTTTACCATAAACGGCAAATGCAACAGTCGGGATAAAATATTACTGCAGTTTATTGTCAGTTTTCCCCAGGATATACAATGTTGTGCTCTCCCACAAAATGAAACAAAAAGAAAATAAATCCTACTCCAACTTGGAGACTTACTAAACAACAGTATTTCTAACTATCCAACTGGCCAGCTAATCCGGTTCCCAGTTTTAAACAAAAGTAAACACAGTACTTTAAATGGGTTTCACACAATACCTTTTTCCTCAGAGTCTCAGGCTTAACTGCCTTCTCTCTCCCAGCTTCTGGACTCTCACATGACTTCAGAGGCTAACCTTTTAAAACCCCAGTTAAAGTAAATTCACCTGGGTTTTAATAGTCAAGGAGTGACTCCCACCAATTAACCCCATCATGCTGGGAATAGAGAGCGCTCCAATCTATTACTAACATAGAAAGCCTCTCTGACCTTGCCACAATATATATATATATATATAAATCTTAAAAAAAGAAGCTGGATGAAAATGCTTGGTAAAATAAGTGTCAGTTTATATAGGGGAAAATTTATTCATACTTACCGTAATTTTCCTTTCCTGGTCATAGGCCATGGCAGCACAACAATGGGTAGCTCCTCCCCATCCCTAATTAGACAGGAACCAATTAAAACAAGTGCATAAGTACCCCCTTCTACCCCTCAGTCTTGTATTCCAGCAATATCCCAGGGCGGGATTCCTGTGCTGCCATGGCCTATGACCAGGAAAGGAAAATTACGGTAAGTATGAATAAATTTTCCCCTTTCCTGGCCACAGCCATGGCAGCACAACAATGGGTAATACCCAAGCAAAACCAAGGGAGGGAATAAAAAGAAGACTCAGAAATTTTAGTAAGGCAAGTGTATTAGCACAACCAAGGTGCAAAAAAAAAAAAAAAAAAAAAAGACAGACACTATTTGGAAGCGGAGAGGACACTTAGGCCAAAGGCGTCCTGCCGGCCTGCTCTGACATCCAGTTGGTAATGGCGGATGAAGGTGTTCACCGAAGACCATGTAGCTGCTTTGCAGATAAGTTCTGGAGAAACTTTTGCTGCAGCAGCCCAAGAGGCTCCCTGATGCTAATGCCACCAGCAAAACGGTCTTGATAGTAAGAAGATGTGGAGAGATGGAATCCAGCGGTTCGAAGGGGTTGACCCCATGGCTTGTAGCACCAGAGGTAGATCCCATGGGGGAACAAACTGCCTGATTGGGGGTCTGATCTTCAGTACAGCTGTAAAAAAAAATGACTACATCTGAGTTAAAGGCCCATCTGTGGTCGGTAAGAGCTGACAAAGCGGAGACATGTACCTTTAAGGTGTTGTAGCTTATCCAGCCCTGCTTGAAGAAATTCCAGGATGTCCTTAACCACAGGATGTCGTATGTCGACCTGCTTAGGAGAAGCCCAGGAAGAAAAGGCATCCCAAACCCCATAGTAAGTAGAAGAAGTGGAACGCTTCCTGGCCTGTAATAGGGTATCTGTGACCGTAGCAGAGAAACCCTTCTCTAGAAGCCTTTCCCTTTCAACCTCCAAGCCTTCAGGTTGAGAGCTTCCGGGTCCAGATGTAAAATGGGCCGCTGGTGCAGGAGAGATGGAACTGTTGGTAGGTCCCAAGGAGTTTCCTGACAGAGGCTCAACAGAAGAGGAAACAGAGGCCGGCGAGGCCAGTATGGGGCGATCAGAATCATGAATACCGGCTCCTGCCGAATCCTCCTCAGTAGAGGGAATATGAGGGGCATGGGAGGGAATGCATATCCTGTCGGGAACTCCCACCTGCATAAAAGGGCATCCCTCTCCCGGGCCTGTGGATCGTGACCTCTCCAGAACAATACCTGTAGCTTGTTGTTGCTGCTGGAGGCCATCACATCCACCTGAGGGAGACCCCATTTCCTCACGATACCCTTGAAGATCTTGTCTGAGAGGCTCCATTCTCCTGGGTCCATCTCCACTCTGCTGAGGAAGTCTGCCACCGTGTTCTGTACTCCTGGTAGGTGAACTGCCACCAGCCCCGCAAGGTTCTTCTGTGCCCAGGACATTAGGGGAATCATTAATCTGATCATCTCGCGGCTTCGGGTGCCCCCTTGGTGATTGATATGGGCTACCACCGTGGCGTTGTCTGTTCTCACCTTTACCCACTTGTGCCGTAAGGACTGCTGAAAGTGTTTCAGTGCTTTGAAGACCGCCAGTAGTTTCAGAACATTGTAGTGAGTCTCCAGTGCGGGAAATTCCCACTTCCCCTGAACCAGATCGTCTCGCATGTGGGCTCCCCAACCCCAGAGACTGGCATCTGTCGTAATTGTAACCCAGGGGATGACCCCCAGGGGAAACCCTGAGAACAGGGCTCTCTTGTTCATCCACCATACCAGGCTTAGATGGACCGAAGCGGGAATCTTGATGGGCTGGAGAAGATTTCTTCCTCTGTATTGGGATAGAAAATTCCTCTGGAGTGATCTCATTCTCCATTGAGCCCATCTTGTCAGGCCTATCGTTGATGACATGGAGCCCAGGAGGCTCATGACCCTTCCTGCTGTAGTAGTCTTGTTCTGACGCATCTCTTTTACCTTCCTGATGATCTTTAGTCCTCTTTCTCTGGAGAGCTGAACCGTCCCTAGTGCTGTGTTGAACAGAGCACCCAGATACAGCATGGACTGTATCGGAAGAAGATGACTCTTTTCTGCATTTATCTTCCAGCCGTCCTCTGCAAGGACCAAGATGTCGTCGAGATAATGAAAGACGGCAATGCCCCTCTTTCTTAGGTCTGCAATGAGTACCACCAGGATCTTGGAGAAAGTGAGTGGAGCCGTACTGAGTCCAAAAGGGAGTGCCCGAAACTGGAAGTGTCCACCTTCCACTGCAAATCTTAGATATTTTTGGTGCAGCGACGCAATAGGGACATGGAAATAGGCGTCCTGCAGGTCTATAGACATCAGCCATTGCCCTGGGAAAACCGCCTTGATGATGGACTGGATAGACTCGATCTTGAACCTTCTTACGCTTAACCGCTTGTTGAGGGTGTGAAGATCCAGGATAGGTCTCCATCTTCCCGAAGATTTTCTTGTGAGAAACAGGTGGGAATAAAACCCCTTTTTCCTTTCCACCTTCGGGACTTCCACGATGACGCCTTCTTGCTGGAGGGAAGACATAAACTCCAGGAGAGCCAGTCTTTTGTCTTTGTCTCCTGGCCATTTTGTCATCAGAAAACTGTGACGAGGAGGGGCATCCTTGAACTCAAGTAGATAACCCCTGTGGATGATGTTCAGTACCCACTTGTCCTTGGTAGATGACTCCCATCTCCTTCGGAATAGAAGCAGGCGTGCTCCTACCCCTCCGGGCTGGGAGATCAACCCGTCATAATGTTCTTGGGCTCTTGTTGAAGGCAGATCCTCTGGATCTTCCTCCTCTGGTTGAAGACTGCCCCCCTCTCCAAGGCTGAGATCTTCCATACTCTCTACCTGGTCTGTAGGATTTGAAGTCCCGAAAGGAAGAGTGGTCAGAGGGTCTTTTGTACAGGAAAGACCTTCTAGGTCTGCGATCTTGAGGCAGAAAGGCATTTTTGCCATCCGCTGCCCTCTTAATGCATTCATCCAAGTTCTTCTCAAAGAGCATATCGCCATGGAAGGGTAGAGAACAGAGGCTATTCTTGGATGAAGCATCTGCTGACCAGTACCTCAGCCACAAAGCTCTTTTCGCCGAGACCGAAAATGCCATGCACCTGGCCACCGCCTTAACCATGTCCACTGAGGCTTCGGCAGTGAAATCCACGGCCAGCTTAATGTCTTGCAGACTGCTCATGAGGCTGGATCTGCTCCTGCCTTCTCCGATACCCTCCTCCAATTTTTCTAGCCAACTTTTCACGGCTCTGGAGACAGAGGTAAGGGCGACAGCGGGGTGAAGGCCTGTACCAGCCGCCACATAAGCCCTGCACAGGCTAGAGTCCATCTTCCTGTCCATGGAGTCCCGTAGGGATCCTGCATTATCCACCGGCAACGTGGTGCGTTTGGCCAACCTCACCACAGCTGCATCCACTTTAGGGGCTGACGCCCAGTGGCCTGCGTCCTCCTTCTCAAAAGGATAAAGACGGGAAATTCTACCCTGATTTGGGAGTTTTCTCTCCGTCCTGGACCAGGTGTCAGGGGCGTGTTGTCTTTCCTCCTCCGAGGTGGAAGACCTTTCCCCGTATGCCTCCTCCATAGACTCATCCGAAGAATCATATTGGAAGTAGTCAGGGGGATCCGGGTACCTGGGCCTTTTGTGGGCACTGCCCGCTTCTCTGATGCCCTGGGTTATTGCCTGTAGAATAATTTGCTTGGAGACAATCAGAGCAGAGGCGCTTCCCTTCCAGGGCCCTCTTGTCACATGCTTCACATCGAGCTCTAGCAGGAGACTTCCCCCTTGGATGATCCGGCAGCCTTTTTCCCTTTAGAACTACATCATAAGGAAAAAACCGTGAGCCAGCACTCTTTTGTTTTAAAGAAGAAAAAGGAAAAGAGGAAAAATAGAATACATGAAGGGCTTACCCTTTAAATTCTGACAGTGACCGATTACTCCGGACCGATGAATCTGAATCCATGATATCAGAAGAATGTAATCCGCACTGTAAAACAGGGTGAAAACAGTCCTGAACTGCTGCAAGAAAGTCAGAAATTCACTAGGCCCGAAACCCTTTTGAATTTGGCTCCTAAATAGAAGCGATGACGTCACATCTGCGCATGTGCGAAAACGGCATGACGCGAAATGGACAGTCTGCCCATGCGCAAAGGCAAAACCCGGAAATAACCTGAAATGAAGCCACAGAGACTAACCAGGACACGGAAAGCCACACAAGCGGCGAAAATGGACACAAACAAAGGCAGGGGATACCCTAGATCACCAGGGAAGCCCTGTGTAAGAGAAAAGAAAAAATGAAATGGCCAAGAAAAACTGCCAAATGAGCAGGAAGAACAGGTAACCTTAAAACACATCTGAAGAGGGTACCTTGCATCCACATAGTGTCTTGCCCATACCTGCTACCCCTAGGGTCACTGCAGTCAGAAGGGTAGAGGGTCCTTGTGCTTGCTATCCCTAGGGTCACTGCAAGACTTTTCCCCTGGTCACTAGGGGTTTCTCCAGGGGGACACCTTTGCGCAGGGCCGTGTACTGGAGCTTCCCAAGGAAGAGAGGCTTAACTCCCTTGGGGCCAAGAGTAAAAACTCTTTAGGTAAGCCCAAAAAAAAAAAAAAAAGATGGTTCCCAGTCTGAAAAGACTAGTCTGTCCTAGGGATAGGACAGGAACAAAAAGACTGAGGGTATGAGGGGTAGAAGGGGGTACTTATGCACTTGTTTTAATTGGTTCCTGTCTAATTAGGGATGGGGAGGAGCTACCCATTGTTGTGCTGCCATGGCTGTGGCCAGGAAATATATATCTATATATACACATATATATATATATATATATATACACATATACACACACACACATTATATATATATATATATATATATATATATATATATATATATATAACTGACACTTATTTTACCAAGCATTTTCATCCAGCTTCTTTTTGTGATGGTGGTAAAATGGTTTGCAGTTAATGGTATTTTTACTATTGAACAAGTACCGGTAGGTATTATTTATAAACCGTTTCTTTTTTAGACGTGATGCATTCATCATTTATCTCTGTAGAAAAAATCAAAGAAGATAATATCTTTAAAAGAACACTCCAGGCATCAAATTAACTTTGATGTACCTGGTGGTTCTTAACTTGTACATTGCATTTTATTTACAAATGATTTGATTGGTAGTTGTTTTTACACTGCACCTTTCACATGTCTTCTTGGTTTGTAAATAGAGGGATTTCCATTAGGCAAGGCAGCGATTACCCATAGTGCAGTGCCGCTATGTTTTCTGTGTAAAGTCAATGAATTGCGCTCTAGCAATAATGCTAAATCTGCAGGTAAAGGGATTCAAACCATCTCAGACAGAGATCTCCTATATTAACTATTTTACAAAGAGAAGTGAAAACAATATACTGGTTCTGCTAAGTGGTTCTCATCTTCCATCACTTCCTAGGTTTCTAACACTTGGCTGCTTTCACACCCCTGGTTTTTACTGACATCTGAGATGCCAAGTCTTGACGTGCCACAACAGTGGAAAAATACGAAGGCAGCCCAGTCAGAGAGCAGCCGACGGCATCTATGTAGTGAATAAATGATGAATCGAATCCCAATTTCTGCAGCTCCGGGTCAGAATAATGTTGCCGTCTGTATCAAATTTATTTAATTATTTTTTCCCTTGCGTCGGCAACAAACGGCTTGTTACCTGATCAGTCAACTGCACAGAGTTGGATTTGTGCATCAAGTAACCTGGTCGCATCACTTGCTTATCACTGGATAATCTGCACCTACTACAGTGAGGGAAGGGATGTAATCACTTAGTGTCATCGTTTGACATTAGAACTTCCAAAAAAACTAATCTGGACACTAGTCAAAATGAGCTACAGTCTGTATAAAATGACAGAACAAAAGACGCTGGAGAAACCACTACTCTGTAACAAATGGAGACACTGGTCAATTAAAAAAAAAAAAAAAAAAAAAAAATCTATATTTTACCTTCCCTCTACATTTTTATTGAAACATACTTTCATAGCTATTACAGTGCGATTGTAACTGATATAATATATATATATATATATATATATATATATATATATATATATATATATATACACACACATACATACACACACACACACACACACACACAGGAAGAACACTTAAAAATAAAAAGTGAAAGAAAAAAAGTTGGGTCCCTTTAATAAAGCATGTAGTGTTTAATCATGCAGGGATTCATTAGTCTTAGTCAAGTTTCCTGCTATTTTTTTTTCTAAAAAAATCCAACTTGTTTTGATTTGGGAGAAAGCCATTTTACACTTTTAGTGATAGTGAGTTTAAACAAAAAGGGGCACGCTTGCTTCTTACATGAAGCCCCACATATTATGTAAAGAGTCAACTCCGGTAGCTCCGAGTGCCTCTAAATTGCAGGTGTACTCGGATAACATATTAGTTTTTTTTTATTAAAATTTTAAAAACTCATAAATAAATATATTAGAATTTTATGTAAATATTTTAGTGATGGAAATATGCTTTCTTTAATTCTCTACACTTTTATATTCAATTTCTCCAACTAAGATCTGAAGAATGGAAATGGACGTACTTCATGTATGTTTCCCTTATTCGGACAATGTTGGGGGCTTAAGAGTGCAAACTGGGTAACTGAAAATCTATGGATTTCATAGTGAAATTATCCCGATATGAATGCCTCCGATGCATCAATTTCTGATTGGCCTGAAGAACTGATTCCGAGCCAAATTCAGGATTTCTGAGACTTTCGCAAATTCGGTCTACTTTGGAACAAATAAGTCTATATTAAGTAAACCCTATATTTAGATTTTGTTTAAGGACCGATATGGCTTTCTTTTTGAGACTTAACCCTTTGTGTACTGTATAAAATGAATTCATTCCAACGGTATACACTATTTGCTCAATGAACTGGTTCTCCCAGACAGGGGAGCATGTAAAAGTTATACGTGTCTAGCAAAGAACTGCCTAGTCTGGTAACCCCAGTTGTACAACTAGTGGAAAAACATGCAGATGTGTGCTCAGTACAAACTCCTGCTCAATATATGTAGGCACACATTGCAAGGATATTTATCATTTCGCATACTTTGCTTTTCATGAAATTCTTTAAAAAATATTGCTTTTCTTCCTAGGCCCCACCCAAATGCCAAGAGCTGAATGGGAGGGTCAGTAAAATTTGCACTCTTAGCAAATCTTATAACTTAACTCAATGTGTTTATCAATACATCTGTTTACATTACATTACAAAAATGTATGCTATATAATAAATTCTCAGTATTGCAACACATATGGGTTTTGGGTTTAGCATACCTCCCAACTTTGACGGAGCTTGATCCAGGATGTAGAGGCATAGCCAAGGCAGTAGGCAGCAAGTGCCTACACGTATTATAAAAATAGGGATCTGGGATTCTTCCGAGACATATTTCCGCTTTTTTTTTTTTTTTTTTACTGTAGGAGTTATAGTTGATCGAACAATGGTAATTATTACACAAAAGCAAAACAAAGTTTTAGGGTAAGGTTTTTTATTTGGCTATTTTCAAGTTATTTGGGTTTAATTTCCTTTCTTGTAGAACTTTCCTTTCCTGGGTAATTTGGTTGACTTTTTAAAATGCTAAATTTCGTCCGCCCCCCCTATTTAATATCCCGTTAACCAGAACAAAATGATGTTACTACTAACTTTGGATGGTACAATATATAATCAAACTAGGTGTACAAGCATTGTGGTATTTCCATATATACAATGTAGTCTCTTTACATTTGTTTGTCAGATGAGTAGATGTGCAAATAAAACAAACATGTAATGGGAAGATGCATGCCAATATAAGGGAGATTCGTTAATTAGCGTGTACACAAATTACTATAAAAAAGTGATTATATGTCTCAGGACTAAGTAGTATGGTGAAGTTTGGAGTTTCACAAAGATAGGAAAGGAAACCTTATGTCAATTTTCTTTATATATTAATGAGACTTGTCACAGCTCTAACCTTTCACTGAGAGCATTTAATCCTGTCTTACAGACTTTCTTGCGTTCAAGGTCATAGGTGAAAACCACAATTTAAGTTTCATTAAGACCTGCAACACGATACAAGTACAAATCTCTTCTTAGTCGTGCATTATATATATATATATATATATATATATATATATATATATATATATATATATGATTTACCTATGGAACAGGACTCCTTTGCTACTGTAACAACCCTGGCTGTGATGGCATTACTGGTGATGTCCTAGTTACAACAATATGAGTATATGAATACATATATGGCCTCCTCACGGTTCATAGCCAAGAGAAAGACATTATATGAGATAGAGAGGTAAAGTAAAAATAATAAAAGTTTTACTGACACCAGGAAATATCATGGAGAACAAAAACGGTCTGCGCTTCTCACCCTAACTTTGGCAACAAATATATAAACATAATATAAATGAGAGGTTTTGGTAATTTGGTCATATACATTGGCCAAAGGATAATTAAGCTCACCCGCGACGTCAAGGCACACTTAATAGGGTAATAACCTACTCTCACCACCTATGTAGTAGGCACACAAAGCAGTCTACACTGCTACCAAAAACCTTTTTAACCCCTTAAGGACAGAGCCTTTGAAACATTTTTGTCCTTTCTGGACAATGGCTATTTTAACATTTCTGTGCCGTTTGTGTTTAGCTGTAATTTTCTTCTTTGTCATTTGCTGTACCCACACATATTATATATTGTTTTTATCGGGACAAGAAGGGCTTTCTTTGGATGCCATCTTTTTGATCATATCTTATAATATTATAAAAAAAAAAAAAATACACTAATTTCCTGACTTTTATTTGAAACATCTTCTCCTCATCGACAAAAGCGAACGAAAAAACCTGCTAAATAGATTCTACTATTTCTCCTGAGTACAGGGATACCACCCATGCATAGGTTTGTTGGGGTGTTTGGGGGCTAAAATGCCAAATTTGTGAGGTGCAGTTTTTTGTTTTCCAACTTGAAATTTTGACATGCAGACAGCCTGCACCCATGTCCCATTTGGGACATATTTGAAACCAACCAGTGTATTTTACCCCATCAACCCATATATTTTTTTAAAGTAGACACCCTACGCTATTTGAAATGGTGGTATTTTAACACTTTCCATGCACTAATTCTACCACCAGCCTTTGTCAAAGTTTGTGGTAGCAATTTGTGAGTGTTTTTTTTCCACAAATATTGTATTTCAGACATAAATTCACAGATTTTGGTATGTGTCACTGCCAAACAATAACCCAATATGTGTTCAACAACATATCCTGAGTACAGGGATACCACCCATGCATAGGTTTGTTGGGTTGTTTGGGGGCTAAAGGGCCACATTTTGAAGGTGCGCATTTTCAACTTGGAATTTTGACGTGTAGTCAGCCTGAGCCCATCTTTCATTTGGGACTTTTTTTAAAGTAGGACAGTGTATTTTACCCAAAAAAGTATATATTTTGTAAAAGTAGACACCCTAGGCTATTTTAAATGGTGGTATGTTAACACTTTCCATGCACCAATTCTACCACCAACTTTTAGTCATTTTATTGTGTATTTTTTCCCACATACATTGTAATTTAGACACAAATTCACATATTTCGGTATGTGTCACTGACAAACAGTACCACAATATATGTTCAGCAACATCTCCCGAGCACAGGGATACCACCCATGCATAGCTTTGTCAGCTTTGTTGGGGGTTGAAAGGGTACATTTGAGAGGTGAGCTTTTTGATTTTCCAACTTGGAATTTTGACATGTAGAGCAAGGAAGGGGTTAATAGCTCTTATAAGAGCCTTTGTAGTACTGTACAAAAAAATTAACCCCTAAAAATGCACAGACAAGAAAAAATGTTCTGCTGTGCAGTGATCAGTGGCAGGGAAGGGGTTAATACACAGGCTACACTTTACAAAGGGTATGTCTTTTATAAAAGCCCTTGGGACTCACAATTTTTTAACATTTTATTTAATTTATTACAATTAAAAAATGATATTATACAGATCTGTCTCTTTCCCTCACTAAAACTCAAGTGAGGAGAGGGAGGCAGATCCATATGGGTCAGAACAATATTTACCAATATTGATCTAACCAGAGAATGGTGATGCTCATCTGAGAAATCACCAAACCACCTTTGCCACTAATCGGCTGTTACTGATAGCTATACACGCGTTCAGACAGCTTCAAAAGGAATACACGTAATCCCCTAGTGGGTATAATTAACCCCTAGCGAGTGTGAGAAAAAAAAAATGCTGATAGCAAAAAAAAAAATGCTGATAGCAAAAAAAAAAATGCTGATAGCAAAAAAATATATCCTTCTGCGACCAGATTGCTCCATATGCGCTGCTTAGGCAGTGACCATATGTGCTGCTTAGGCAGTGATATACGGCAAGGAAGGGGTTAATAGCTCTTAAAAGAGCCTTTGATATACTGTAACAAATCACAGTAAAAAAAATGAACACCTTAAAAAATGCACAGACAGATGACACAGATCTGTTGTGCCGGCATCGATTGGCTCCCCCTAGAGCATCGGACATGAAATACTTTCACTTCCGATGCTCTTGCCATTAGAAGGGAAGCGCTGCCTGTACAGGCAGCGTTCCCTTCTACTGAGCCAATGGGGTCGCTCAAGAGAGCGACCACCATCGGTTCTGGGGAGCCTGAAGGTGCTGCTAAGTGCTTCCTAAGCACATGTGTGCAGCGGTCGCAGCCATTTTTAAATGGCTGCTACGATCACTCCGGGGAGTGATCGTAGCGCGCCCCTGCACTTTTTGGGGGTGTTGCACAATGCCTCTACCTAGAGGCATTGTAGCAACACCGATAGAGTAAAGAAAGCGACCGCTGGTCGCTTTCTTTACTCTGTAAAGAAGTCCTCGATTTGCCGTGACGTGCCTGGCACGTCATCTGTCGTTAAGGGGTTAATATGTTGGAGGAGGTGTAATAAAACTTCCTCCCAATTAACCCCAAAATTGAGGAGCCAACAACCACATCTATGTGCTAGTAGCAGGCTCAAATGATATAAATGTATAACCTGAAGCCTACCAAACAGGTGTGAGCATGCTTTAAATGCATTGTGATTTTTTTTTGTATACATTGTACATCCAGTCTGCGCTTCTCACCCTAATAAAAGTTGCCAGCAAA
The DNA here is from genome assembly GCA_036172795.1 of Pelodytes ibericus. NCBI lineage: Eukaryota > Metazoa > Chordata > Amphibia > Anura > Pelodytidae > Pelodytes > Pelodytes ibericus. The sequence continues at coordinate 111,486,926 of CM069860.1, forward strand.
TATATAAGCAAATATCATGGAGAAGTCCAGGTAAGTGGTATTCCAAAAATAGATTTTAGTCACGGTCCTTGGACCAAAGTAAAAAGATTGAATGACAAAGGTAGACAGATGAACAGAATAATAGGCTCCACGCTTGACGCGTTTCGCATACCAAGTGCTTATTCCTAAGCAGCTGTACAAAAAGTGTCAAACCTATTATTCTGTTCATCTGTCTACCTTTGTTACCCAATGTTTTTACTTTGGTCCAAGGACCATGAATAAATTTCTCCTTTGGGAATACCATTTACCTGGACTCGTCCACGATTTACCTGGTGTCAGCTGGTCTTCATTTTTTCGTATTGTTTAGGGTTTAAAAGAAAAAGCTATAAAAGAAAATCAGTTCATGAAGCTTTTCGCTCAATGTTTCACCAATAAGGACAGATTTCATGGGGGAAAAAATTGTTTATTTATACAAGTCTACAAAATTAAAGGGACACTAAAGTTTATATTTCACTTGTGCTTCTAATGTAGAAGCACAAGTGAAATGTTACTTGTTCCCATTGTGAGGATGAACTGGTACTTTTGATAGTACACCCCAGTTTATCCTCTGACCGCCAGGCGCCATGCTTCCATAGGACTTATCTGGGTTCCCCATGTTGAGCTAGCAGCGTATTCAGCAGTTTGAATGGGGTGTTAAAAAACGTGCAATGTTCTTTTAAGACAATACTTAATATTGGTATAAAATTAAAAAGGTTTTACTATTATAGCATAGCGTAAATTTTCTTCTTTGTAATTTGCTGTACCAACACAAAATGACATATTGTTTTATTTCAGGACAAGAAGCGCTTTCTTTTGATAGCTTTATTTTGGTCATATCCAGTGGCGTACCTACCATTGGTGCAGGGGTCGCAGCTGCAACTGGGCCCGTCGGCCCTGTGACAGGCCCGCTGCCCTGTCGACCCGTGCAAAAATAAAGTTAAAAAAAAAGGCAAACATTAATATATACAAGCAGTACATAGCTGTTTCAAAACCATTTAAAAAAAAAAAAAAAAAAAAAAACACTTAGCGTCAGTGACATTGTAACACTGATATCTGTCAAAAATCCCTGAATCATCCCCCACTTGTACACATTTATTTATTTTAAAGTAGACATCTTAGGGTATTCAACTTGTGGTATTTTGACACTTTTCATGCAGGCATCTTATCACCAATCTTTGCCAGGTTTTGCTGTAGTCATTTTTTGTGGGGGGTTTTCCCCACACACTTTTTTACATCAGGTCATTGGTCACGAAGGGAGTTTTCCCCCCATGACGGTCCAGGACTGTAATCGGTCACAAAGGGGATGTTTGAATGTCCTATAAACTCTTTATTAATGACTGGTCCCTCCAAATACTAGTTACAAAATCCGAAAATAAATTTTGAGATATGTCAGTTCGGATAAGGGTACTTACCTTCTTGGCCCCCCAGTTGTGAAGCTCCTTTGCTTCATCCTCCTGGGCTCCGTACATTTGAAGCCAGCACTCATGGGAAATGTAGCACCCAGAGTTGCGCCAGGAGGGAGGGACTACCGCATGCCAACATCTCAGGTAATTTCACCTGTGCCACTGCTATATCCGCATACCTTGTTCCAATTTTTAACTTGTTGTCCTGCATGCTTTTATTGGTTCCTTCTTTCCCTGAATGGGGTTTCTGCTACTGCCACAGTTACCTGGCATGTGGCCACACATACCTGGGGACAAGTGCTCGCCCTGCGCTAGGCCCTGTGAATACAACTCTTGCACGTGACCCTGAATATTCCACAATTTCTTTGCATAATGTTAAAGCACAAATCACATTGTACATCATGAACACAAACAGCTTGAACTTTCCATTGGCATCTTTTGTGTAGTAATAACCTCACACATACTATATGAAGATCATCCAGTATAACAAAGGGTGTGTCAGCTGCGTAAACTGTGACATATATAAAACATTTTAAAATATGTTTTCTACAGTGAACTAAAATGGACATTACGTTATAGTGAACAGAAAGAAACTGGTTCTTCTTGTTTGTTTCGAACCTGAACTTATGCTCACTGGTGTTAAAGAGACTTTAGCATCTTTAATAGAAGTAAACTTTTTATGTTTGCTCTATTCAAAGGGAGATGTGGGGTTTAGTTTAACCCACCACATTAACACACACACACACACAGGAACAAACACATACACACACTCACTATCCCTGCTCTTACCCTAATAACAGCCTCCTGTAGCATGGAAGATCACTCCTTTTTTTTTATCAAGATCCAAATAAGAGCAGACTATGAATGTATTATACAAACATAAAGTGAGGCCTTGATCACAACTCTTGGTGTAAACAGTTAAACTCTTCTGTCTGCTAAAATCATTTTCCTTGCTGGTATAAATGCAAGGTGGGGCAGGATATGAAACTATGACCAACACACAATATCACTGCTCCAAAGAGAAATCACAAGTGCATGTGCCTAGTACTTAATGTGCACTGAGACCTGCAATCCCACATCTGCACCATAGAACATCTTCCAAACACAACACGTGAACAAAACACTTTACAATTTTATTATAATAAAATATACTCTATTGAAAAAAAAAAATCCAAGATGCAATGTTCTTGCATCAGGATTGCCAATTATAAAATAAGAATACAGGCACTATAAATAAGCATACATTTGAATTACTCATTGGATTTAGTTTAGAGGTGATATCACATGATCTTACAATGTATAGAGATTTTCTACACACAACTTTGTGTGTGAAGATTAACCTCGGAGTTCAGTCATATATAGCTGGGTCTCCAAAGTCGAACACACTGATGTATTTGGAGGCCGCAAAGCCTGGAAACATATGTGTTCTCTTGGCACAACACCAGCTTTATGTATAATCTGGTCCTGTCTATCAATCCTTTATCATTGTAACGTAATCTTTCCTAAGGAAGCCGATCAACCTTAAAGCAACCGTCTTACTTATTTGTACTTCATGAAATATTAATGCACCCATTCAATTCTGTTATACAAGAAATTTGTTTTATAAGATGTAATATGTGTGTTTGTGCGTGCAGAAGGCTTTTTATGTACACCCATTTGTAAAAATGGAAAATCTTTTAACAAGGGATTTAACCCTAAAAATACAAATTTGTCATTTAAAAAGGTTGTCCTAATGCCAACTTTTTATACTGATCTAATGTGCTATTACAAACAACTTACCTATAACTCTTCTGTATATTCTGTTATCCTTCCTATATTCTACAGTACCAACATCTTGTGTCTCTCTCACCGTCTGCCCACTCCCATCTACTACAGCAGGGCTTGACAAAGTTAACGGAGTTAGGAGCCAGACAATGGCACAAACACAATTACACGCAGTCAGTCCGTCACATATACACACGCACACACACACAGTCCGTCACATATACACAGTCCGTCACATATACACGCGCACACACACACAGTCCGTCACATATACACGCGCACACACAGTCCGTCACATATACACGCGCACACACACAGTCCGTCACATATACACGCGCACACACACAGTCCGTCACATATACACGCGCACACACACAGTCTGTCACATATACACGCACACACATTCAGTCCGTCACATATACACAGTGAGAAGACTGATCCAGCCTGCAGGAAATTATATGATGTAATTTCCTGTGCGCTGGATCAGTGACACCTCACACAGGGTTGAGAGCTGGAATATTTATGCTTGTGCCAATAGCAGAGGATTAGCAGCTTTATGGGGGCAGGTCTAGTCACAGTAGAGACTCTTGAAACCACTATACTTATGCCACTCGCTCTGGTAGCTACGGCATGCTCTGTTGGGCAAATCTTCAGGTAGCGCGCTCTCTGGTTGATGAGACATTTTGTTTCAGTTTCTCAGCTTTTTTTTTTTTTTTTTATGTCCTACAAGTACTGTAGCAATCACAATGAAAATTGCTGGGATTAGGTAAATAATAACTGTAATTATAAGGTGTCTTAAATTGAGTACATACATACCAGGACTTTAGAGGAATACAACATTTTAAATGACTAAACCAAGCAATTAAATTGGATACACTAGTGATGCCACGTTTTATTCAAATAAATACTGGCCAGGCTATTGTCTCCATAGACTGAACATTGGACTCCGGCCATTTTTTTTACCTGCCTTACCGGTTGCGTGACAACCTTACCTGTGATCTATAATACATGTATTATGCAAAACATTTTAATAAGCACTAAATGCACTTAATTTGGCCAATTTAAGAATGACACCATGCTTAGATCACTTCAGTCTTTGTAGTCATAGTAATTAGAATAATAATGGCAAGGATGATGACATGGAATGGATCAGAAATGTTATTAAAGTATAGAAAAATACCAGTATGCCAGAGAAGTACCCAAGTGCTCAGAGGGTGAAGACATCTCCAATAGTCATAAATTAATGTTTTGTATTTATTTCTATAACCTTTGATGTATATATACGTGAACTAGGACATTCTTTTCAGATGGCACACCAGTATTAAAATAGTCCACACCCATTTAACTTGCAGTTATTCCAGTTCCTCTTCATTAAGTGTACATAACTTGACATCACTTTATAGAGAATAAAAAGAATGTTTACATTGCGCTAAGCAATGAGCTGGTAAATGTATAAAACTCTTTAGCATGGATTATAGTTTATTGCCTTGTTTATGCCTCAGCATAGAGCCATTTGGCGCAGATACTAACACATCCATTCTTTTGTAAATATCTGTTTATTAATTTTGAAAACAACACATATAAAATAAAGAATTTGGGGAAGGACATGTGGAGGGGTTACAGAAAAATAAAGAAGGGGCGGGGTTAGGGAGGGGGAGGGAAAGATGTTCCAAGATATCTTGAGAAACCTGACGCAGCAGGTCCAATAATGTTCAGCATCATATCCATATAACAAATTATAATGTAAAAGAAATACCCATATCAGAACACAGTATACCATCGCACATTACAACTACTGCTTATCGTTCTCGAGTCTCTTCATGATCACTTGAATTCTATCACATTACTACCTATATTGTCAACCCTTCAAAAAAGGAAAAATATATATATAAAAGTCAGCGAGTGTTTCAAAAATCTATACCCATATATAGGTCCATTCCCTTTGGGGAAAAAATAAAAAGGAATCGCATCAGTCTGGCTAGGAGTCTATCCAGGTCCTGATCCCAGGGTCCTGGATATACTCCATCCAGTGAAACCACATATCTACATATTTCGTATGTTTAAATTCAGAAAATGCAACCACTTCCTCCAGTCTGCGCGTCAGTTCAACTCTTATAATCCATTCTCGGAAAGACGGGGGGTTTGGGTCCTTCCAGTGAAGGGGGATCAAAACATTGGCCGCATTAATCAAATGGCGGACCACTGAATTCTTATAGCTAGAAATCGATTGCGTGGTATGATGTAGTAAATACGGGCCTGGGAGAAATGGAGGGGGGAAATCTGTGAATTTGGGTAACACCTCATGTATCCGCTTCCAGAATGGGACAATTTTCGGACACTCCCACCAGATATGTAGGAGAGTCCCAGAAGTTTTCCCACATCTCCAGCATAGATCTGAGAGATCTGGGAATGCCTTATTCAACCTCACTGGAGTCTGATACCACCGAGTCAACAGTTTATAATAAGTTTCCTGTACCTTGGTCTGCAGAGAACATTTATGTATAAGAGTGCAGATCTTATTCCAGCCCACTTGGTCGATGTCTATCTGTAATTCCCTTTCCCAATTTCCCATGAAGGTCAACGGGGGTTGTTCTAATTCTGATATCAATATTTTATACATTAAGGAAACCCCGTGGGTGGGGATTTGGGTTTTAGTGCAAAGAATTTCAAAATAAGTATGTTCTCGTGACAAGTTGTGCTTCATGGGGAGTTTGTGGAAATAACTTTGGAGCTGCAGGTAATGGAAATGGTCCAATCCGGTTGGGTGGACCTTCTCGAAAATCTCCTCAAAAGACTTTAGTTTAGTCCTATCCATAAATTGCGAGATCGGCGCCTGATCAGTTGGGGCCGACCTTAAAAAAGGACCTGTGGATTGGCCTGGAGGGAAATCAGGATTATTTCGAATCGGCAAAAATGGGGAAGGATAGGTAGTAAGTGAATGTTTACTCGATAAGGAATGAAAAACAAACAGGGTGGCTTTCATAAGTGGTTGGTGCTTAAGGGTCGAAATGGCGTGTTTCTTGGGAAGCCAGATCAGTTGTGCAAGTGGGGTTTGGGTATAAGTGGACTCAATATTAACCCATAGCTTGTGTGGGGGTTTATGTGCCCATTCCATAATTCTTACCAAATGGCAGGCCTGATAATATTTCCGCGGATCAGGCAGACCTGTGCCTCCTTCTATCTTTGGTCTGGTCAGGATCTGATATTTAATCCTGGGGTTTTTTTTGCCCATACAAATCTCAAAAATAAGGATTTTAGTGAAGCAAAAAAGGCTGATGGGATGGTTATAGGAAGGGTTTGAAATAAATATAATAGCCGAGGCAACACATTCATTTTTATAGTATTAATTCGCCCGAACCAAGATATATATTGGGGTGCCCAACTATTTAGATCTGTACTCAATGTGGCCAAAAAAGGGGCAAAATTGTAAGAGTATATGTTTGAAAGATCCTTGGTCAGCCAAATCCCTAGATATTTCATTTTACCTTTACACCATCTAAATGGAAATGTCTGCTCAAGCCGCCGTTCAGTCTCCCCAGGAAGGTTAATATTCAAAATCTCAGACTTAGAGTAATTAATTTTGAGATTGGACAGTTCACCGTAAACCCGGAACTCTTTCATAACATTGGGTATGGATACCGTTGGATTAGAAACTGGGAAAAGTAAATCGTCTGCGTAGCCTAAAATCTTGTGGTGCGTATCCCCAATAGTTAAACCTGTAATATCAGGGTTGCATCTGATTGCTTCCATAAAGGGCTCCAGTGCTAGGATAAATAACATTGGGGACAGCGGGCAACCCTGTCTGGTCCCATTAGAAATACTAAACGGTTCCGTGAGCATACCATTAATCCTCAGTCTGGCTGAGGGTGCTGAGTATAAAGACATCACCCACCGGAGCATATTGGGTCCGAACCTCATCCGTCTTAACGTCTCTGACATAAAAGTCCAGTCCAGTCTGTCAAAGGCCTTTTCAGCGTCCGTTGATAAAAAAAGGGCTTTGGAGTCTGTCGTCGTTGCGAACTGTATGAGGTCTAGGGCTCTAATAGTACCATCTCTGGCCTCTCTACCTGGTACAAATCCAGTCTGGTCCGGGTGAATTAAGTCGGGGAGAAAAGGTTTTATTCTAGAGGCTAAAATTTTTGAAAATAGTTTTAGGTCGACGTTCAGAAGTGAAATGGGACGAAAACTGCTGCACAGTTCGGGGTCCTTCCCTTCCTTGGGAATTAGCGTGATGTTGGCCATCAGTGTGTGAGGGTGGAATTCTTTCCCCTCTAACAGGGTGTTGAAAGATGTAACCAAGTGTTGCCCTAACATGTCTAGGAATTTTTTATAATAACTGAGAGGAAGGCCATCTGGGCCAGGGCATTTACCCGCTTTGGAAGTCTTAATCGCATTACTCAATTCTTCCAGGGTGATTGGGGTCTCTAGAGCAGCTGCATCTGTCGGTGACAGCTGGCGCTTGATAAACTTATCTAGATAAATTGATATCTCAGTTTTGTGACTTGTCCCCGTGGAAGATTGCGGTTCCCTTTTAAGATTGTATAACTGTGCGTAATAATCTTTGAATTCCTTGCCTATTGTAAGGGGGAGTCTATGTTGTGTGCCTGAAGCACTGCGTATCTTGGGGATGTAGAGCAACCGTCTTTTTTTTTTCGGAGAGCCCGTGCTAGATATTTCCCGGGTTTGTCCCCGTGTTCATAGAACATTGCCTTTAATTTAGTAACAGATCTGTGTGCTAGGGCGTTCAAAATAGTGGCTAATTCCTTACGTAAGGCCAGGAGGCGTTGGAAATCTGCTGGGTTAAGCTGGTCTTTATGGACCTTTTCGAGGGCAGTAATATCTGCGTATAGACTTTGAAGTCGTCGTGCATTGGCTTTTTTCCTCTCCGCACCCATGCGTATGAAATGACCCCTTATAACGCATTTATGTGCCTCCCAGGTAGTCAGTGAAGAAATCTCGGGAGAGCAATTCTCCTGAAAATACCTTGTCAAGGCTGTTTGGGTCTCAATATAGGCCTCGGGGTCGGAGAGGAAAGACTCATTCAGTCTCCATGATGTTCCTAAAGGACGAGTCAACTGAGAGGTAATTGACAATAACAGAGGTGCATGATCTGACCACGTTATAGATTCATACCGAGCGTCCACCAACTTCGGAAGCTGATAGTATGGCATAAAAAAATAATCTATACGGGTATAGACCCCTCGTGACGTAGAATAAAAACTGTAATCCCTCTCTTGGGGGTGAAGGGCTCTCCAACAGTCAACTAGTTGGTATTCATTAAGTACTTCTTTAATTCTAAGGCCAACATGGATTGGGGTGTAAGTGCGTCCGCTAGAGGTGTCGAGTTTAGGGTCAAGAGCAATATTGAAATCCCCCCCCACAACCAGTATGCCTTCTTGGAAAGACTGAAGTCTGCGCAGACATTTGGTCAAAAAACGCTGTTGTCTAGTGTTTGGGAGATATATATTCGCGAAAGTATATTGTACGTCCAGGATTGTCCCCTTCACGAATATATATCTGCCTTCTTCATCAGACAACTGTTCACTCTCGTTAAATGGTGTGTATTTATCAAAAAGAATGGCCGTTCCCTTAGATTTAGTCTCAGGGTTGTTACTGAAAAATCCTTTGGGGTATGCAGAGTTCGTCAATTTAGGGTGTGTCGTTCCTCTAAAATGGGTTTCTTGTAGGAAAGCGACAGCAACTTTGTGGAATTTGAGGTCTCTCAGTAAATGGGATCTCTTTTCAGGGATGTTAAGTCCTTTAACATTGTAAGAGAACATAATAAGATTACGATTAGCTTGGGTTCTGGTATGTGTATCTTGCATTGTGGTATTTGAGTGACTCATCTAAAAAGCCACAGATGCTGTATTGTAGGGGTTACTAAAAAATGGGGTAAATAAGGAGAAATGAAAAATTATAGGACTATGGACAGAACAGAAACTGGAAACCTCAAAACCCAGGCGAGGTTCCGCAACACTTCACTAGTGGCGACTATTGTACTCGAGGTCCCCCCCAGAACAATGGGGAAAGGTGACCCGGACAATATATATCGACGCCTACGGTGTGGGGACAATGGTGGTCAGGCCGAACCGGTCTTTTAGGACAAACTAACAAGAAAAAACGTACAAGAGGAGGATCTGCTCCTCCACCCACCCAACCTGCTTTGGAACATATAAAACGCTTTCTAGCCCAAGAAACATGTGGGCATATACCTCGAAAAACACAAATATACACCCTGCCACATCCCTAAGCGGGACGGCCTCCCTCCACTCCTCAGTCCCAAGACTGGGGGGTGAGAGGGGGCTCGTAAATACCCTCTCATACATCTTATACCCCCACAATAGAACCCTGGGTACCTCCGTGTTAGCTTCTTCTTCGCCCTACACCTCCCCTTGGTCTCTCCCCTGATGTCCAGGCGGAGTGATGGAAACTCCCTCCCGGGCACCTGAGCTGGGACCAGTATCTATGTGCTGTGTCTGACTCTCGGACCCCGGAGGGTTACCACCTCGAAACTTCGGTCTGGGGTGCACAACCCCAACTTGCTTCCCCTTTCCCACCCATAGATCACAAACACATTACAATATAAAACCATTGGGGTTAATAGCGATACTTATGTGGTTCTCGCTGCTCTGTCCTTTTGGGGCTGATTATAGTTGTCAGATATGTGAGATCCTGGCTGTAGTCCATGGTATGTTGTGGCCTGCGGGCCAGCCTGGGAACAGTCCAGCTTTCAGCCTGTGCAGTTCCATACAATACAGTGATATGTTGACCTATGTAGAACTGCCAGTCTCTCCGGTCCCTTGGTGACTGGGGTGGTGGTGTTGGTGGAAAAAAGGGGGGGCAAGATGAACCCCATCGCGAGCGACAGCAATCGGGGACAAATCTTGCGGGGCGATACTCCCATCCTTTTCTCCGATTCTATCCTGTGGGGCCCTTCTCAGTAAGTACCCAGGTCTCATTTGGTCGTGGGGTAAAAATGGTGATGGCTGGGGTCTTGGTCGTACGAGAAAACATTCACAGAGTTCAGTAGCAGGTCACACCGTCCTTGTATGAGCCGCCAATTACTCTTCCACGTCTATTTGGCGGTTAAGGATCCGATCCGCGGTATTTACAGGCCTTGTGGCTCTGTGTCTTATCTGGCGTTGGGGCCTTGGAGCTCCGGCATAAGGTCTACGTCCTCGGCCATTTATGTGATTGGCGTTGCCCTGTTGCAAATCTGGCAAATTCCAATCCGGGATGTCAATCGTGGGGAGACCCAAACCGTTCAAAAAATCAGGTAAATCTTGAAAGTATCGTAGTATTAGTGTCCGGTCTCCATCCCTGACTGAAAGACTAAAGGGATGTCCCCAACGATAGCGGAGTTGACGCCTCTGCAGTTCCATTGTCAGGGGCCTAAGAATCCTCCTCGTTTGCAGAGTAATGTCTGACAGATCTTGGAATAGGGCAACACGGTGGCCTTCATATTCCCATGGGCCTGACTCCCTTGCTGCCCTCATTATGGCTTCCTTCAGCTGGAAATCAGGGAGACAGCAGATAATGTCTCTTGGCGGGCCTGTTGGTGGGCCGCGTGGTCTTAGAGCTCTGTGGGCCCTGTCTACTTGTATAACCGTCTCCGCCGGCCTGTCGAGCAGGAAATTAAATAGGCGAGTGGTGGTCTGCACCACATCTTCCTGGCTTGTACCTTGCGCTTCAGGTAGGCCGCGGATCCGGATATTATGCCTGCGGCCTCTATTATCCAGGTCCTCCAGTCGCCTTCGGTATTCAGCAAAATAGAGCGTATGTTGTGTCACCAAATTCGAGGTAGAATCCAGCCTTTGAGTATGTTGTTCCAGGGTGGCATCTTGTTGCAGAACTTTCTGGGCCAGAGCCTTGTGTTCTACTCTGAAATCCTCGATTGCGTCTTTCACCGTTGCTTTAAGTTCAACAAGTAGTGTGCTGAAATCGGCCCGCCATGGAGCCGAGGAAAATAAGTTATTGATCGCCGTTTGTTCTGATGAGGTAGGTTGGGGAGCCGGCAAAGGGTCCGGTGTATCCCCTTCAAGTTCCAGTGAACTGGCGGGAGAAAAGGCCTCTTGATCCGCCGATGTCTGGGAAGCGAGGGCCGCGGGTGTGTTGAAGTAAGCCCGCAAGGATGCAGAAATTGGCTTACCCCGTCCCCCGGGTGTTTGGGGATCAGGTCCTGGTTTTTTATTGCGTCCCATGTCGATTTTGCTTGTTTGCTCGCAAAGTTTAGGCGGGTGGAGAGAGGAGCTCCTTCTTTATGCGACCATCTTCAACCTCGTCCAGCCACGCCCCCACATCCATTCTTATGTTGGACTACAAACAAGGTTTACCACATGTCAGAGAATGCCCAGGACAGTCATGCAATGGCACTTTATGTTCTGGGTCCAGGATATCCTCAATCCGGGACTATACAAAGTCCGGGATTGAGTGCTCTGAGAGAGATCTCAGCCAATCATGCAATGCCTCTCAAAATGTCCTGATTGGCTGAGAGTTCAGGTGCCGTTTTCTGCCACACTCACCCTCTGACAGTATGTGTGTCTGTGTATGTGTGTAATGGATAGAAATACAGGGGGTTAAATACTCCGACAATGCCTATCTGATAATTAGAGGGGTAAATTATCTGAAAATGCTCCTGTCTGATATTGACTATTTCTAATATTATTTAATCTGAAATATACATGGTTCCCAAGGCTTCCATAGGAGAGACACTGTTTTCAAATCGTGAGGAGTGACATACAAGTTACCCCTTCCCCAATCAGGGTACCAGTATCGAAAAATGTAAAAAAAATAAGATATATTTTTATAGCAATATTTTTCTTATTAACCACTTTATCAAAAGTAATACACCAAACATAATGAGAAGGCAAAATTTTAAAAAAAAATAGAGTCCAAATGAACCCAACATTTAATGAACAGGCAAAAAAATTATAAACAACCACAAAAAGAAAGACTTTGATAGTCCTTGTAATATATACATTGTTAGAGCTGGTAATCATAGTTATTAAATGTGGAAAAGGTGTCCATATACAAAATATGGTGTGATCGTGGGAAGTAAATACCATGAGACAATGGTCTCAGGGACTTTGTATCTAGTTCTGATTCTCTATCTAGAATGTGACATCACCAAGTGGTCTGCTGCAAGGAGGCCTTTTTAAGTGATGCTCCAAACTCAGTATTTTGTCCTGATTCACTATCTGCATTCAAGTGGGTTGCCAAAAAAAGGATTTAGTGGCTCCCCCAAGAAGAAACTAGGGGCCTATTTCAGTACTTTTGTTTTTGTTCCTGTTGTCCTAACTTCAAGGCACTTGATGTTTCTGGGTTAAGGTGACCAGATTATTAAAAATGAAATCCAAGGTTTTTTTTTTTTGTTTTTTTTTTAAACAGACAGAGAAAAAAGAAAATCCTTAAAAAGAGCATATGTGCCACAGATTATGTATGCACTGTATAGGGTTGTTTTTTTTCTAAGCTAACTAGGGCAGTAGACTGGAGGGGGCAACAGGAGAGCCAGCTTTTCCATGGTTGGTGGAACATCATCATTGCATTGCCTACACAGACATCCAGGCTGCCCCCGCTAGAACACCAGGGAGCAATCTGGGGCGGTGGAAAGGATATGTGGGAGCAATCTGGGGCGGTGGAAAGGATATGTGGGAGCAATCTGGGGCGGTGGAAAGGATATGTGGGAGCAATCTGGGGCGGTGGAAAGGATATGTGGGAGCAATCTGGGGCGGTGGAAAGGATATGTGGGAGCAATCTGGTGCGGTGGAAAGGATATGTGGGAGCAATCTGGTGCAGTGGAAAGGACATGTGGGAGCAATCTGGTGCAGTGGACAGGGATGTGAAGGCAATGAGGCACTTTTGTAAAGGCTATGGGGCAATCTGGTGTAGTGGAAAGGATATATGAGTAAGGGGTGCAACAAACGAGGGTTAGGGGTGGAGTGCATGAATTTAGTCAGGCTTAGGGCAGCACCAAACCTAAATACACCACTAGTATTTACAGGCTAAACTTAACATGTGCATATATTGCATTACTTTTGCATTTTCCCTTCTGAAATCATAAAAGAGTACTGCTTACACTGCTGAGCTGACAATGGGTTTTAACTCAAACTGTTTGGGCAAATGGCCTGGCGCTTATCAAGGAACATTGCTGAGCAGGGTCATCTGTTCACCCTATATTGGGGCACATGTGTACAGCCTTAATCATTCTCTTTACAGTTTACTGTGAAATACATTTAATGTAGTTGCTTTGACAACAGTTCTGTCTCTCTCTCTCTCTCCAAACCCTTCTTATAGGCTGTCACTGGATTTCAAAGCCCTAATGAAGTGATTTTCAATATAAATGAAAGGACAATTGTACATATATTGGAAACATGTTCGACATACAGAAAATAAACTGGGTGGAACTGGCCTTTGAAAACCACAAACCAAGGATTGAAACAGAAAAAAAGAGCCCAAGGCACTCGTTACAAGTGTTCGCTTTGAATGAAATTTCAAATAAGTACAAAACACATTGACAGACATACAAACATTGGAGGCCCTACAAAACAAGCAGCATAAGAGGCTTACTTCTGTGCATCACACAATGCACAGATTACTAATAAAAACTTCTATCCTAGATGTCTTATGGGGGCACAAGAATGTAAAAACAAAAAAATGCAGTGGTTATTTTCCCCAACACCTTTCAAGGCCAAGTAAAATTCCTAACATAGATGGTGCAGCAGCTTTCTTCATAGGCCTATACCATAAACGTTAACAGTAAATAATATTCATTGACACACTGAATTATTTAATAGAATTAATATTACTGCAATACATCCATAATTGTCCACAGGAGTGTACATTTTTATCAATATACACACACAATATAAGTAAGCTTCCTTAACTATTCAGGTATTATCATAATGGCACTGAACTATGGACTCAGTTTTACTAGAACTACTCCACAAAGCTGCTGTGATATATTGAATAGTATGCAGATATTGTTGGAAACAAATATATCAGCTAGCACAAACAGCAAGTGTCAGGAAACCTGTCAGCATTGCATGAATGGACATTCATTAGAAACCACTAGGAAGCCATTGTTCCCAATTGCATGTTAGAGCTCAGCAGATATCACCCCATTACACTGCATACTGACAAGGGCAATAGATATATTGTGGAATCCAATAGTTAATACAATAAAAAAAAAAACTTTAGGTTTTTTAAATATCACATTATATACCTATTCTAAAAACACATATCGAGCATAAAAAGATATCATTAATTTTTGTGTACCAAGGCCATCTGATGGAGTGGGAGGGAAGTGCTTTTAAATTTGTTTTGCCCCTCTACAGCTAGAAAACCTCTCTGCAATACAATTTATCTACAGATAGTAATAGGGAAAATAATGATTGGTATGTGAAAAAAACTGCATTAACCTCTTATGCAGCCTATGGTGCCTCCACTTGTATGTAAACAGGGAAAACATTTAGCACTCTAGCTGCTGTGAATAACAGCTTCCATAAAGATCATTTTTGTGGGAAATGTAGTTTTACAACAGCAGCTATGGCAACTTTAATAAGTCATTAAAGACACAGATGAAGGAGCACGCGTTCAGTTTGACATAATGTTACCACAATAAAATACAGAATATTTAGAGATTAACCAGCACACATACCTAACTATAACTAGAGATGCAGAAGGAGCCCAATTAATGAGCCTTGCTATCAAAGTAAGATGTTTTTTCTCAGTCGCAGTAAAAGACACCTCAATAACCACCTCTGTCCCATCAAGTTGTTCACTGTTAACCCCTGATCGACTTACCAAAGAAAGCGGGCAGGTGAGACACAGATTCCAAGAAGTTGACTGTATCGATCTGCTTATCAGCAGGCAATGATTTAAACTCGTGGTCGAGAAGCAGAGCCATGGTAGTGGATCGGTAATTCCTATTTGTGGCACTCGCTCTACTCTAACCTGTCGCCAGGACTCTCAGCAAGACGGAACTCAATCGCTCGCCCTTTGCTCCGTACAGCTGAAAGTGGAGGTTGAGCCTCTGGAATATGTTCCAACCAATCAGTGGCCAGGAAGCCAACCAATAGAAAAAAACTACAGGTCTGAGGCGTCATTCCTACCGGTAATCAGAAGGCTGTAATTGGATCATCGTAGCCAATCAAAATAAAGATCAGAGTGTCTTGCCTAACTAGCCATATACAGTTTTTACCTTATTGGCCAGAGGGGTATCATCACTATCGCACGTCAGGCACCTTACTTCAGTACTTGGAAGATCACTAGATTGCCCACACAGTACTTGCCACCGGGCATACCACATCTCGTTTTATCTAGGGACATTTATGAAAAAATCATACTCCAAGTCTACATTTGACTGATTGCAGCCCTAGCGTTTACATTCTTTACAAGCGCCCCAGAATAAAACAAATATATTGTCACCGTATTTGCCACAATAATAGATTGCCCCCACACCAAGGCACCAGACTGTTACACAATATTTGCCCCAGCCTAGTATTGCCCCCACTGTACTTACTACAGGACGCTGTAGGTGACCACATTTTGGTTTTATTCAGTGATGAAAAAAATACATACACCAGTGCTGCAGAGTATAAAATGGACACTACTGACTGATCCACATGTTACTGATTTCTGAAGTACACATTTCTCATAAGAGTCCCTGAATAAAATGTCAATGTGCCATTAACAACTCAACTTGCTAAGCCTGATATGTGTTTGAGCCACTTGACATAAAGGTGTTCAGTGAGCATCTATAGTGATGATGAAAAATGTTGACATTTTACATGGTTTAACCCCAGGCTGCTGGTTCTAAGGTTGTGGGACTAGATATATGTATATATTTTTTGAAATATCAGGGGAGTGAATGCCTCTGTGACTGTTACAGAGCTCTATGATAAACTCACAGATTAATGCCACTTTTACTGCTGGGGAGTTTGTGATACACTCATAAACTAAATGTGATGACTAGTGCATTATACAGTACACAGAGACTGCTGCTGTGGACAGGGCGGCCATAAGAAATTTTAGGGCCCCTTACAGAAAAAAAATAATCTGCCCCCCCCCCCCCCCCCCCCCATATCACCCGCTCAGCCTCCCTACCTTCCAAAAGTAATTGTATCCAGATCTTTGTATATCATGCCAATGATTTAACTGGCCCACATGACGTGCCTCATCACCTGCATTGCACATCGAGGACTTGCTGCTGTTTTCCAATTAATTTGCCACAGCCAGTATGCCCATTAAAATGCCACTGTTTTCCCATTAATTTGCCACAGCCAGTATGTCCATTAATATGCCACAGCCAGTATGTCCATTAATATGCCACAGCCAGTATGCCAATTAATATGCCACAGCCAGTATGCCACTCTATGCTCATTAATATGCCACTCTATGTCCATTAATATGCCACTCTATGTCCATTAATATGCCACTCTATGCCCATTAATATGCCACAGCCAGTTAGCGCATTAATATGCCACAGTCAGTATGCCCATTAATATGCCACAGCCAGTTAGCGCATTCATATGCCACAGCCATTTTTACCATTAATATGCCACACCCGGTTTGCCCATTAATATACAATGGCCAGTGTGCCCATTATTATTCCACAGCCGGTTTGCGCATTAATGTGCCACAGCCAGTGTGTCCATTAATATGCCTCAGTCAGTATGCCCATTAATATGCCGTTCCATTCCCAATTATATGCCACAGCCAGTCTGCGCATTAATATGCCACCGTCAGTATGCCATTTAATATGCCACTCTATGCTCATTAATATGCCATTGCCAGTTTGCCCATTAATATTCAACAGCCAGTATGCCCATTAATATGCCAATCTATGACCATTAATATGCCACAGCCAGTATGCTCATTAACATGCCACTCTATGACCATTAATATGCCACCGCCTGTTTGCTCATTAATATGCCACAGCCAGTATGCCCATTAATATGCCACTCTATGCCCATTAATATGTTACAGCCAGTATGCCCATTAATATTCCGCACCTGGTTTGCCCATTAATATACCACGGCCAGTATGCCCATTAATATGCCACAGCCAGTATGCTCATTAATATGCCACAGCCAGTATGCCCATGTGACCCCTGGCGATCTAATGTCAGATTAGTGTTATTAAGCCAATACTTTACCTGGTGGGGTGGCAACCCAGTTTGTGCAGGGTAGTGTAAGGCAGCAGGAAGGGTCTGTGCTAACTGGACATCACAAACACCTGAGGCTGCCTATGCTGCTGCATGCATGGCATAGTTGCCAGCAGTCCCTGCTTTGCCAAGACAGTTCATATTTTTTAGGTCTTGTCCTAGCAAATTTGAGTCTGTCCTAGCATTACTGCTGCCAACGCAAAGGCACCATTGTGTTTAAACTTTGTATGTAATGCAGACATACACAGTCTAAACATTAGCAGATGAGATCCAGACACCCAATATCTATACTGGGTAGACTATAGCTCCATGTTGCGGAGTCATGTAATGCCGTTGATGTCACACAGAATGGCGTAACTTTGCTCCTTTCATGTCCCTGACACGCAAAAGAAAAGTTGGCAAGTATGGCATGAAGGGGCTGGTTAGGGGTACTGAAAGACCATTAAACCAGGGCCGCCATCATGGGGTGACGGGCGATATACCCGTCATGGGCTGGGCGGGCCCCCGACCGTTTAAAAAAAAAAAAAAAAGAGAAAAAAGTGTGCCAGCAGAGAGGCAGGCTGGGAAATCAAAAGCATGGTGTCTGTGCAATGCAGACATCCTTACATGTGGTCTCTCTTGGTACCTGTGCACTGATCTAACATCAGAGGGCTGGTGTCATGTGACCTTCTGGTGCTCAGTCAGAACAGTGCGCAGGGAGTGCAAGAGAGGCAACATGGAAGGTTGCTGTCTCTCCTCAGCAAAATAATTGCTGGAGGAGAGGTAATTGCTGGAGGAGAGGTTGAACTAGCTGTGGTATATTAATGGGCATTCTGGTTGTGGCATATTAATGGGCATGAAGTGGCATATTAGTGGGCATACTGTAAATGGCATATTAATGGGCATACTGGCTATGGCATGTTAATGGGCATAAAGGGGCATGTTAATGGGCATACTGACTGTGGCATGTTAATGGGCATAGAGTGGTATTTTAATGGGAATGGTAGACAGACGGACGCATAGCCATTTTATTCAGGACCCCTTACAAAATCATATTTTTCAAATGCATTAACTAAAAAAATTTTTGTTTTATTGTATACAACTCCGGAGTATACAGTCTTGTTTTTATAAGTGGCCATATGACTGTCGGGTTCATCCAATAGATGCTTTGCTGTAAATGTAAACATGTATGACAATTGAGTAACTGACACCCTTTTCCAACAGGCAGTTGCTGGTGCGGCTGCAGCAATCGTAACGGCGCCAAGGAGGTCGTCATGGCTACCAAGCGACACCGGAAGAGGAAGTGGATGCTGGAGTTAAGGGGCTCTGTTCGTAATATTAGATTAACGGGTGGAACCAGAGCACGGAGATTGTGGTGTCAGGAGGTTTGGGATCAACGCGCTAATATCTTATGAAATAATGTAAGTGCGTATATTGGATATGTACCTCATAACGCAGGGGCTAGCTTGACGTAGAGTATCGGCGGTGGTGATGTAAGATAGATATTAATCCAAAGAGTGACACAAAACAACCGGCTATCCTCTGGCAGTACACACTGTGCACTGGTTTTGTACTACTAAGTGGAAAGGTTGACAAAAAAGTAAACTGCAAAAACCAGGCATTTGTAGTCGAGAAAAATTGTCTTCAACTTGTCTATCTTTCCAACTTCGGTATTAGTTACTGATTTTTTTTCCAGTTTACTTTTATTTGAATAGCCCCAGCAGTATTATACTGGTCGTGCATGCCGTTTTTTACATTAGTTAAATGGGGGTGTAAATTCCTTGACCATTAACAAGCCTTGTTTACAGATGCATGACCACCTACTGTACTTCCAGTTGAGGCTCCTCTTGGTATAATTACCATGATTTAAATGGAGTATAATATGTGAACAGAATGTACTTATATTTCAGTTGCCATATTCAAAATGCATCTGCATCTATCATCCCAGTGTCCACATCACTTTATAGCCATGTACAAGCAAAGGCTGTAGATCTCTTTAAGCTTAATTTATTAGTTTAGATAATCATCAGAACTATAAAACTAGCCTTTTATAAAGAGACCTAGTTAATATCAACTTAAAGGGACTGTCTGGTGTCCAAAATGCATCTTACAAATGTTAATGCATATTCATGTGCTTTGCTAGTACATTAAAATGCGCATTTTACATTGCTTAAAATATAAAAAAAAAAATAGTTAGCTGAATCTGTGAAATTACAGCAGTTTGCAAGAAACCAGGACTGCCCACGCTAGCTGAATAAAAGTCAATTTCCTTGTTTGTTTTCAAATGAATGGGATGTCCTGTCTATCTAGTGATGTCATCAGACAATGTGTTGCACTGTTAACAGATCCTACTGTGTACAAGAGCAAGGTCACTTATAGGCCACTCAATAGACAGGAAATGACTTTATATAACAAAAATGTATATCCTTAGTCTATATAATCAGTGCTGCCGCACCTGCAGTAACCATGCAGAGTAATCACTGGGGGAGGGCTAGAGTCCAATATTAAAAATGTGATTTATGCAGAATTCCTGTATCAAATCACACTGGGGAAAAAAGCCTGTTCACTATATAAGCATTAATCTTCAACTTGCACCAAAGTGGAGTTTAAGGTCTAGACTGTCCCTTTAAAGGAGCACTGGTGGAGTTTAAAAAAATCTTTTTACTAATAGAAGCACAAGTGGGGGGAAAAAAACATTTTAGTGGCTTTTCAATAGTAGGGTTCAATTATCATCTAAATTGTTGAGAAATAAGTTACATAATAAAAATAACTGACCAGCTGTTGTTTTCAAATCAGATGGCATTGCCCACAATGTCATCTCGCTGGCATAGTCGGAGCAGGGTCCTGGAACAACAAATAGTACACCAGAGAGAACAGGAGGCTCGCTTTCGCCACCAGTGGGATCTGACCAACAGATACTTTCAACATTCAAATGTTTGCAGCGGCAAGCAAGCACAGTGGAGCTCACGCCAGTCCTATCAGCAGAGGTAATAGGAAACTAACAATTCATACACACGTCTTTTGAATTTGCCTATACAATATCTGAAACTAGCTGCATTTATAAATTATTTTTGTCCTCAAATTTGAGATATTTAAAAATGTATTTTGTGGAGAGCAAACTGCAAGAACACAAGGGTTTCCAGTTTTTAACTGAGAAATATTGCAAGTGTTTTAAACAAGATGAGCATCGTACTTAAAGACCTGTAAAGATTGAATTTTGTATTAAATCTTGATTTTCTTTTTTTCCTGTTGCATTCAGTGCATGAAAGGTTTTATAATTCTTTTGCTTTTCTGTAGTATGAATGCATATCACCGGGAAATGCAGAAAGAGGAGAAGAAAAAAAACTTGGAACGGCGGAGGGAGCAGCTACGCAAACTGTTGCAAGAAGAGCGAGATTTACTGGAGGCAGAGCTGAAGGAGCTTTGTTATAACAAGGACCCTGCAATCCGTGAGATGAGGGAGAGGACAGAGGAACTTAAGTCTGCAAGAGAGGAGAGAAGGAAAATGGTTACTAGCAATTACACTAAATTCATAAGCATAAAGCTAGTTCTGATTTAATATGTTTTAATAAGAATATATATATTTTTTTGTTATCATTAGCTTGCAGAGGAATTGCTATATGAGCGGTGGAAACAGAACAACGTGAAGCTACGTGAGGTAAATTCTTCCATAGTTCCTAAAATGGTGCTACTTTTTTCTAATCTTTCTATAAATTTCTATGGCAATACACAGAGTAAGGGAAAATATGTTTTAAAGAGGGACTAAACCCCAAATGTTTATATGCTGTGCAAAAAGTAAAAAGCTACTAATGTATCCTATATATATATATATATATATATATATATATATATATATATATATATATGTGTGTATATATGGATGTGTGTGTGTGTGTATGTATGTAAGCATCCTATGGAATTTCATATAGGGTATTCTCTCAATTTTTATGTAGCAGTGTTTCCACCACTCTCTGCCAAAGCTTTTGGTAGTATCCTATTGATTTGGATCAAAGCAAACTTTGCTTTATTGTCTATCTACTCCTTCCAAATTGATTAATTAATGCGCTCTCCCCTAGAAGTAATTCACACCGGAGACAAAGTTTCTGATCAGTGAAAAACCTGAGGCAAACCTTTATTTCCCAGAGTGGGAGATTCCTTTTAAAGCAGAAATACGTCATGTACAGAGTCACAGTTAAACATACAGTATACATTCAACAATTGGCTAATAGTTTCAGGGGTCTTATCTAAACCCACCCTACAGGGTGTGACGTCCCACCCACATTCCAGCTCCATCTTGGTTACACGATGGGAGGGGGAGTGAGGAGTTACTGAACAAAGAGGGGCTGCAGGGGAAACAGTTACTGTTACTTTAACATTGATTCTCCATTTTGTTGCACGTCGCACATAACTGTTAACTTACATAAAGGAAGTGGGGGTTAATAATGGAAACGGAAATAGTTACTGAGCAAAATTATGACCATGGATATTCTTTTAGGGAATGTGTGACAAATAAGACAAACACAAGTGTATAATAGTAAAAGAGACATTTGTCCATAACACTATAGGGGAGTGAATGCCTGTGTGACTGCTGCAGAGCTCTGTGATAAACTCACAGATTAATGTCAGGTTTACTGCTGTGGAGTCTGTGATACACTCATACACTACATATGAGGAGCACTGAATTATACAATACACAGAGTCTGTTGCTGTGGATAACCTTTCTTGCGATGTCCAACCAACATCATGGGCCAGGCTGAGCACCAGGAAGTCATGTGACTGAGAGATGCATGCACATTTTTGCCACATTGTGCCTCTGAATTCCATAAATTACTTTAAAACCAAATCCCAATACATGTTCAGCAACATAGTTTTAACACTCTTACTGTCATCCTCCATAGCATCCCTTACTGGCACTTCCATTTGTGTGTACTTTATTTCCAGATTTGCTCAGCCATTCAATTTAGTCAATAACAGCTTGCAATCTTTGCCTCTCTTGGCTGCAAACCCATCTCTATTGCTTTAAGTGCAGTGCCGTTTTCTCTGCAACTGTACACTGAATGCATACTGCGATTGTTGACCTGATATCCTTGACATGTCGTGCGGCTGTAAAGGGTTAAATGTGAACAATGCAGCACTTATAAAAATGCACTATTAACAGTATGTCAAGTAAAACAAAACTCTCCTCTTAAAAGGAGAACCAATGTGGCTAAATACTTATTTGGCTAAATACTTAGTCTCAGCACAATAATTCAGAGACTTCCAGATTTGAAGCTAAGCAGCAATTCCCTTAAACTGTACTTCCTATGTCTGCATCAACCACGTAAACTCAACATCTAAACACATGACTTTTTATGTGAAGTTGTCTTTTCACCAGAAGTGTTTTTTTTTTTTTAAAGTTCTGTTTTAGAATCCACAAAGTATTTTTGTTTTTTACTTGAATTACTGCAATTCTGTGCTTATTTTTAACCTTATTCCGACATTACAGCATGTTTTGGTTACACAATTTTGTTTCTATATTTTTCTTCATAGATTGAATCCAACTTGCATAAAAAACATGTGGTTGATGCATGGGGTGATCAGCTCACCGAGAGAAATCAGGTAAAAACATCTGCCTTTAGATCTTTTTATAACTGGTTCAAGAAGGGGCTATATATAATGATTGGCTTGAAGAAATAGTATAAAATAGTGGTGTTGTACTCCAATGTTTAACACCTGACAAAAGCCAAGTGCCAATATTACGTGAGCTGGTCTCACACTTCTGCGTTGCTCTGGTGGAGGCCATGTCTAAAAAATTTCAAAAAGCAGTCCAAAAAAAGACACATGGATGTCCTCAGGGGGGGGAAAGGTGATACACCTGTCAAGGGCCACCTCTGGCCTCTTTTAAAAAAACAAACAAACAAAAAAAAAAACACGCTTGTCCGACAAAGGAGCTGGCTGGGGAGATCAAATGATCTCCTATCACTAACTTTTCTGCGGGCTAGCAGGTAGCTAGATGTCTGCGCAGCAGCACAGACATACCCTTGCTGCATTTCGCACTCCCTGTGCTGCTAGAAGGTCACAGCGTCCGGCATCACACGGGCCTGCTGCCTCCACTAGACATTAGGGAGCGGATGTCTGATGTGGCATGTCTCCTGGGGTAAGTCCTGCATGTGCAATGTGGGTGATGGGACAGAAAATTTGTTCTGTAAGGGTCACTGAAATTCCTAATGTCTTCCTGGGAAGACATAATAGAAATTTCCAAATACATTAAGGAATTTTTAAAAATTCATGAGGGGAACCAACCAGCGTGGTGATTAAATAAAAAAGATTTGATTTGTAACTGGAGGTTGTAAGAATCCATATATATATATATATATATATATATATATATATATATATATATATATATATATATATATATATATATATATATATATATATATATATATATAATGTATCACGTAATGTGACAGCCTTTCAGTAGAAGTTGTGTAAAGGAATTTAATACTTGTGTGCATATAAACCTATACTGGGGGGAAAAAATAGTACTAACCATTTGAGACACTTTTCTGACATTTTGGTGATGTATTGTGTCTCTTAAACTTTGACTTTTAAATGTCAAATCAATGTTTTTGGATATCTATGATGTAGCAAACAATTTTATTGAAATGTTTCAGGAAAAATCTGCAGAAGAGGAAGAGAGGAAGAAGTTTGAAAACCAATATGAGCTTGCCAGAAAAGAAGCTCTGAAGAGGATGAAAAAAGAGGAGGAGAGACGTCGACAAATAGAGGAGGAACAAGCAGAAATCTTGCGACAGCAAATGGAGGAACTGAAACTGAGGGAGATGGAGGTAAGAGGAGCAGGCTTCATAACCTAATTTTCAAAAATAGAAGTCTATAACCTAGGTTTAGTTGGGTGTTCTGGGTTATATTACATGATCAGAAGAAGTTGGCTAGTCCTGTATCCTCTAATTCTACATGAACATTGCTGCTTTTTAATCAATTGAGTAATTAAATTGGTGATTTACCTGTGGCTTATGGGCATCTTGTTGTCAGGAAAACTTTATCTTATTGATCATTATCAAAACTGGGGTTGTTGGAGGCAAAGCATAAATTATTATTATTATTATTATTACTACTCTTACTACAATCTCATTCTATAAAACTGAAACGATAACTATCTTTCACACGGCAAAGAAAAGCTATTCAATATATTCTGAATATTATTCTAGTATTACTATACTAGTCTAATCAACAAGATTGCTATATTGAGTCCACAATTCTGGCTTATTAACATCTGTTTAAAACCTACATAGTAAAAGCATTATTTTCTTCTTTTTAGGAAAAATAGTGATTTAAATGAAGGAAATTTGTATGTTGCTGATGTTTTCTTTTTTACTTTTATGAAATTCAATATCTGTGCTTGTAACTGAACAGGAAAAAAAGAAAATATTTTAGTTTACATTAAAGGAAAGTACTATAAGTGTGTGTACGTTTTGCAGACAATTGCTTAATTCCTCTCATGTAGGCAAAAAAATTGAAGAAGCAACAGGACGATTTAATGAGGCAGCAGTGGGAGGTAGAGGAACTTCAGGAAGAGAGGAGAAAGATGGAGGAACAGAGGAAAAAGACCGAGCTTGGGTAAAAAATGTTTTTACTGAAACGGTCTAGACTGGAGAAAAGGATTATGAAACCTGAATCCATTAGTCTTTCTTGAATTATTTGATGTCTACAGAAAGCTGGTCATGTCTGTCTGCAAAATGACTGATTGTATGTCTCTGCTTTCCTCCTTAGTCACTTTTTGAATCGCCAGTATAATGCCCAGATGAAGAGACGGGCACAGTTGGTGCAAGAGGAGCTGGTAAGACGTGCACCTGTTTAATGTAATGATAGATTAAAAATATTACCTATTGAATTGGAATGTAACAGTTGGCCACTAGTGGAGTTTAATCTTTGAAGCTTGCTGATCTCTTCTTACAGTGTAATTAAGAAAACAGTACATTGTGTCCCACAGCAGCGTTAATTGCTAAGTTTCTTTCAATGAAACTTACCAAAGTGGCAGTCAATTTAACCAGCGATCTACCACTAAGAGTTAGGCACTACATGGAGTCCTCCTTTAAACTTTAATAGAAATTGCCGTGTTCTTCCAATTTAAAAGCAAAAATGTATATTGATGTATAAGTTGAGTATCCCTTTTCCAAAATGCTTGGGACCGGTGTTGTATCAAATTTCTTGAGCAAATTCTACTGCACAGAAGCAGTAGAATTTGCTCATTGCGCACCACAGCGCATGCGCATACAGTTACGGCTGTCAATCAGCCGTAACTTTGGCAGAAGTGCGCCTGCGCGAGGGACACACACCACCTCACGCCCCCTTCGGATCATCTGCGGTGACAGGTAAGTATAATCGTATTATTGATTGTCGTTTACTAGCGTAGCAAGCAATTGGTAAAACTTATATCAGTGACATGCTACGCTAATAAGTGGAAGACACACACGGGGGATGGGTTGAAAATTCTTGATGGGAGTTGTGATCGGCACCTTAGGCTCCCGTGTGTCCCCCTCTGTCCTCCGTGTGTTTTGGGTTCTCAGAAATTAGCTGATATTTCGCAGCTTTGACAGAGTGGATTTAGACTATTGTATAAACATTTGAAAAATGCTGATGTGAATAAGGAGCCAAATAATTCTGTGCTATTAAGTACACCATCAATTTAAAGCACCATTCTTAAATGTGTTTATACATTTCTGTTCTGATATTTTTGCTCTGCCTAACAGGAGATGGACATGAAGATTCTAGCTGCTCTCATTAGTAAAGAGGATGATGAGGAGCGCTTGCACACTGCCAGACGAGAGCAGGCTGCTGCTGATGCTGCTTGGATGAAACGGGTCATTGAGGAGCAACTACATTTGGAAAGGCAGAGGGAGGCCGAGCTAGATACACTTTTCAGGTGAGAAGCAGATTCAGGTACCAGTCAAGCAGTATTTTTAAATATACCAAGGGGTTATGTATAAAAATGTCACATGCAAAAAAAGCACCAAATAATCACGCTCTCTGTCTGTGCCAGTGTAGAAAGCTAAATGTCAAAAGATATCAGAAGTTAACTCAACATGCTTCTGTCCAATGCTTCCAGATTACTCTGGCACCCTGAGTGCCTTTATATGACGAACAACCAGCAGATGCTCCATTCCTGCATATGAATGTTGGAAGATTTAAAATAAAAGAAAGGTACAATCACCTTTTATACAAAAGGCACAGTGATTTGTGCCTTTTTAAAATGCCCCAACACTTTAATGCATTGGACTTTTCATAAAGAGCCCTCTATGTTGTTTCTAGTTCTGTAGAATAGTTTCAGATGCCTTAGTGATGCCCACACATCAACCTTAATACATTAGCATGTGTTTTCTATGTTCACAGTAAAACTGATATTTAGGTTACTGAGTTAATTTAACATTTCTCTTATCAGCTGATCTCTTGCATCTTTTTTTAAGGTAGAGGATGGATCGATAGACACTAAGTTGTCTCAATACGAGGGCTATCCCTCTCCTTGTAAGCTTAATTTTCCAAATAGTTTTTTTTTTTTTTTTTAAGGTCAAGCAGACAAGTATGTATGTTCCTGTCCATGATATCTCTTTGATAGTTCCTTTCATTGTACTAATGTACTCGCCATGTAAAGTTGCAAGATCCTACATTTATATTTATAAAATCGCTTTATTGGGTATTTATTATGGCTTTATTCCTGTGCTAAATTGTCCCTTACTTTTCAGGGAGGAAGCCAAACAAGTTTGGGCAAAGAGAGAAGCAGAGTGGGAAAGAGAGCGCAATGCCCGGAATCGCCTCATGAAAGAGGTAACTGCTTGCATTTACAGTAATGCTTATAGCTTTCTGGTAAATTGGTGCTGCCACATACAATTTGTCAGTCTAACAGTTTGCAGAATAAACAATCATGCATTTTCAATGTCTTAAGTTTTTTCTTATGTATCTTAGGACTGTCCTTTTGCAGCATTGGTGGAGCATTTCACCACTTTCATCACTCGGTTGTAGTTACTACACTGCTTCTAGTGTCAGTCCGCAACATTCCAACTGAACAAATACACCAATAGAGTTAGGGTTACGGTTATGTTGATCGGGTGGGATAAAAAGGTCACTGTAGGGGAAAGTGTGTAGAGCTTGCAACTAGTGTCAAAAAAAAAATAAAAAATGTTTTTGGGATAACCGATTTCTGGATTAGTGATACTCAACCTGTACCAATAAATAAATGAGCAAATTAAAACTAATTCTATAATGGCATGTCTAAATGTAATTTAAAAATGCATCTATATTGTTAATATTTTTTTAAAAATCATTGTATATAGGTACACTTAAATATAGATTAAATATATGTGTAAAATATTTTTTTTTGTAATATATGTTATACACTAAATAGGCTCAATATAAGCACAAAACAATACATACTATATTAAATGAATCCATTATAAACAAAATGCTCCAGATAATGCTGCAGGAGCCTTGACGAATCATTAAAAACTTTTGTTAGAAGGGGATAACATACATTGGTTGGGCTAAAGCGCGTTTTAAAAATGAGTGAAACTATTGTACAAAATGGCCACTGCCAGTAACCGAGATGGCTGTCGCTCATTGGCAAAAAGTGGGGACAAAGTGATTTTTGTGACTACAGTTGTCCTTTTTAAATGTATACACATTTAAGACCTATTCAATTTAACACTGCCAAGTGGTTTCATGATATGTTTTACTATTGTGTGCTGTTTTTTTTGTTCTCTGTAATGTAAAATACCTACACACAAACTCATGTATCCATTTTTCACACATTTACCTATGTTATTTACCTTTTCTACTAAGGTGCTGACTGTGAGGCAGCTGCAAATCCAGGAGCGGATAGAACAGAACAAACTTGCTCAAAAGGAGTCTCTGAAGAATCGTGAGCAGCTCATCAGAGAGCTGGAAGTGGCCAAACAGTTGACATCTAGAGAGAAAATAGAAGAGGAAGCCCAGAAAACTGCTCGGAAAATAGAGCTCGAGGCGCAGGTACGGTTATAGTTTGGTCTTAATTGAAAAACTGCAATTAATGTAAAGCAACTCTTTAATGTAATCAAGTTTTACAGAAAATACATACATATGAGTGGATTATATCCTGAGTATTGTTATAACCAGTCAATTTACTCTATATATGACTAAATAGAACATGGATAAACTAATAGAAGATATTTTGTTTGGCGTGTCTCCATTTTTAACATTCTCATTGACATGAAATACAAATGACATTTTCACCATTGTTGTGGTGCATTTGTATAAAGGGGGGTGGACCAGAGCAACAAGGGCAGGGAGGGGGGGCAGAGACAGAGACAAGGGGAGGGAAGGGGGGAAGACACAGAGACAAGGGGAGGGAAGGGGGGAAGACACAGAGACAAGGGGAGGGAAGGGGGGAAGAGAGAGACAAGGGGAGGGAGGGGGGAGAGAGAGACGAGGAGGGGGGGCACAGGGGGGAGAGAGACAAGGGGAGCGAGGGGGGAGTCAAAGGGAGGGGGAGAGAGAGAGAGAGAGACAACACTAAGGGGGGGGGGAGACAAAGTTGGGGCAAGTGAAAGCGAGAGGCAGCAGTGGCACATAAAAGGAAATAAAAACAATAAATGCATTTTTTGATATCATTTTTTTATTAAAAAAGCAATTTACATGTGAATATATACAAGTTGAACTTTTTTTTCCTATAGGGTAGTCTTATATTCAGGCTTTTAGTTTTTTTCCTAAAGGAATATCCAAAGTTTGGGGGGTCGTCTTATAATCAGGGTCGTCTTATAATCGAGCAAATACGGTATACATAAATTGTGTGGGTGGATTAACTCCTTAGTGACATGACTTTTTGGCCGTGTGGTGACGGTCTGTTTAAACATTTCTGTGGTGTTCTGTGTTTAGCTGTAGTTTTCATGTTTCTGAGTTAGTGTACTCACACCAATTATATTGTTTTTATTGGCATTTATACATCTACAAACCCTAATTAAAAAAAAAAAAAATAGATTCTGCTAAACAGATTCCAATATTTTTCCTGAGTTTAGAAATAGGCAACGTGTACGTCTTTTTTTTTATTTTTTTTTTATAGGGCAATAACTGAAAGTAGCTTATTTCTTTTTCCAAACCATTTTCTTGTACAGTGACCTTTTAACCCCAATCATAACTTTACCCCTAACCCTAGATCTTAAGGCTAATTTAGTATTTTTTATACATTGAGGCCTTGCAGCAACATGGCCTGAGCAGTGTTAGTGAACATTGATCATTAACACTGCTCATTCCACAGCAGGACATGCCAGGCACGTCTTATGTCGGCAACAGAGTTTCTGGCTGTTTTTTATTTTAAAAAAAAGCTAAGCAGCATGATGCGGGGGGTGCAGGCAGCACCGGTGTCGCCCCCGCTGGAGGTGTCACCCGGTGCGGTCTGCCCGCCCCTTCCTCGGTATGCCACTGAGGATGGGTGTAGGGATTCCAAAAAATTAGTTTGATCTACCCTCGGATGCACGATTGGAGCCTGCTGAAAATGTTTGGTTGAGGGGTGTTGTACTACAGGTAGGGCCGCCATTTTCTCCCCCTGCGGTAGGTCCTGGATCTGTTTTTTTGAAAATTGGGGCCACTTCCAGCGGGTCCTTCTTCATGGTGCATCTGGTATTTGAAGGTGGACCCATTTAGCAAGTGGTTCCCCGTGCTAGGGATGAAAGTGCGGGTCGGGATGATAAAATTAGCTTGAGATGGCTCCAATGCTGAGGAGCTGCTCTCTCAAGCGGCCATTACCTTACAAAGCCATGCTTCTATATATTTTTTAAATAATTTTAAAATATTTTATGTATAATCCAAACACGTTTTATTATACAAATTCTCCCATAACTATTTCTGATGTTGAGGCTCCTCTAAGCATACTGTTTCTAGCCTTGTTGGGTGAAGTTGGCTATATATATATATATATATATATATATATATATATATATATATATATATATATATATATATATAAACCCTTGTACATGCTGCAGGATTGATAGGGTAAAAATCAGAACATGGTAATTGGGCGTAGACAGGTTGCCTGGGAAGCTAGTGCCAGGGAATGCTGTCTCCTCACTTCTTATTTGACACCATTGGTACAGATGAGTCCATGGAAGTTGGAGATATCTTCTCTAGCTCAGTCTCTGTACCTTTGGTTGAGTAAGCAGGAGGCTGATTTCATTACTCTTGAGACTTGTATATATCATAACATTGTGTGTGCATGGGGATTGTGAGGACTCTCAACATATCATTATTTAGTCTTCCTTTCACAATACTAAAATCCTATCCCTAATAGTGTAATATTAATTTCCAGTATTCAGTGTTTTCCAGACATATCCCAAAATGTCTTCAGTATCCACCATCCAGTCTTTTACTATTTTTTCACAGGTTTATTAGCTGGTACTCATGTGCCTCTAAACAATTTACCACCCACTCAATCCCACCTCCTTCTTTATTTTGTGACCCCAAAACATTAATTCCAGATTGTAACAATTTCCATTTATTTCCACCACCACATTCAGACTCAAAATCCTACTTTATATTTTCTGTTGAGAGGATACACTTCTAGAAATAAAAACAACATGAGGCAATAAATAAATATTAATTGTACATTTATTTTAGAAATTTCACAGAATTAGTCATATTCTAGTCTCTATATAATGGGAAAAGGGAATTTATGGCCAGGCAGGCGCCCGGTTATTATGCCATAAACCAGAAAGCTGGTCAAGCTATGGGCTACCTCTGGACTCGCAAAGAGTCATCCTTCAGCACTCAGGAGAGGAAAAACCCCCTGTGGAGGAAACCTCTGGGGAACCATGGCTCGAAGAACTGCCCTTCCCTCTGGGCATTAAGAGGTAAATGCAGAGACTATAATTATATTACAGGTTAACAGAACAATTCATTTAAACATTGGATAGACCAGGGGTGTCCAAATGTGGTCCTCTAGCTACAATCCAGCTGAAAGACCGCAGTGGGATAGCTCTGATATAAATTGACATTGCTTGCAGGGTGCATATTTTCTCCCCCCCTTGCAACCCCAGATGTGTCCCTTCCAGTGGTGGGATTCAGTCGGTTCGCATCGGTTCATGCGAATATTTAATTTGCCGAACTGGTGCAAGCCGGAGATCCCCTAAAGAAAAAAAAAATCGGTAAAAAACAAACAAACCATTCATCCCTGAGGGCCCATGGCAGATGCCCCGTGTGCCCTTGCCCCCCAGTGTGACTGACTGTGTATAGTCTGTGTGACTATAATTATCAGTGGTATATTAAATCATATAATTATCGGGGGCATATTAACCATATAATTATCAGGAGCATATTAACCATATTGTGAGGCTGGGAGTCAGGAGTGTAGCGCAGGGGAGCTCCAGCAGTAGGTAAGTCCAAAGGCAAAAGTACAAAGGAATTGGGCAAAGGCAGTCCAGAGGGTCGAGGCAGGCAGATTAGTAGCAAAACCGAGTTTGGGAAGCCAGGGTCAGGAGAGGAGAGATCAGCAGTATCCAAGAGGGGAGCCAAAGGGTCAATAGCCAGTGGTTCAAAATGCAATGCTGAATAGCAATGAAGGGTAACAGGAACTTCACAAGGAGAGAACCTAGCTTGGGAATAAACAAGCACAGAATGGCAGGTGAGCAGGGTTTAAATAGGGAGTCAGGCACCATAACCCCTCCCCTCAGCTCTCAGTATCCTCCCTCTGCCATTCACTGCATAGTAGGTGTGCTGGAAAGGCAACACCCACACTCCTTCCACTACCTAGTCCTAGTTGAGTGACCACGCCCCTTGATTGCTAAGCCACGCCCCTTTGTCGTGTACACGACACGGGAGGACGGAGCTCTGGAGGTGAGTGAAGGAGACGGGACCCTGATGCCTGTGGGTAGTGGGACCTGGAGCCTGACACACATAATTATCAGGGGCACATTAACCAAATAATTATCAGGGGCATATAAACCATATAATTATCAGGGGCATATTAACCATATAATTCTCAGGGCATATTAACCATATAATTATCAGGGCATATTAACCATATAATTATCAGGGGCATATTAACCATATAATTCTCAGGGCATATTAACCATATAATTATCAGGGGCATATTAATCATATAATTATCAGTGGAATATTAATCATATAATTATCAGGGGCATATTAACAATATAATTATCAGGGGCATATTAATCATATAATTATCAGGGGCATATTAATCATATAAATATAACTGCTCCCTCCCGACGCAGTAAACGCCTATAAATACTAGGGCCCTCTCTCCCACCCAATAACAGACCGTTCTTTGATAAAGGGTTAACGAGTAGCTGCGCTTGCCAAATAAATCCCCAGCTAGAACCTCCGTAGCTCAAGGTCAGATTTAGGGTAGTCAGTCTCCAAGTCTTCAGACACATCCAAGTCGGGCATAGTTAACTATGCCAAGGAACCAGGGACGCACGCTGAAGCTCTGTCTGAGCTCCGGATGTGTCTGAGAGGAAAAAAAATGTTCACTCAGTTATCATTAGCAGCTGCCTTTATGACATCATGGCCACACTATTTATGACATTACTGCTGGCATTCAATATACTAGACAGTGCTTAAAGGGACCCTTCACCTAAACATTACTTGTACTGTGAGTGTTAGAGAACAAAAAAAAAAATCAAAAATTATTATTTTATACATTGTGTTAGCAGAATTGAAAACAAATGTGTAAATTAAGAGAAATGTGTTTTAAAAGTATTTGTGGTGTCTCCTGTTGAGACATCACCTTGTGGCTTAACAAATTAATTTTTTTAAAGCTTTCTATGGGATAGGGACTTTTTATTTTTTTTAGTGCTGATAAAAATGCATAGTAAAAAACAATACTTTATTTTTACTTATTGCCTAAAACACATAAGAACATGGGATACTCCCAAACTTTAAACAAATATTACAATCTATTTAGTATGTTTTTTAAATCTTTCAAGTAAAAGTTTTTTTTTTTTTCAATTTTCCATAATTTTGTTTGAGTAAATTATATGTTTAAAATAATGGTCTTTAAAGAAAACCCTTCTTATCCTGAATAATATAAAGTGGTCGAGTATCCCTAATCCAAAATCCTTGGGACCAGAAGTATTTTGTATAACGGCCGTTTCGGATAACAGATCATTTCACCAATATGACATATTAATGCCTCTCAGCTCTCATGAAATACAGTATTGTCAATGTGAATGGTGTATAGAGCTAAAAACTCCCTTTTGCTGTGATGTAGCTGAGGGATCGTTGGAAACCTGCTGTTGGTGCATCAGACATGCATATGTATATTATACTTTGTTAGCGTGCTTGTGTGGGGGAATCTGAGCATGCATGGAAAGACTATATCACATGTAAACTGTTGTGCACTTGCAATCTGACAGGTGTCTGTGGAATGTGCAACTTGTCACATAATCCTAAAAAATCATTTTGGTGAATGGATTTTTTGTTAAGGGATGCTAAACCTGTATTTCAAATCGCTTCAGTATAAGATTTTGTTGCTTTCGTTAGGATCAGGAGGGAGGTTTGGAAAGCTGAACTTCAATGGGTTTATGTTATATTACTATGTTACCATTAAAAACAAAATGAGGTTGTTACTGTTGCTATGGAACATGTTTTGAATGGTTAAGGTAAATGGTTAAAGGTACTGTATCAGCTAAACACTCTTTTTACTGTGCATATAGAGAATAAAAAATGACTGAAATTTATCTATACCTCGTTTTAGCAAAAGTACAAGCAAATGCCTAAATTAGGAGAAAAATGTGTGGTTTCTCCTCTTTATTACATCATCTGTGGCTTGATATGCAAATTAACTGGTTTGCAACAGAAACCATGTAATTTGCATATCAAGCCACAGATGATGTCATAAACAGGAGACTTCAAAGACATTTAAAATGGGACAGGGACAACCTTGTTCTTGTTAATCAAAATACAATAAAACCAAATGATAGGAGTGACTGGTGCGCTAAAGTAAACCCCACACGGTAAAAAGAGTATATGAAAGTATAATAATTGCCTGAAAGTTGTTGATTTGGCAATGGAGTATGGACAAAGTCTTCAATGTTTCATAACATGTATGAGGAAACATAAAAACAAACAGAGACCATAGTGTAATTCAATATTATAGTAAATATTGGTGCAGAATGAACAAATGCACTCACAAACGTAGTTGGTATGTAGGGCACGTCAAATATCTGATAGAATCTTCTCTCTTTTCCATATAGTCCTCACATATGGCGGAGTAAAGCGAGGAGATAGATGATTAGTAGTTGCAAAAATATTTAATAAAACAAACAAATAGTAGCTTACATAAAAGTACTCAGCATCAGGTCTCTCCACAAAAGAAGTCCCAAGACAAAGTTTTTCAGTCCCAGTATTTGACTCAAAATCTGGAAAATATAGCAGTATTGGTAGGCACGCTACGCGTTTCGCCTTAAAACAGGCTTCCTCTCGGCGTGTGCCTACCATACTGCTTGAATCCTTTTTAAGTGAGGTGTATCTTCGCGCGTCTTCTGTATGCGCATACTTCCGGGTTTCTTTAACGGTGACGTCATCGCGACTCCGTCGCATAGCGTGAGTTGGGTGATATCTCGCGAGGCTTGGTTCTCCACCGGCATAATAGCCTCCAACGGGAAAAACCAAAAAAAAAACCATACATATATATAGTTTGGAAAATATAAAACCCAATAAAAAGTTTGGGGGAAAAATAAGGTGCTTCAGTTCGTTCCTGACTTTCGTTAATTCAAGTGTCACAGATGTCGTAGGATTGGTTTTATTTACAGTTTCAATATTAAAAAGTTTAGTCTGCAATTGTTGGGATTGTTTGGCAGATTACTTTTTCAAATATGAGCTGGTACTGATCAAGTATCCATGTATCACAGTTTTGCTGGGTCACAAGGTGGCTGGGTCGTCCACAGAACCATCATTCAGTTCGAAAAAATCCTTTATTTTTTGAGTGAGGAGAGAATCTCAGAATTATACAATAAGGTGTCGTTTAGTTTCCAAGACCAGAGTTTGGAGAATTCTGTAAGTGAAAGTGTCAGAGAGACATCTGCATGATCTGACCATGTAATTGTTTGGATTTCTGTGGGTTCGACTAAGGGCAAACAGGTGTGGGAAATACAAAAAAGATCGATTCTCAAGTAGCTAAGATTGGGTGTGAGAAGAAGATGTAGTCTTTACAGGAGGAATGTTGTAGTCTCCAAATATCTAGTAGATTATGTGTCTTAATAAAATCATGTAGATGTTTATCAGAGGGATGGGTTGTCCCAGCAGAGAGTTTATTTGACCTGTCAAGTTTCGGAGAAGTGGTTGTGTTGATATCGCCCCCGATAATAAATTTATCTGTGGGATTTGCAGTTAAAAAGGAAGAAAGCTCAAGCCAGAAGGTAACGCTGGGAGTCGACGGTGTGTATATATTGAGTAAAGCTATTGTTTGTGATCCCAGTTGTCCAGAGAGGAATAGATAATGTCCTTTAGGATCGGAGTGATGGTAAGCAACGTTGTATGTCCATGTTTTCCGAAGTAGAATTGCTACACCTAGTTTTTTAACAAGAAAATTTGCAGTATTGCTGTGTATGTACGGTCCTGTAGAATGGGGGGTTTTGCGGCTGAGGAGTGAGTCTCCTATTTAAATGTCTGTTTTTCTGTTTTTAAAGTGTCTGAGAAGAGTTCTTTGTTTCTGCGGTGAATTTAGGCCGTGTACATTCAGAGAAAGTAGGGAAATCTGAGATAGCATAGTTCCTAAGGATGGGTGTAGGGATTCCCAAAAATTAGTGGGATCTACCCTTGGTGGGGGATACCTAGAGGGCTAGGTAGGGGAGAGATGGGTAGGAAAGAAAGAGGTACGAGGTAAGTTAGAAAAAGAGAAGAAGGAACGGGAAAAAAAATTAAATAATAGTAATAATTGAACAAGATAAAATGATACAGAATAGAGAATTATAACACAGTATTACTGGGCTTACTTCTGTGTCCAGTAGTTAAACAGGAGAGAGGAGATAGTGACTGGGGTAGCCGGTTGCTTGGGTACTCCTGAAGTCTCCATCCCTGCGATGTTCTGGATGTTCAATGGCATATGAGTACACGAAAGGCTGACAGGTCTTCAAAGGTGGAATAGGATCGGGACAAACCATTGTGGGAATTAATGATCCTAAAATCCACGTTCAATGTCACAAATGGTTAGTGAGGAAAATTACAGTTAAACACAAACACTGCTAAAATGTTAAAGCAGAAATTGTCCAGCAGTAGAACATTTTTCAAAAAGTCTGGTCATGAAAGGGTTAAACAGGTTTTTTTTTCCCTTACACTATGCATTAATCACAGTTTATGAATTTGTTCATGCTTTTTATTTTGCGGACTCCCAGTACATATAAGCTAAAGTGTCATTACAGATCAATGATGTTTAACTTGCATTACTAATGGTCTCCCATTCTCCATGAAATCTAGATTTCTGAGCGGCGCTTACAGGAGAAGGAAGTAAGACTACAACTAGAGGAGGATGAAAAGGAGAATAAATTGGCAGAAGATGAGGAGAATGATTTGCTACATCAAGAAGTACAGGTTATGACCCAGAGAGGATATCAGAATAAGGTAAGCATATATATTGTTGAGCCATTTCATTGCTGAATGATAATGGCATTCATTCCCCCCCCCCCCCCCCCCCCCCGAGGGGTTGATGGTGTATTGTGGCTTTCACATAGAATCATACAATGAAAGGGATTTTATTATATTCTTTAAAGCACCCTATAATTAGGACTTCCCTCAGAGCAAACACTAACCATTATTTGCCTGCTGTAATTCCAAGCATATAGGTAATCATTAGTACCGTATTTGCTCGAATATAAGACTACCCCCCAACCTTTGGATACTCCCTTAGGAAAGAAATGAAAGCCTGACTATATAACTACCCTAAGGGATAAAAAGTTTAACTTTGTATATATTCACATGTAAATTGCTTTTTCAAATTTATATACATTGAAATGATAGAATGATTTCCTTTTATTTGCTGAGCTGCCCACCAGACTTAGCCAATTTTGCCCCCTACGCCCCCTAGACATAACCAGTCCTGCCTCTCCCTCCCCACCCAGCCTTACCAAATGCTTCCTCTCCCTCCCCCAGAATTGCCCAATGATCTCCCTCCCTAGACTTACCCAATTTTCCCTGGTGCCTAGTGCTGCCCGACACTTCCGTCTTCTATGATGGACCGCTGGAAGGTCATGTGACCTCCTGGCTTCTGTCATAGAAGTCTCGACGAACGTGGCTAGTGGCGGCAACCGGTGAATGTCTGCACGATACACGCAGACATCCGCCGATGCTGCCCAACACTTCAGACTTTGAGGTCTGATTATATTTACAAACCTCGAATGTAAGACATTGGGGCATTTTTCAGAGCATTTGCACTAAAAAAATACCTCATCTTATATTCAAGCAAATACGGTATATTAATTTAAAATGCTCCTTTGTAGGGATAATGTGCTAGATAATGGCATTTTTAATAACGGAAATGTTTCTCTAGTATTACTCTCCTATAGATGAGAACTTCACAAGCTTAAATAACCCCTCTAATTTTGAATCATTTTAAGGTTAACATTAAATACTAGTAGTCAGTGGCATCAGCAGATGGTTTTAACAGAAAAATGCAGCTCATCCAATTCATTTTATCTTGCAGGTTTTTAGTCGCCCCAGAAACGCTTGGACTTGAATGTTTGTTCACGAGACAAGACTTATTTCTAAGGGAAACCGAATTGTGTCAGGTCTGCACTGATAACCACTTTTGGAGCTGCAATGAGAATAAGCTGTTTTGTGTGATGTGCGTTTTCTCCTTGCCCTAGTTGCTGGGTGATAGAGTACATATTTAATGTGTATATTGAAATCATATTAATCTGGTTAAACACCATTCAGAAGTGTGTAAATAATGTCCTTTAATTATAATAAAGATCTCTCTGACAGTCTTTTTTCAAATCTACATACAGTATGTCGTATTTTTTTTAAATAAAATACTAGTGAACTATTGTATTACTTTTACATAATTTCTTGCATCAGACTCTTTTATAGTGCGTCAAAAATATTGGACCGCAGTGCCTGTTATACAGGGTTTAACATTTACATGGGATGCAATAAAAATTAGCAAATTGCCAACTAAACTGTCATAGAAAATTTGAAAACCCCCCAAAATTAATGCATTAACTAAAATATTCTTTAAATGTGGTTTTTGGGTTCCCTAATCTAATAAAAATTAGAATTGGATTGACACATATTATGTTACATTCCAGACCTCAAGTGTGTTATTTATTATCTAAATAATTATGAATTGGTTTATTAGATACAAATTTATGTTGTCTTCCTTAATTAGAAGAAAAGACCCATTCTTCCAGAACAGATTAATAACGTGATAACGATAAGCAATCGTGACTCTAACCCATTCTACCAAAACGACGTATAAATACGTCTTTACTAGAAGGGTCATTGAGGATATGTGTGTGTATATAATATGTATGTATGTCCTCCCCGGAGAAAGACTCTGACAATATAAATCAAAGTCGTTGCAGCAGAATCTGCATCACAGCTCATCGCGGGGAGCCTTGGACATTCTATGCCATCCTACAAGCTTTTAGGCACTAAAAAAATAGGATGGCATATAACGAAGATGAGCTCTTCCAATTCAGGGCCATTCATACTCAGGACTGCAAGGACATTCTCCAGTCATCATTTACCCCAGACTCCAGGGAATCTCCATTTTCCTTGTCTTGGAATACATCTGATTGCTGCAGATTCTCCCAAGCTAATTGCCATTCACAGAGGCAAAGTCTATCAAGGACATTCCTCTGAAGGACGTGGACTGGTATTTGGTGACCACAGATGACTGTTCTTGGAGATCCCATTTTTGGTCTATAGTTCAAGATCAGTGTACTCACCATATGAGTTGTCAACCCTCCAATATCAAAGAGCTTTGGGCTGTTCAGATGACTCTATTCAGACTGGGCCATCTTCTGAGGAACTGTTGGGTTTGCATTTGAATTGACAACAGTGCAGCTGCAGCTTGTCTGAACAAGCAGAGAGGTAACAGGAATCTCCATTTGTTGAGAGAGCTGGAACTGCTGATGGAATGGACTCTGAAGACTTTAGCTAGTTTGTCTGCAATTTTACCTTCCGGGATCCCATAATACTCTAAACAGACTATTTTTGAGAAAGATAAAGATGGGCCAAGTGGTAGGACAGCTGGCACCACTGTTTTTTTCAGTGCCTAATAAAGAGATGGAGACTTCCACACAGAGCTGATGGCAACTATGTTGAACTTTCCTTCCCAACTCCTGGAGTTGCAGTCTGGGTTATGTATTTTCCTCCAGTCACGTTGATCCTAGCCAGCCTTCAGAACATTTGCAAGGATCAGTTGAAGGTGATCATTCCATTTGGTCCAGATGCTACTGAAAAGATTGACAATAGGTCCACCTTCAGAACTTCCTCTGCCATTTACCCTGCTATGTCAAGGACCGGTGTAGCATTAAGCTCTGGAATCCCTACCATTGATGGCTTGGAGACTAAGCAGAATATCCTGCTAGCCATGGGCTTCTAGTGATTAGTGAACACCCCTTCTTCAAGCAATAAAGTGGTCTACTTTAGCCACTTATTACAGGATCTGATCTGTATACTGCACATGGGCCTAATCGGCTATTTCCCTGGATCTTTTTCCTCCAAAGGTCTGAGCCTCCATTCCTTAACAGTCCAAGTTTCGGATATTTCAGCTCTGACTGGGGTTCGATGGGCACTGGATCAAGAGATTTCCAGAATCTTCAAGGCAGTTCTCAAGATCGGACCTCCTCTCCAATCTTCTGCACCTCCGTGGGATCTCCTTTTGTTCTTTGGGTCTTCTCCTCTTGTCCCTTTAACCAACTAGAGGTAGCTTCTCTGTCTCTACTGATGCTAAAGAATATTCTCCTGGTGGCAATTCTCTTGGCTGGAAGGTTGTCTGAACGTCCATCATTCTCCATTTGAACCAGGAAGTTATTCTATCTTCCCTTTATCTAGACTCATCAAATGAGGAAGATCATATACTTCATTTTCTGGATCCAGTCAGAAGCCTCAAGTCATATATTCAGAGAATGGCAGACTGGAGGAAGTCTGACAGGCTCTTGTTCTTCCTTCAGGATTCTGTAAGGGGCATGTGGCCTCCTACTCTGATCAGGTAGTTGGTGTTGACAATTTCTAAAAACGACAACTCTAGGAGTTCAAGGTTCTTTCTGGTTTGCATGCCCATGGTCATTAGCGGTAGCAGCTCAGGTTTCCTCAAATCTATCTGCAGAGCAGCAACTTTTGACATCAATATGGACCTTTGTGAAATATTGCACAATGGATATCCATGCAGCTTTTCAATCTCTATTCAGGACGGGAGTCCTGGAAGCGGCTTCTTAATGTCTCTTTCTTAATAAATGTTTTTGATTATAATTTGCAGTATCTATTTTCTCTTTGTGATTTTTTTTTTGGTGCCCACCATTTCATTGCTTGTGTGTTACCCATATGTGATGCTGCCATGGATAGCCAGGAAGATTGTTTTCATAGTTACCATAGTTTTCTTTTCTTGGCTAAGATCTATGGCAGCATGGAATTCCCTCCCTTGTGTCTGATTGCTTGTTACAAGACTGATGGTTGAGGTTATTAGGGGCCTATTTGTACCATGTGTGAGTTTGTCTCTTGTCCTATCAGCTGAGAGGGAGGAGCTACCCATATGCAATGCCATGGATCTTAGCCAGGAAAAGAAATTACAGTAAGTATGAAAACAATTTCCCCTTTTAAGGGCAATTCAAGGCCTAATCATAGCCACACATATTGTAGGCTTGACAGGGTCCAAGATCTCATTGTGCTCAAGGACCCACTCACGCTCAGTCTGCCCCTGTCTGGACACGGGAGGTTGTTATGAACGGACACATAAGCACCATACGCTCCAATGTATACAGCAGACTCCTGCCACCACTCCTGCATTTCTGTGTTATTTAGGTGCTCAGTGCGCCAACACAGTCCTTGTACAACTAATCAGACACTAAGAAGTGCCTGAGTAGTGTTGTACTATAAAGTATCAGGATGAATTTAAAAAGTGAAATTGCACGTTTTTTTTTTTTTTACTTCATAGTATGGGAGTTTTTATAAACAATACTGAAAATAAAGTTACACCACAAGCGAGAGTTCTTTTGATGTTTAACCCTTTCGCGTCCTTATGACGTGTTATCTCATCATAAGAGCCGCAGCATTTACGTCTTTATGTCATGTAGTAAAGCTGGCCGTGCGCACCACCCGCCCATCTGAAATGGGTCCAGGACTCTGCCATGCACCCAAGGCAAAGTTACTGGAACTGATCGTCGGGTTTCAAGGCATGTGATAATATGCAAATTAGATGGCAAAATCAATACGATCACACATTGACTTTGCCTCTAATTCACTCCCTTGCTGAGACAGACAGGCAAGGGGGGGGGGGTTCTGAGCAATTTCTTGTAGATACCATTATGTTCATCATATCTTATAATTTACTACAAAAAAAATCATAAAATGATGAGAAAAAAAAAAACACTTTTTCTAACTTTGACCTAAAATATATTTTACACAAATACAAACATTAAAAAAGACCCCATCTAAATAGTTTCTAAATGTTGTCCCGAGTTCAGAAATATGCATGTTTCCATATTTTTCGGTATTTTTTTGCAAGTTATGGGGCAAAAACCAAAAAGTGTTTTTTTCCTATATTGACCTTTTGACCCCAACCCGAACCCAAAATTTCATCCTAACACTAAATTTCACCCCAACTCCAACCCTTATGCTATCCCTTAATTTAATTTAATTTTAACCCTATCCCTTATGCTAAAAATTATTACATTTTAACCCTATATGCTAATCTAACTATATAACAGTTTTTAGCTAATTAAATATTTTTGATTTTTTTTTACATTGCTATGCTACTTAGCTACCTCTAGGGGCAGTCAAGTAGCATATTCAGAGCGACAGAAGTGAATTTACTTTCACTTCCGAAGCTCAGACCACCAGAGGCATAGCCATATTGACAG
Organism: Pelodytes ibericus; assembly: GCA_036172795.1. Taxonomy (NCBI): domain Eukaryota; kingdom Metazoa; phylum Chordata; class Amphibia; order Anura; family Pelodytidae; genus Pelodytes; species Pelodytes ibericus. The sequence continues at coordinate 111,529,318 of CM069860.1, forward strand.
AGCATGCTGCTCCGTCAATATGGCTCCCACGATCACTCCGTGGGGCGATCGTGGGTGCCCCAGATTGGAAATTTCAGTGCTGGCTATTGCCTCGACATCGGCTTAAATTGGCTTGATTCACCGCAGGACGTGCCAGGCACCTCCATTGTCGGAAACAGAGTTCCCGGCAGGACGTGTCTGACACGTCCATTGTCGCGAAGAGGTTAAATAGAAGTGCTTTAACCCCTTAGTGACCGAGTGCTTGCTGCATTTGATGTGCCTTGAACACCAGAATTAAATTATTTTTGTCATACGTTTACTGAACTGTGAATTTCTTTCTTTGTGTTCAGCCACACAAATTATATATAATTTTTTAAAGGACGGATAGGGCTTTCATTTGATACTATTATTTTCATCATATGATATTTACTATTAAAAAAATATATAAAATATGATGAAAATATGCCATAAAAAAAAACTTTCTAACTTTTTTTTTTTTTTTTTACACAATTACCAATGGTAAAAAAGACCCCGTCTGTATATTTCTACTATTTGTCCTGAGTTTAGTAATACCAATGTTTCCTTGTTTGTCTTTGCTTTAATTCAAGTAATAGGGCAATAATCAATATTAGTGTTTTTTTTTTTGTTTTCTAACCATTTTCTTCTACAGTGACTTTTTAACCCCAACTCTAAATTTACCCTAACCCTAAATCTACCCCACCCCTTAACCTAACCCTTGTAATCATCCGAACACCCCTGTAACCCTAATTATGACCCTAGATCTAGGTTTAGTAGATCAAGGGTTAGCTTTTTCCATTTATTTATTTAATTCATTTTCTGGGGGGCTGAAGGCACTCTCATAGGCTGCTTCGGATCAGAAGGGCTCAATACAGTTGTTAATATTCTTCCATTAAAAACATTTATATTTAAAATGCTCTCCCTTGCTGCTCAGACAGAGATTAAGAATTTGCAGGAGGGCTACCTTCTCCTATATTCAGCATGCCAACTATTTCATGATTTTCCTCTTAGGCTACTTAGTTCTTCCATGGTCTCCTGGCACCATATCTTCTTTCCTCCAGGGCTGGAATTCCTGTGATGACATCACTTCTCTGCTGTGACTGCTGCCAGTATTCATGTTTTTCAGTAAATGTTTTGCATGGGAAAAGTCATTCAAAGAAAAAAAAAAAAAGTCTTAAAACCATCTCTCACTAGCTAAGCTTTTGACATAACAGTTTTACTGTTCACTTAAACATTTATCATATCAATATTCGAAAAACCATTAGTGACAATACTCCGGCTGGATCTAGCCCAGCTGCCGAGCCTCCTTTTCTGCCCGACCTCTCCCACACAACGGGACTAGAATGAATTGTACGAATGTGTTTGATGTGTAAATACAATTGACAGTATTAGACGCAATCTCAGTCTATACCCCATGGACAATGGATGAATGATTTGCGCGTTGAGAGTATATGAATGTTGTTGTAAGTAGCAGTGATATTTAGTCACATATATTATTGAACCTGCCCATGGCTGCTCTCCAATATACTTGAGATAACCCACGAATTGCAGATTGGATTAAAACACATGGAGTGCAGCCAATCGACTGAGGTTCATGGGCTAGATGTTATGATTTCACCGTAATTAAGGTGTAATATTCATGTGTAATTTACTTTTGCATTGTACAGTTCACTTTTCGCTCTTGATTTAAAAGCTCCATGAACTTGTAATGAATTAATTTTGAAAATTTCAAAATAAAAATTATATATATATATATAAAAAAAACAATATTTCATCATACTATTATATGAGTTGCTGTGATTGGTGCCTTATATCTGCTTTCTTACAATCTGTGCAGAACAGTCCTATAACAATATTTACATGTTTTGATACTTGCTTTAGAAATCCTGTCACTGCATTATATTTTTATAGTAAAATTCTAGGTCTTCTAAGGCACCAAAATCAATAAACCATCAACTTTGCTGAAAAATACATAATCACTTTAAAAACCAGTTTATTGCACAACTAGATGTTGAAAAAAGACTAACATAAAATTCACAAAGTATACATAAGTGTACAGTAATAAACAATGCATATAATATCCAAAAATGTATGGTTTAATACCACATAAATACAGGTTCTGAAAGGCATTTCATATTCCTATCAGTTTTAGTTTTAAAAGTACATTATGAACAGTTGACTAAGTCTTTTGCTGTCACAGAGGCAAACAGGCAGCAAACTGTATAGAAAGCATTTTGATGCAATGTAAAATGGGTTGTATTAGTCATGGCTTGCTAATATTGTCTACAGAGGAAGAGATTATATTCAGTGTCTTAATTGACTCAGATTGGCCTGACCTGTTTCTCCAAGGTCTGAGTGGCCACACATGTAATCGAGCAAAAAAGAAAAATACATATTTATAGATTAGTACGCTACGTTTTTGGCACTGAAGGCTTTGTAAAACAATACAAGTGGTTATATGTATATAAAAAAAAAAGTTGATGTTGACAGCTCAAAAAAAGGTTATGTGCAGTGAAGAGCAGAAAACTCAAAGTGCTAACAATACTAATACAACTGGTGCAATCAAGGAATATTGTACACAATATTGCCACGATTTGGCAGATTGCCACAAATCTCAAACATGGGTCACACATTCATAGAGTACCTTGCATCTAAAGGGAATCGATGATCATATGAGTCATTGACAGATAGTTGGGCTGTGTGATTGACAAAAACAAATAGTTTTGTTTTATACTGGTATCAAAATGTTACACACAGTGTGAAAGTGGCTCCAAACAATATTAAATAGTGAGGTAAAGGTTGGATTTTACTAGTTATAAGTGGTTAGCACCCAAATTGGAAAGCAAAAATTAGAGTATTGTCAGTTTTATAAAAATGAAATATTCAGTGGCACAGAGTAGGCACTGTTCTAACCTGCCAATGTAGTGACCAGTGGTGTATCTTGATTTTGTGCTGCCCTAGGCAGACAAAATCCGGGCACCCCCCTACCCAAGCTGCACACCCACGTTACACACCTAAAACATGGCCCATCATTCAGACTCACATCAAGCTCATACTCCCATCACACACACACTCCCATCACACTCAGTCACACACTCCCATCACACTCAGTCACACACTCCTACTCCCATCACACTCAGTCACACACGCCTACTCCCATCACACCCACTCCGACTCCCATCACACTCAGTCACACACACTGTCTCCCATCACACACACTCTGACTCCCATCATACTCAGTCACACACACTGTCTCCCATCACACCCACTCCGACTCCCATCACACACACTCTGACTCCCATCACCCTCAGTCACACACACTGTCTCCCATCACACCCACTCCGACTCCCATCACACTCAGTCACACACACTGTCTCCCATCACACACACTCTGACTCCCATCACCCTCAGTCACACACACTGTCTCCCATCACACACACTCCGACTCCCATCACACTCAGTCACACACACTGTATCCCATCACACACACTGACTCCCATCACACTCAGTCACACACACTGTCTCCCATCACACACATGTCTCCCATCACACTCAGTCACACACACTGTCTCCCATCACACACACTCTGACTCCCATCACACTCAGTCACACACATGTCTCTCATCACACACACTATGACTCCCATCACACTCAGTCACACACATGTCTCTCATCACACACACTCCTACTCCCATCACACTCAGTCACACACATGTCTCTCATCACACACACGCTGACTCCAATCACACTCAGTCACACACACTGTCTCCCATCACACTCTGACTCCCATCACACACAGTCACACACACACACACACACACACACACACAGTCTCCCATCAGCACTTATCAGCACTTACCTTTCCCTGGCAGGCAGGCAGCATGGTCCCTCCATGCTGCCTGTTCGGCTTCCCGGCGATTGTGCCGACAGGTCACGTGACCGGGCGCGCGTATGACGTCAGCGCGCCCGTCACGTGACTGTCGGCACTTCCGTGTCGGCACACTGCACGGGGAGCCGAACAGGCAGCACGGAGGTTTCTCTGTGCTGCCTGTTCGGCTCCCCGTGCAGTTTTGCAGGCAGAGCAGAGGTGAGAGGGGATCTTCCGATCCCTTCTCACCTCTGTCTCTGCCTGCAAGCGCGGTCTTTTTTTTTTTAAAGGGCCGTTTTATTTTTATTTTTTTTTCTTTCTTCAGTGCTGGGGGGCGCTGCCGCCCCCCAAAATTTGCCGCCCTAGGCATCCGCCTAGGATGCCTCGCGGTAAATACAGCACTGGTAGTGACCCAATAATCTGATGCCACTTCAGATATTAGTCAGTATGAATGTTTTCAATCTACTGGTAAACTACAGCATAGTCTACAGATAAAAGTGGGTATTTAAATAGCAGGTCACATGGCACACATTCCAACCTAAAGGAGGAAGCAAAAAGATGTTTGAAATGGCAAAGTCTGGTCATGATCACAAATACATCATCTAGTTTGGATATTACTCTAGCTGATTAGTGTGTCAATCGGAGTTAATTTACTAGTGCAGTTAAATAATAGACCACTAGGTATAAGGAAATACGGATTCATTAAACAAACTCAACCTCATCATAGGCAGCATGGTAAAAACGTACTCAAGGTACAATGTAAGCACAATAAAGGTCACTGAATAAATTATGTGTCTATATAAACTACTATATATTACAATTCCTGTATTCCAATATGGTTTGAGCAAGTTTTAGATTATTGAGTGTTTTGTACATCATGTCATAAAAATGTAGTCACGTCTGAGTTCACTTATTCGGTCAAGACAACCTATACTCACCAACATTGCACTAGAGAACATCATATTGTTAGTTCACAGACTGCATAGTCTAACCTGTTGTTTAGGTGACTAGAATTTAGATGCAGTTTCAGGATTAAAACCATCCAAAGCTAAATTTATTTTTGCATTTATTATAGGCTAGAAACTATCAATCCTCTTAAAGGGTACAGGAGAAATTGCGGACTGCCTAAATGAACCAACTCAAAGTATATTTAATAATAGCATTATTCTCCAAGGAATAGTTGTTCGCTGAAATAAATACGATCACTCTCATTGTGCATACCAGCTTTGGTTTCACAACCCCACTTGCTAACTAGACCTCTGTACCCATTTAACGCAAACCATATGAATAAGGATCATTAACTTTTTGAGATGATAAAGTTCCAAGGCTTTTCTTCCCCTTTTAGAGTTTTCTGATTGTTTTTAGTAAATGGTGCTATTAAGAACTAGGGGCGTATTTTGAAAAAATAATAATAAAAGTTAAAACAACGTGCAATCATGTTCTTGGCAAATCCTTTAATTGCCCTGGTACATGTCAATTTACAGGATCTTGGCAACAATCCATTTTAGGGAGGAAACCATGCTGCTCCTAACAGTCACGCAAGTCACCACCATTTCTCCCAGACATGGTATATTTAAAGGACAGCTAAACCTTTTTTATATTTAAACTCTTGATTGCTTCTTCTGAGGAAGCAAGGGTGTAAAAAAAAATTAAAACATTTTTTGTGTCCCCTCCCCCCCCCTTCGTCAAGACAGATACACACGTTTACTCCTATGGAAACTTCATGGCACATTACAAAGTACATGCCAGTTTATCCTCATACTAGTGCCACTCATGTTTAGTGGCACTTTAACAAGAAAGCTTCATTGCACTGGTGCAGTGTTTGATTGTCTAGCAACACTGTATATCAGACCAAATAATGCTACAAAGGTGTCTTGAAGACCATTTTATCAATGAGGATGACATGACTACATAGAAAGGTTATGACAAACCTTATAAAGTAATAAGAAGCATAATTATCCACTATGCATGATATCCATTTCAAATTGCTATACAGTTGTTGTTGCATGTAAATGATGATAACTAGCTCCAGGTATCAAACACTTACTCACATGCATTTTCCAAACGTATTCCAAGACATACTAGCAGATCCAACTATGGGAAACAATTGTGCCAAATTATTTCAAAGTTAAACATGATTTATCCATGAGAGAAAATTGGGTCATTCATGAAGATCTGCATTAAAATTCCCCTAAAAGTTAGGCCCGTCAGTAATATTTTTCAAAAACAGCGATATCTGTCATTTGTCCAGCATTGAAATAAAGTCAATATAAATATTATGGTTTGCAGTTAAAATGTAAGGGTAGTTTGCACTGTGATGCCAAATACCCTTTATGGATTTAAACTTGTAGTTTCGTCCCCGAGAAATATACAGAAGCAGCAATGATACAGGATATGAGATGAAATCTCTCCATCTGCATCTCTAATTTCATTTCTACAAGTCACGTGGCTCGACAGAGATCTCAATTGTCAAATTGAAACATGGTATCCCAGTCTACTTGATGGTTACTCAAGCAATTTTATTCCGTTTTACTATGAACGAATACATTGGGCCATAAGACATGTTCAGCAAACCATATGGAGATCATTTAAGCTACTGATTTAGCTATAAGGACAATATGGAAACATTATTTTAAGTATTGGTGATTTATATTTTCAGTACCCTGGAACTTTAACATATTATAGATTTGAGCTCTACAGCTTTAATCCAATCCTGAAAAGAACTGATAAACATTTACATAAACAAAACTATTTGCTCATATCTCACCAGGAGTGATGAAGACATACGGTGGCATGATTATTCACATGGTATAAATACATTGCAGGTAACAGGCACTCCAGTACATAAATACTGTTTAAATATCCTTTGCCAGGTAGACCACCAACGCATGGTGAAACCACATCTGGCTGGATCTTCTGGCATCAATGAAGTGACATTTCTCTAGGATCTGGTCTTAAATGAAGACACGTGTTTTTAGAAATGTTAGAGGTAGAGCGTAAAACACTGATACTTAAAAAAGGGAAATTAATACAATGCAATACCTGCAGAAATATTTGATTGGAAGTGCAAAACAGAGCTTGAAAACTCTCAAACATCAAAATGGCACCATTATGCAAGAGAAAATAAAAATATAAATAAAAAATTTAAGAACAAATAAAATAAAAATAGTTTTTGAGAACAAAGCAGGAGGCAGAGTGAGCACGGTACCTGCTTTTAACTAAGTGTATATTTTTCCTCTAAACTGGCAGTTTACATATAAGGCAGTGGGTTAACTTAATAGTCCAGGATAAACACTTTTAGAAGAAGAAAAAACATGCAAAAAATACTGATATTTTAAAATGAACCCTGCCACTGATTTTTGTTTCAAAAAAGGACGGTATATCTTGCTCCTCTTTCACTCAGTTTGTGTTTTCTTTGGTTGTTATGGTGACCAGTTGTTTGGCAGCCTTGGCAATATCATAGGCGCACTGGATTACTTGCTGCGTTACCAGCTGGATGTCTGTGGTAGGGCTGGATTCCACTGGCAGTGTCTTTTTGCATTCTGATTGGAGTCGAAAAGCGCTGGATGTAAGCAGGCGTAATGACGTCCTCACCATGTCGGACTTGGGTTTCTGATGAGATAGTAAGCAAAGCAACTCGTGAGCTCAATACAAGAATCCTTAAATGGATAAAAAAAACCTCAATATTTATTTTACCTGCTGTTAAGTTTGCCAAATTTTCTTTAAAAAAAAAGCCATTTTTGTTACTGACCTACCGCTAAAATACCCACCGTGTTGCACGGTATAGTGTTAATGCTGTGCTTGCATTTATTTGCTAGAGTGCCATTAGTTTAGAAATCTCATTTTAATTTAGTAAAACAGAGGGCACAAATGTGAGCTGAACCCCCTCCTTTATACCATACAACTAGAGAACCCAACACATCAGCTAGTCACAACGTTTGCCAAAATGATGTGCAAAAAAGACCATGTTTCTTCGTCAAAGTGCTGAATTTTCTACGGTTAGACTACGGTTACCACCTTTTCTACAAAAAAAAAATACCCGCCCTGCTACTGCCTCCATAGACTTAACATTGGTCTCAAGTCAATTTTTTACCGGCCTGCAGGTAAAATACCGGCCAGGTGACAACCCTAGTTGTGACATTGTTAGGCCCTGTCTAGACATGCGTAGCATGGAAAGAATATGTCTTGAATGTGCAGTGCTGTTTAGAACTACTTCCTGACTGTTTCCATGCCAAAAAAGTTAAATTAAGCAAAAATAAACTACCTGAGCAATCTTACTGAGAAGCAGAGGTGAGGAAGTGAAATATTTTGGAAATGGGGGGAATTTTAGGCACAGTAGCAATAAGAGCTCCAAGAGAACGTGAATAAAGAACTGCTTGAAAACAAAATGTAAAAAAATCTTACCTTTGGAAAAAGAGCTGCCATTTCAGTCACTGCCACATGTATTCTTTCTGAGCATGGTATGTAGCTGCAAGAACAGACAAGGCAATACATGAAGAATAGATCATATACCTGTGATTTGATTTTAAATAAAAGAAAATAGTTCTAAAAAATGACCTAAGGAAAGCTTTTAGGACAATATTAATAAAAATGTACATAGAGCCATCACCACAAAACTTGACAAGGACACACACCTTTTGCGTTATGTTTTCTGTAAGGAGCAATTCAGGGGCAGCTCTAAAAAGTGAATTCTTTGGCAGAACATTCCATTAGAATTCCCTGCTCTTGCTCAACTAACCAAAGCTTTCTTACAAGAAGGCACGACTTGTACATAACTGCCTATTTTGAAAGGGCTTTGGATATGTTTGGAGTGTACGAATATTACAGAAATCCATAGCAATAAAGAAAATCTCTCAATCTTCTCTAATAGAGTAGGAAATGTGTTTTTATATTTGTGCTAATATTTTGCTGTTGCTCTAAATGACAATTCAGTGAAGTCTAACATATATGTCAAACCAGGGCCTCTCCCTGTGAAGCAGTGGTTTAATATGACGGGGATTAAACTTGGTAGGTAACAATAATAGTGAGGTAATAAGATAGGACATTTTCCAGGGGCTGAGTAGGTAGATATTCTCAATGCAGTGTGTAATTGATTACTCTATCAGTGTTTATGCACTAATCATTTCAGCAGATCAGTCATGCTCATAGACATGTCACTTAGCATCTTCAATACAAATTGTCACTGCAGTGTTTAGATTTCTCCTAAGAATTGTTTTTTAATCAGATAAAGCAGGGAGAAAATCATATCACTACTTCTAATAAATAAAACAATAAACTAGTAAGCAGTGATAGCAAATCATATAATATATTCATATATAATAATTTATAACTCCCTGTCATATGTCTCTTCTGTAATGTAAGGAAAATAGTATCAGTCTTTTTTAGCCATAGGAAAAATTGTGAAAATAAATATCTTTTAAAATAAAATGTAAGCACTATGCAACTGCAAAATGCTCTATTTTATTGAGTCCTATAGAGCAGGATGATGATTTTTAATCACCATAAAATGACCAGGTTTTCTACAGTACGAGCACTGAGTCAACCCAATAGAGGGATTATTAAGACTTACAAATGGACGCGTGTATTCCTACAGGCTATTCATGTACACCTGTGCCATCACGTGACCACATTACACAGGACAATGAATAGTTACTTCTAGGAGCCAGTGAATAGTTACTTCTAGGAGCCAGTGAATAGTTACTTCTAGGAGCCAGTGAATAGTAATTTACTATATTTACTAATTTACTATACAGATTATTATATGTTGAGAAAAAAACCACACAGTTTTTAGCATAAAATGTTAATATACCGTAATTAAACATAAGAAAAACTTCCAAAGTAAGATATTGGAGTAAACCAACAGACTGTGAAGAATAAATACTGTACTTTGTTAGATTCAATCACTGCACACATCAGAATCCAAACGTGTTAAGACACATCAACACAACAAAATGCATCCTATGAATGGCAACAAACGGCAATGTATTTTAATATAATTTTACTTTTTTTTTTTTTTTACAGGGTTCCATCATTAGTTTATTTTCATCTGTACATTCTCCTGAAAGTGACTGCATTTGAATTCCAGTTGTATTTTGATTAGCTCATTAGACCAATAAGCCAATCAGAATACAGCTTTGTGTTAAATTGTAATGCAGTGTTTTATGAAAATGTTGAATTTACAGGAAACTCTGGAAAAACCAAGGCAGAGCATTCCTCCCACATTTTGCTGACATAAGCCAGTACAGTTTAATTGAACACCAGACAGAATATTAATAGGACATCCATCAATAATGAATGTTTTATATCATGCAGAAAATATACGGCAAGATTATTCAAAATATTTACATAAATAAAATATATTTTCATTAAAAATGAAAACTCCATATCTCGCCTCCTGCCACCATGACTATATACTTACATCCTGGTCACTGCCCCATGAAAAACGTGGATAACACTATTGTTATTATTCTAAACAGATCTAGGTTTCTTACATGGGATTTATTATAATTGCTGCACCACATTTGTTATGTGTTTATTATTTGAAAACAACACTAGGAGTGACAAGAGAGACACTAAGTGCTAATAAATAGTAACAAAAAGCAGGCCTGGGGCAACATGCTAAAAGGAAAAAACAATTGAATGTTTCTGTAGATCGCTCCACTTTACAACTCTTTCCCAAAATTCCTCTATATCAATAACCAACGTCATTGTAAAGACTCAAGTCAGTGTTGTACATTTTTTTTTTAATGAGGAGGGGCATAAAGCTTGAGTTGGGGGCTGAACATTAATTTCATGAGGTAATACAATAGTGGCTATGAGTTTTTTTTTTATTTTATTTTTTAGCTAGGACAGGGGTCTGAGAAAAACCATTGAGGGCTACATCCAGCCCAGAAGCCACTAGGTGACATCAATTAAATAAATGTAAGAAAGTACAATATTTTAAAACTACTCCAGAGATACTTCACCCAAGAGATTTCTATTTTCACATCAAGGGTAGCTGAAAGTATAACGGACTAGGCCATTCTAGCTATATCCACTGAGGCTGCATCAGCAAGGGGATTATGAAAGCCTGGGTTGCTAATTGTGCTTTGAGAACAAGGTTAGGGAGAGAGCATGGACTTTCTAAAAAGTTCTTTATGCATCTCAACTGTCCACTGAAAGCAGCAGCTGTGTAATGAAACATGCACATTTAAGCACCAATCAAGAAAGCGCTCTTTGCACATGCATAGTGTTTTGAGTAGAGCATGACCAGTGGTAGAAGAGGACACAGTCACAAGCAGAAATGTTTATTTTTTTTCCTTGTAACGCTATTGTTTCCATCAGGAGCAATCCATTAATGTTTCCTTATGGTAGCAAGAGGGTTAGATAAAAGAAAAACAAGAACAAATAACTGGTATGATTTCTGTAGATTTGTAGCATTGTTTAAAAGTTTAAATTAATGGCACTGAATAACCGTATTTTTTGGATTTACATTACTTCCACCGCTGGACATGGCATGGGTAGTAAGAAAAGAGAGAGAGAGAAACAGGCAAAACACATAAAAAATAAAAAGGTCACTGTGCCTGGGAAACAGGGACAGAGGCCAGAGTACCAGGAGGTAGAGTCAGACTGCTGGAGGGTCAATGGCTGCAGAGGGGCTTTCTCTGCCCAGGGAACCAGTGTGCTAAAACAGCCAAGGCTATGCCTCAGTTTGCGTACACTTTCACGCTCAAAGGGTCTGAGGCGGGATAAGAGATTGTCAGGAAACAAAAAATTAGTATATGAATATTGCAAGGCAAAATGTATTGGGGTGGGGAAGAATTTTTCCACAAGAAGTATATAAAAGTAGCATATTGGCCTTTTATGATTCCATATTTACCAAGCTGTGATAGAAAAAAATATTACATAGACATAATCCAGGTACATTAACATTGAAGTTAATCAGCAACCCGTAGAAATGGGTAGATTAAAAACCTTGTACTGATCACTATTAAAAGACCTGTGGTCCTACAAAGAAATGAAAAAAAAAATGCATGAGAAACTGTTTAGTTTCAAATATGGAGAAGCATAACTCACTAATTCTCATCTTATTAAATCAGCACTGATAAATTATTTTTTTCGCAGTCATATTGTCAAGACTTCAAATTTGGATGCATTATTTAAAAAACTTTGTGAGGATACAGAATACATGTAAAACGTGTAACTTGCAAGAGACAAATACTTGTTTGTCGTGTTCAAAAGACTATAACAATAATAATATACATTGTCTACTGCAATATCTGAGAAGGGTGTGAAATAATTTACAAAGCCACACTCTGGAATGAACAATCCTCATCAGATTTTCAAGAGATTTCTGCATCCTAAATCTTTATATTGCTATGTGTAGGATTTCTCCCAGTTTACCTGTCATGCTTATTTTCTTGAGCAGCCCTCAGGAGCTCCTGGATGTTTTTAGTAATCTGCTCAGTTTTTCGGATGACGTCCTCTGTACTGGGTAAGACGGCACTTACATCTACGTCAGGGTCTCCAACTTCAGGGATAGAGCCTTCTCCTTGCCACGCCATACTTCTCTGCCTTCCTTTCCTGCTTGTGCTGCAGACAAACAGGCCTAAATGAACTGCAGTGAAAAAACCCATGCACTACTAAATATGTACTTTTCAGCACCGGTAATATTCATATCGCCACAAACACGTCTTGTTGGGTTTCCATGTGATTAAGTGCCTTTTCATGTGTTAAGCACTCATATATAGGACTTCTTAATAAGCAAGTAATTCATGCAGCTCGTCTAGTTGTACTCTGGGGTCCATTCATGAAACAGTGAGCTGTGGTGAACTGACATGCAAATAGCAGAAAATGTAAAAAAAAAAAAAAAAAATGTATTCCCTTTTAAGATCACCATAGTTCACCTTTTAAAAGACTACAGCCTACAACAAACTCAATTATGTTTAATTGAGGAGATTGCATTAGGAACAGGAATATTAAAATGAAGTGCTTTAATAAAAGAGTACAAATAAAGTAACTTATTTAGTCTGCGTTGCTTGTATCTCTCTGTCATAGGGCTGATATGAGGTTTAGAATCTTGGTTTACATAGGTCAGATCATCCTTCATCTGACCCAACATGTCAGCCCCCAGACAGCGCTAAATGGAGATGGAGAAAAACAACACCATAAGTTACTTTTTTTGTTGTCTTTCATGAAGCATTTCTAACTGCACTTGATACAATCTTTCAATTAAACATAGCTAAGTTTGTTGGGGAAAGTTTTCCTTTATAGACTCCTATGGGAAAATAGGCAAATAAAAAAAATCCTCAAATACAATTGCATTTAACCATACCTTATTTCATCGAATTCCGATCCATGGATAGTATTATCATAATCACTTTCTGGCACGCTGTTCTGCTTTTCTACTTTTGATCCCTAAAGTGAGTAAAGAATCATTTTTATATGTGCATGAGTATCCAGTTGCTGTCCAAAACAAGGAAAGGGCTTGAAAACAAGATGTTACATAAAGATATAATATAGATAGAAGTTATATTAGAACATTGGTAATATACTTTTGTTTGTTAGCATACAATAACCAGGTTTATTCAAGAAACAAAACAGCCATGTATATTTGTCATAGTATTTTTTTTTTTTTTTTAAGATATATAGCCCACTGATTGGAATCTATCAGCCATGGTGTTTCGCTAAAGTCCAATCCCTACTATTCAGTGAGCGGTCATGCTTTTTCAGAGGCTACTGTGTTTTTGGCAATAACCAATTCACATAGGGTTCTGGTTTGAAAATTCCTGTTTGTGGTTATTGTATTCTAAAATCCCTGTACATGTGATCTGTCAGCCCAGACAGCCAAGAGATATCTGCAACTAGAAGCCAAGTGAGCAGGCAGAAAGTGCAATGGATGTGCTGCCCATAGTGCTGTTTGACAAGGAGACATAATTTGGACCTTTGATCCCTGAAATAAATAAATTATTGCTCCTCTAAATGGTTTTAATGTTGTGCACCGAAACGCTGGAAAGTTGAGCTTTCAGATTCAGCTTGTTGGCAACTAGTGCTCAGAATGTGAATTGGATAGAAGAAAAGTAGTTTGTGTTTTAATCCATGAAAAAAGTTATCAACTCACTGTTGGTTCTTTATTGATTTTTTAAATACCTATAACTAATTCGAATGATAGGGAAAAGCACCTGCCTTTTAATCACACACATTATACAGATGGATATAATATGTGTTCACTCAGTGTCTCTGACTCTAAAATGCTTATTGATACTTTTAGACAACAAAAAAACAAACTGTGTAGAAGGTCACATCATACAGGAGCCAGTAAATAAATGTACCTGACAATGCTTAGGGTGACGTGCAGCACAAACAGCGTCCTCGGCTGTAGACAAATAGTAAGGAATAGAGAGTTCAGCAAGCAAGTATGCGCACTTTTTCTATGATTAAGCCGTGTGGCGAAACGCGTGAGATTGCATCTCACCAACTATGATTTTAATCTTCTATCAATAAACTTTGCTTTTTATGGCTTTATACAACACTCCGGTTTTGGATTTCTTTTGGATTTACTGAAAAAGGGTCGAAAAGGTGCGCATACTTGCTTGCTGAACTCTCTATTCCTTACTATTGATACTTTTAGGAAACGCAGTGATCATTTTGTTACGGGATTTCCTGAAAAATATATATTGATATCAATTGATCTCCTGAAATCGAAATCAGCCCAATCCCTGGGCTTGGCTTTTTACACCATAAAAGCACAGTGTAGGAATGAAATATCTTTAGACCTGAACACACAGTAAAATGGTTAAACACAGTTAAACATATATAGATGTAGGCTAAGGATCATATCAAACCTAACATCATAGCCCTTCTGCTGTCCTGTATCGCCTTGGATTAGACTCTCTTTCTCTAGATAAAGCTGGGGTGGGCATTCCTCTGCCAAACACAATGGGGGCCTGTATTAATAAGGTGAACACACAGATTGCGCCAAATACTGGCACAATCAGCGTGTGCACCAATGTAAAAAGCAGACTACCAACAAAGTTAGCAAGTCTGTGCCATCTACACAGAAGGAGTAGATAGCACAGACTCTGTACAAAAAAACCCCCAGCACCTGATGTGTTGGGGAACCTTTTCCGCACTGTAAAGTGTCAGAAGTTATAAAAGCCCTTTGTTTGATAAACTATGTTTGCTGCAGAGAAGGAACCTCTCTCAGTGTTAGTCTTTACACCTTTAGCTCCAATCATATAACATATCCCTGGAAGTATACCTTGGAACTGAAGGTGTAAAAGACTGACACTGAGAGGTTATTGGGGGACAGACACTGCAAGCAGTTTGTGAAAGGAAGTACTTGAATTAGGAGATATGTGCTTCAATATAACTTTCTCTGGATCATTACATGATTGAAAAGTTTCAAAAAGTATTTCACTCAATTTGAACTTCATGCAAAGCATCATTTATAGGGGGTTTTCTGCAACTTAAATACCATATGTAGGCAATGTTATTTATAGATTTGCATTTCATTATTTCCCTTTAATTGTGATACCTTATTTCTAGTAAGAGCGGTAAGAGTTTAAGAAACTGACAGACAGACAGGTAGTGTTGCCTTTAGAATTAAAAAAAAATTCACTGGCAACACATTTTGAACAGTAACCAAATTAATTTAAAAACCAAATATGGTATAAAACGTTCACCATTATATCACAACAGTAAAAGGTATGCTACATTGGAAACAACAACAATAGATCATAATACTTTTTCATACTTACCATGGCCAAAGGGTGCACAACAGCATCAACCTATTAAACTAAAATATCGTTTATGTGTCACAAAATATATATCCAGCATACAGCGTGCCTAGATAAATATGCATGTTACCAATTTCAAAGTGACCAGAAACAAGGTTTATCTAAAGTGTGAAAGTTTGGTTACACTGATCATGCTGGCAACATTACATGGTTGTGAGGCGCAAATGGTAAGAGGTGGATGAGGTTATTGATGAGGCCTTGTTGCTTCATGCAGAAACAGACAACAGTTAGCAGAAAGGGCAGAAGGAGAGGTCTTGTGCTCTCCATGGAGAAAGCCAAAGCCTCCATGGAGTAGATCTAACTTGGAAGGTACTTAACCCTTCGTGTACTTTCATCTCTTGACCAGGAAAGCGTGGAGGGGAAGGAAGGCAAGGACGAAGAGGAGGTCACAAATGCACTCCTCCCGATCTGAAGGGGAAAAAAGAAAAATGCTCGAGATACCAAAAAACAAAAAAAAACAAACCTTGAAAACAAAATATAGGCCGATACTAAACAATGCCATTGGACTACAGAACTGTGACTGAAGGAATCAACCACTCGTTCATGACTGTTGATGATTGGACAAAATATTAGGGTTAAACCATTCTTGGAGATGTCTTCTATAACTAGGTAAGAGAATGAAATTCAAAATTTTATTTACATTTTTTTCACCCAGAGGGAGTAATGTAGGTCCTGAAAATTTTTACCAAGAAATGCATGCAATAATAGATTTTATATTTAAAGAGGAAGAGTAAACAAACAATAAAAACATCAACAAAACAAAAGGTTAATTAAAAACACCTTCTGAACAATGCTACTAGTTTGCACCCTTCCATAGAAAGTTTAATCCAACTGTAAAACCACACTTATCCTTTTAAATATGTTATTTTAATTTATGTAATTGTTTTCACGACTTTTCAAATGGTTGGGAAAAAAGACTTAAATACAGAGGGTATTGTATTTTATGCATATACTTTTGTGTGTGTGTCCACATATACTTTGTGGTAGCTGAATTTTCTTCTTAAACATTTTCCCCCATCAACAGAATAATTTTTATCCATCACAGCAACCCTTTAATGCATACAATATGCATAACTGGCCATTCAAGGGAAAAGCAGGATTACTCTAGAGGAACTAAAGCCTCTATATCAGGGCTTGACAACATTTCTGTAACCAGACAGACTAATTCAGAAGCCAACATGGCTATTATTAGGACCCAGGGAAATGGTACATCAATATAGTTTATAAGAGCCAGCAGTAGGGAGTTAAGGAGACATGGGTCCCTGGCTCCCATGAATTTCAAGCCCTGCTCTATATAAATGTTTTAATTACACAGAAGGAAACTTATGTGTGACAAAAATGTCTTCTGAACAATCGTTAAGAAGCAATTTTGAGTTCATGTGGAAGTCAAACATTAGCCGCCTGAGATGGGTCTCCGCAACCCGCAGTGCCGATTGGTGTGCAGCATTTAGCACACCTCTGTCCAGGGAGGAGATGATCTCCTCAGCGTTAATTGGTGCTCATACCAGTTAGAGCAACTGTAACACTAAAGTAGAAACAAATAGTGAACCATTCAAATTAGCCTTAATGAGGCAAAAGTTTTCTTATGCTTCATTAAAAAGAAAAAAGAAAAAGTGTTTACTCCCTCTTTAACAAGTGTTCTTTTTAAGGTTTCTACCACAACTAGTTCTGGATGCCTAAAACAGAGATACAGTGAGAGACTTTTGTGGTCAGTCACAGGAGTGAAAAACACATTTGACCAACAGGAATCTCGCTGCAGTTCACAGAATCTTCACAAAAATGGCCTGGCTTCTTAATAATAATATATATATTTTTTTTTTAAATCTCTAAAATTAGTCAGAATTAATTAAAGCAGCATTAGCTTGGGCTTTTATACTTAATTTACCTGAATAGAACAGTAACTCACATCCAACAACTTTTCATTGAACACAGTTATGGCTTTACATGACAAAAACAAAAAACAGACTTTTTTTACATGTAGGTTTTAAATTTTGACTTGGATGCCTTGCTCCTCAGAGCTTGCCTTGGGTTTACCAACAGGAAGCTGTAGAAGTTACTCTAAGGAGAAGGCATTGTAATATCACGATGGAAGGTGAACACACTGACTGAGCAACTCACACAAGTTATTCATTTATTGTTGCTATGCAACAATCTACTCGCCATTTACTATTGATGATGAATGTAGGAATTTAATTAGATATACTCATATGTATGTGTGCACTTCTCTTAAACGCCAATGCATAGGGTTTTTTCACACTTTATGCATTAAAACACTTATAATTCTCACCATCTTGAATGTACCATGACCAGCTGTCAATTCTGATAATTGACTGCTCTAAAACAGTGTTTTCAAAGTTGTTGCTAGTTAGTGGTCCCTGAAAGCACATTATTACTAGCAGTGGAGTATACAATCTGGTATTTCAAATTAGCGGTTTTAAATCATTTTAAAACATAATGGTAGTTGAACTGTGAAATATTGGCAATTATGGAGTGTAGTTCCAGATTAGTCATAAGTGCAGCTGTTAGGAGGTAGATTTTTCATTGAGCATGACAAAAGGTATGATTGATTGAGCATTATGAGAAATGTAGTCTGCTACAATGGATGGCTAGAAAAGTATCACTAGCCGCACGTTCATTTTGCTCTGCAGACTAAAGGCAATATAATGACCAAAGGGGCTGATAGAGAATGGACATGGGGGAGCAAGTGAGGTAACGGAGGGACTATTGACGGCCACCAATTACGAGTTCCCAAAATGTCTGCTACACAATAATGAGTTTTGAACCAAAACTTTATATTGATGCGAAAAATATAGTTTTAAGAATGTTTATCAACAACTTTAATTTCAGGGTTTGAATCATACCAGTTGACCAAAAGGTATCTGAACTTATCCACCCAGGTAAATGCTCAAAAAAATAGAAAATTAAAAAATTAAAAGAATGCAAACAAAAATGACAAAAAGATGAAAAAACAGTGACCCCCACCGACTCAAATTTGTCTTATTTTTTGCCCAAATTTCTGCTATACATCTTGCCCGAGTCTTTAATGCAACAAAAATAAGGGTCAATAATAAGTCACCCTGCCTCCTGGTGCAATATATACAAGTGAAACAAGGGGAGAAAAATAGGTAATCAATAGTGCAGTAGTAGACCTAGGCATATTGCTTTTGCAAGTTATTTAATCTGAAATTGTTTTCCTGTATAAAACTCAGAATGGTAAAGAACACAATAATAGTATAACAAAAATAAAACCCCAATTATGTATCAGAATAACTGAATAGTTCTATTTCCTGTAACAGACATCACAAAGAAGAAAAAAAACAACTACCAGGCGCAAGAATATTGGATTAGCAGGTTGCAATAGGATAGCAAAGCATGCAGAAAGCAGAAGAGCATGAGATTTACTTACGTGTTGTGGAAAAGACTGCAGTCTGTTAATATTCTCCTCTGGATATGTGACTTCTCCCATCGGGAGGTAGGGTTTCTGAACTGATCCAGTCTCATACATAGACATGGGCCTGCTACCTCTTGCTGAAGGACGTCTCTTTAAGGAAGCTGGGTTGGAGAGGTCTGTGTATTCTGACCCAGCTGGGACCTGATATAGATTACTTGTGGCCTGTCTCCTGAGGTTCATGTTCTCACACTGCAGTGTGTGGAGCTGAAAAACATTTTTAGCAGTGGGACTTTGCTATTTTGTTTTTGCTTATGTATTTACTTAACAAAACAGGTGGTGGTTGACTGGTGGCAGGCAATTTCCCTGTACAGTAAGTGCATTGCTTGTAACCATTAGAGCATGCATGCAAATATACACCTATTAAGCATTTTAGTTTTCTCAAGACATCTCATCAGAACAATGAGCAATGGCAGCCATTAAGCAATACAGAAAATAAAACAAACACTACTACCCAACCAACACAAACTTCCCTTTTACTTGACAAACAGACTAGCAGCAAACATGAAATGTATAAGTTTTTATATGAGGGGCTGGCAGGTGTTTGTGATATTAAGAAGCTAGATTCAACATGGCTTCTTAAATGTTAGTAGGGTTCTATACACATTTAAGGGAAGTAGAAGCTCTCACTAGCACTGTATTTATTCCTTGTAAATTTCTTCACCTATTTAGAAAGGCTAAGATTGGCTCGGATATTTATAGGATGGTAAGATTTATTACGTCAGTCCTGTGTGCATCAGACCAATTATTTGAGTTGTGTACTGGTTTTCCTCAATTGGATTCTTAAATACCCGTGACAAAGCAGAAATTGCAAAGAAATCAAAAAGCCAATTTGCAAAGCAACAGGAGGAGGGAAGGTGAAGATAAAGTTGAGAAAAAGGTTGTAACTTAATAACGAGGCACAAAATACAACTGTGTAAGTTTTTCCTTTATTAAAAAATAAAACAAACGTATATACGTACAAAAACTACGTAAAAAAAGCAACTCATGTCAATATACACCAAGCTATTAAATAAGTGGTCTGTAACATTGTTCAGGGCATTAACGTTTTTTATGATATAACCAATACTTACACATAGATGTGGACTATTATTATACATCATCATCATAAGGTGCTTATTACTTGCATCTCTGTGGAAGCAGCAAAAATGTAACCAGTGCAGTAGATAACCCTGCAACCGAACATAGAAAGCTGCACTAAATTAGTTGCATGCTTCCATCCATGTGGCGCCATTTGCTAGACTGAGTAGTGGCTACTGAGCAATACTGTTATGGGTTTCAACACAAATCTCACTGTAGTATCTTTACATCAAGCCATATGTGGTAACCGATCTCCATGGGCTCACGTGATTCTCGTTTTAAATTAAAATGACCAAAAACGCTTCCAGCTTTGAAACCGTCGGCTGAGCAAGACTGTGTTCCAAGAATAAAATGCCCATAGCAGTCACACAAGTGTTTGTCTGGAAAGTACTGGCACGCATTAGCAAATTGTTCATGTATTTTGGATCATAGAAATGTAATATCCCAGGTGAGTTCCAGCAACAAAGAACCTTCCTCAGTAATTATATCCATCGTGTAGCCTTGATTGGCCAGCAGTTTCATCTGTGACTTTATTTAGCTACTGCAACATCTGATCCCATTTCCCTCACAATGCCAGGGTTTACATCGATTGTTAAGGGGGATGATCAGCATCCTTTTTTTTTTTTTGGAGATATGTTCATTAAATTAGGGAGGCTCATTCATGGATAGATATTTTGACAGCACGACTAGCTTCTCCTCTTCTGTAATTATTCTTTTTCCAGTAACTGTGAAAGACCAGATATAGTTCATGCTACCAATACGACTGTAAAGCTTAGATAAAACTAAGTATGTTATATATTAAAATAACGCTGTTTAAGAGATTACAGTGCAAATGGAGCATCGCCAACATTAATTAATAAACTAACATTTTTTCCATTTGAATTCATGTGAGCTCAAGATGAAGGTGGTCACCAGAATCATGAAAAAAACACAAATATTGGGAGTTTGTGCTCCATGATCTGAACACCAATGAAATTAATTTATAACGAATTCGATGCATCATGTGTAGCTAAGTCTCTGCCAAATATTGTGTTGAAATGTATATAATAAAAAAAAAAAAAAGGTACACAAGCGGTTATAAATAAAATGCCGATTGTGCCTTTTTTTTTTTTTTTTTTAATTCCAGGCACTATAATGTTCGTGAGATGCTATACATTAACCCCAATATGTCGTAGCAAGCAATCAAATGTGGAAAAACATTTTGCCTTTACTAGATTATGCTCATATAAACAATAATTCAGAGACCGATAAAATGCACCCAGCTACTGCGCAAATCTGTGGCATAAAAAACGCAGAACAAAGCATATTAACAGATTTACTTAGATAAGATAGCACGTCTATTATTTTCACAGTTAAAGAGATTGGGAGAAGGGTTTCCCCATTAGGAAGACTTATTGTAAATTACTGCTTCCAAACCTGAGGGGCGTGTTCCCATAGGGCAGGGTTCAATGAGCTTATGGGATGTCTGAGTAATCAAGAGAAACTGGAAGAGTAAATATGTAATATACTTTATTGTGCCAGTAACAGCCTTACACAGGGCTCTAAATGTGGAGGGATGCGTGTGATCACAAAAAGTTTGTGAAGCCCTGTAAATATAAAACTCTTTGCTCTATTTAGGATAACATAGGACAGAAAATGTTAAAAACTGTCCTAAAAAATTTCATCTGATAATAAGCAGGTTGTTCGAAGTTGTTGTTTTGTGGGTATTTAAAATATATATATGTATTTTACTACAGTAATAGGATTCCACCATGTAAAAATGTATGTTGTCTGTATAACTTAACTTAATGTTGGTTGTATTATCGAGGTTCCATTGTAAAGAACAAGTACTCAAATTCAGTCAAGGACAAAATATCTAGGAAATCATTCAATTAACCTTCTAAGCAACTTAAACAAATGTAAAAAAAATCCCATAATGGACTGGAGGAAACATTTTGTGAATAGTGTCTTGTTTCATAAAATAATTGCAAATGTGTACATTGTCTGGTGCATCCCACCATCAGGGTCTTAATGTAGTTAATTTAATTTAGGTCTATAGAACTGGTCTTTGTTTATAGGAAACATTTATTTGGAATCATTTTCTAGAAAGCCATACTATTCCTTTAAGAAGAGAGCAATTCATTTTAGGACTTTTGAGCTCAGGCAAGGCAAAAAAATGACATTTTTCTACTGTACTCAAGATACAAAACCAATATCTTTTTTTCCCCGGCTTCTAGATACTGACAAGCACTGATTATATGTATATGTACCAATGCTATTAATGACACCACTCATTTATAGAGTTTCTTGGGAACATTTTTTCATTTTTCCTCCTAATTCTAGACATTAAGTTAGTCAACTTGTTGTGCAAAGCCTATGAACTGGTACCCTGTATGATGAAGGTAAACGCTAAAAGCCAAGGGAAATAATGTTGCTCAAATGTAAGCAAACTGAATTAGATAGAAAGATTTTCTATTCAGATTTGAAATCTCTTTCTGCACTGTTCCACCTGGAAGAGAGTCTTTAACAAGGTGCTATTTCAATTACTCAGGAGTTTCAGAGTTTACATCTCTAACAAAAGAAGGTTCTCTGAAGAAGAAAAAAAAAGTTATCATTGTCCTGTAATCTCCAATGCACGCCTTCATGCAGTCAGTAGAAATCTTCCACGGAGCTCCTTCTTGCCTGGTGGGAGTTTGCAAGATGCAGCTCGGAGTTAAAAGAGACTGCACTGTGCTAATGCATAAGAAGGAGATTGAGCCAGTGTATCCAAAACATGGGGGTGATGAATAGTAGCTATTGGTTTCGTTGAGACGAAGAAGGTGAAACAGATTTCGTTTATCTTTAGCAATAGCTGGTTGGATGTGGGCAGAATGACGACAGCTTCCATACACACCAGTGCTGGAGGAGAAGTGGCGAATACCTCCTAATGTATACCAAACTTTACCCTCAGAGTAGAGGCAAAAGAAAAAGGGGCAATACATTTACCCCTATTTACACTACTCTGGTCTGCTTACTTAAGATTGCTTTCCTTTACAATATTATTTTAGTAATCCATACACTAGAAAGCTCCTTTAAGAAAGAAAAACATCTTACATACGGTAAACCCAGAGAAGTATTCCAGGATTTCATCAAAAGGGTGCACCTTCCCACGGTGTTCTAACAAAAAGTCCGGGAACTCAGATCTTACCAGTGAGTGAGCCACGCATGTGCGTGATCACTCAAATCACACACACTAAGTGACTGTGCACACTCGTGATCACTCACAGTGTGATTTGTGTGATCGAGCGCATGAGCGGTTAACGCTATGGTAAGATCTGATTTCCTGGACTTTTTGTAAGAACAACGGCATTGCGTATTGCAGCAGGGCACTAACACTGTCAGAACACCCAGACTGGCACACTTGCTCCACTATGTAGCAGTAGGTGACATGGTCCCTTTTCCTTCTTTTTGCTCTGTGGATATACTGCATGTCATAAAATAGAAGGATTAAAACCTTCTCTAAACACAAGTAATGGGCTCTTCTAATGTCCACTATCACATATCACAAATAATTATTTTGGAAATCAATGTGAAGGCAAGTCTTCCTATTTATTCCACATAAGAGATTTCATGGTGGAATTTTTGTTAAATGAAAGTCAAAAGTAGTGTATAGATGTCAGCCATAGGAAAAAAAAATCAATGGTGATGTATGTTTTGGTGAGCAGTATTAATAGCATGCAGTAGGAATCACAACATAGGATTACTACAGATATATGATATCTAAGCTATAATAACTAAGAATTTGATACTAAAATGCATAACACTTCAATGAAGCTGAACATGGGTGTTTTTATATTTGCAAATAAGGTATAATGTAACTATTCATTTTCATAACAGTTCAGTTACAAGAGCCATCATTGCTTCTCCCCCACCCTGATTTAGACCTATTTTTCTTTTTTTTTAATGTATATGTATTTTACAAATGTAATCAGTATGTTGCAGGAAATGGAGCTAAAGAATGTGAAACATTCCCTCCCCCTTCCCTCGTTCTCATTATAAAGTTAGATATTCTTTAGGCCATGCTATTGATCATGCTTTTGTGAGTGTGGCAGCCCAACTCGATTCCATGCAGTCTCTTTCTTGTAACTAGGCATCCTAGATCAGCCATTTTTTTCTGACACACAGATATGAATTATACAATGTAATCTACGCATTCAGATTGAAATCAATTAATCAAGAAATTTATTAGGGAATCCCCTTTGTGTGTGTCCAAGAAAAAAAAAAAAACAATCTGCCAAACTTACTTGCTAGCCAGCACATTATTATTACTGACCTTTTTCTGCATTATTCGAAGCTCATCACTCAAGTTATTATTAACTTTCATTAGTTGTTGTATTTTTGTTTCTGAAGCAACCAGAGCATTTTTAACGTCCATAAACTCTTGTACTGTCACTGCACCATCAGACAGGTCAATTTCCAAACTCTGAAGAAAACAAAAACATAACATAAACCATGTAAATTTGCTTCAATAGAATTCTTTTTATGTGAAAAGAAAATATTCATTAATATTTTTAAGCTTTTGAATGCATAGGAGTGATCCCTCCTCTCCTGTTTATAATTGCACAATACATGAAGAGTCACTAAAGTCTGCACATTCATTATATGCCCGAAATCACATATTTCTAAAATACCTGTGAATACCTCTAAAAGCACCAGGCCGCAGCCTCTGTTTAGCGGGACCACGGCTGTGAGGGAAGCTTTCTGCGCTCCCCTCCAGCCGAGCAGCTACAACAAAGTTGTTGTTTTTTAAAAGGCGACCGGAGTTTCCCTTCTCAGTGCAGTCTTCCCTCCTGCACAGAGGAGGGAAATTCCGGTCGCAGAGCACCGGGAGACAGAGCAGCAATGAGCATAACGTTGGTATATTGAGTGGCTAAATCCTGGCATACTGAGTGGCTAAATCCTGCCATACTGAGTGGCTAAATACTGGCATATTGAGTGGCTAAATCCTGGCATATTGAGTGGCAAAAGAATTGACCAACTGCTCCCTGGTGGGGGGAGGGGCTGGTAGAAATTCCTGAAATTCCTGGTGGCAGCTCTGACAGCACAGAATCTGAATCAGGTGACAGAATGGACACACGGTTACCAGACAAACTGTTCATTTCCTTCTACCATGCAGATTTCTAGGTCTGCATGGTAGATTTCTATGGATATTTCCAGTTGGAATTTAGAGCGGTGATAGATAATCTTGGCACTGCATGTGCTTCCCATTAGGGAGATACCTTTTTATTTAAATTAGATGAGCTGCCAGCAAATACACAGAGAAAAATATACCTGTGTGGTCTCCAATTTATGACATCACCTTGTGCCATTATGTACAAATGACAGATTCTCCAGTCAAGTAATTCATTTGCATATGTGGAAATGTAATGCTAACAACATACAGCAGCACCTACAATCTTCTAAAACTATTTATAGATCCTTGTTAATCTCTACATTCACAGTAAAACCAGTATTCAGGTGATGGAGATGATTATCAGGCTGGTAGCATTTGACCATGAACAAACTTTGCTAGCATTTTGTCTAATTGCTGCATAGTCATCAGGCCATATCTGTTATACCAAGTGCCCTCTTTCCATCCCATTCTCCTTCCTGACCACTAAGTGAATGAATGAACAAGCGTGATGCTTACACAAATATTAAATCTTGATTGTAAGCAGGACTCTACACTTCACGTATGTCTGTTCCTTCAACATAGAGTGAAATTCCCCTTTGTGTCCTCTACCAACTGCTGCATAAATTGCTGGTGCTATATAATAAAAGTTAATGTACGCTTAATGTAATTGTTATTTTTTAAAGTGACAATGTACGCAGCTCTTATACATATCCGCTTAGGCAATTCAACCTGAACATACAGAAATTGAAAAATGGTAAAATGGTACCTTTTCCCTAGTGGTTTTATTATGTACTGGCTCCAAATCAGTTTCCTCATCTGATGCAACGCTGTCATAATCTGGTTGATCATTTTCTTGACTGTCACAACTATGCTGGTTGCTAATACTTTTCAACACCAAATCTACATTTTCTTAAAAAAACAACAAAAAAAAAAACAATTAGTGGCTCATTATTTACATTGACTGTAATTCACAAATAAGTGAGTAACCAACATTTACTTCGGGTAGGTAAGTATTCAGATTAAAATCTTAATTGAAGTTTTACGTTCTCTCTAGTGTAGTAGTTTTACTAGTATACATCTGCTTTGTGTCAAGCACAATGAAATAATAACATTTGTCGCTCTGTAAAATGGATATAACCAAAATAACACAATACTTATCAATATTCAAGTGTAAATGCTGCACTATACATATTACAGCAGGTAAGTGTTGCAAACATCTTTTTTAGTTTTCTTTGTAATGTATGTCTTTTTTCCCCACTGTCCATCCAACTCACCATGTCTGTTTCTCTTCCACTAAAAAAACTTCAGCTTAAAAGGGACACTCTAGTCCCCACTCACTTTGGTGCAAGATGAAGATTACCGCTTGTTTAGTGCAGGGGCTTTATTTTCCAGTGTGATTTCATGCAGGCATTCTGCATAAATCACATTTTTAATATTTGACTCAAGCCCTCCCCCAGTGATTACTCTGCATGTATACTACAGGTGCAGCAGCACTGATTGTGAAGACACTGCGGATATCAAGTTTTGTTTCATTTAGTTACTTCCTGTGCTTCTGGAATAGAATACATTGTGTGGAATGTGATAAACTTACTCTTGGACACAGAAAAAAAAATTCAAAAGGAAATTGACCTTTACTCAGCTAGTGTGGGCAGCCTTGGTTTCTTGCAAACTGCTGTATTTTCACTGTTTCATCTAGCTGTAAGTAAATGTCATTTTAATTGTTTTTACTGCAATGTAAATGCTATACAGAAACAATTGCAGTTATTCACTAAACAAATTTACTGTGGTGAACAACCAAGTTGCAAATATTTCAAATTTGTATTTTTTTTCTCCCAACATGCATATTTAGGTTTGCATTTTTAAGTCCGATGTCAATTCAGCCCAATTTGCAGTTTAGAAGAGAAAACCCATCTACGGACGGATTCCTATACAGAACACTCTCAGAACAAACAGAACAAAGACATACAGAACAAAGACATTAGGGTCTCCGCCCAGGTACCTTTTCTCAGAGAAGAGTTTAATTGATTGTTTAAGGGGAGCAAGAAATCCATTTGTGTGACAGAGTTTCTTTAACAGTTTAAGTGACTGGACAACTGGTTTAAATTTTCTGAATTTTAGTAGGTTCACTCAGACCTAACAACTGATTAGGAAGTGAAAGCTGAACCTGCTGAACTACCTTTTTACTGCATGAGTAGAAAATGACAATGGCTCTCAAATTCCATGGATATTATATAAAGAGAAACTGAGGGTTAATTAGAATTTTTTAATGTGTGTCATACATGATTTCTAATTTCTAGGTAAACATTTTTGCCAACATTTGAAACCAATTTCCAGGGACACTTTGCAGCACAGCTATCAGTTACGTTCCGTACTATTCCATGTATAAGACAACCTTTTTTCTAAAATTTCAAGACCAAAAATTGTGGTCGTCTTGGTGACTGGGGATGCGGTTGAAGCTGCGAGAGCACTGTTGAGGCCAATGTGATGTTGCTGCCTTTTCGCAGCAGGCTCCCATCCGCAGTGCTGGCAAGTTCTGCGAGTGTGTGTTAATAGCTTGGTTGGGGAAAGTGCCTTGGGGTTTCAATTCAGGAATGTTTAGTGCCTTTGGGCTTCAATTCCGGAGTGCAAAGTGCCTTTGGGATTCAATTCCGGAGTGCAAAGTGCCTTTGGGATTCAATTCCGGAGTGCAAAGTGCCTTTGGGATTCAATTCCGGAGTGCAAAGTGCCTTTGGGATTCAATTCCGGAGTGCAAAGTGCCTTTGGGATTCAATTCCGGAGGGCAAAGTGCCTTTGGGATTCAATTCCGGAGGGCAAAGTGGCTTTGGGATTCAATTCCGGAGGGCAAAGTGGCTTTGGGATTCAATTCCGGAGGGCAAAGTGGCTTTTGGGGCAGTTCCTGAGTGCACAGGACTTTCCACACTTCCCAATCTGTCCCAGACTTGCCAATACATCCCTAACAAGACCCCCAGACTTGCCATCTTTGTGCTCAGAACCTACCCTCTTTTTGGCGTTCGCGATCATCCTACATTATACAGCAATGCCACATGCATTCTGTCTGTTTAAAGCAGACGTGTGTGTGTGACAGGCTTCATAATGCAGGCTGATGTGAGCACAGCTCACACACACTTGCGTCTGTTACATGATGCCACATTCGCTGCTGGTGAAGGCAGCGCAATTGCTGGGATTGTCCCGGCAATATATATATATATATATATATATATATATATATATATATGGCCCTATAGAATGTTGCTGCCACTAGTGATCTTTTGGTACACTATTTACTTATACTAGCTGATTAATTACCCCTCACTGTTGCCTTCTGCCCTTCCACAGTGCAGCCGAATCACAATCGATTTGTACTTGTCTAGTATACTGCTCCCATACCATTTGTTCAATTACATCCTAATATAAATAATAGCAGCCACAGACAATTCATTAAATAAGATTGTTTTTATTTATTATGTATATTTTCCAGTAAGTAAGGTTAGCCTAACAAATGTCTGAGGGATGTTTATTGTTCTTTCTACAGATGTTTGACTAACTAGGCTAGGAATTAAGAGATCCTCTGCTTTTGCTTTGTGGGAGGGAAATATGTATGGAACTAGGCAGGCCCGGACTGGCCATCGGGCACACCGGGCAAATGCCCGGTGGGCCGCGGTGGCCATGGGCCGAGGCCGGCAGGGGAGGTCCCAGAATCTCCCCTGCCGGTCTATGCAGGGCCGGCACTATCCGAGCGCCGGCCCCGCTTTTTGACATGAAGGGCCGGTGAGGACATCAAAGATCTCCCTCACCGGCCCACATGCCTTCAAATACGGCCGCCGGCGGGGAGAGAGGGAGAGAGGACCCGGCGGAGCTCTAACTTGCAGCTCCACCGGGTTCCTCTCGCGAGATCCGGAGCATTGCCATAGCAACGACCGGATCTCGCGAGAGTGAACCTCTCACCACGAGGGAACAGTCGCAGGTACCAGCGTGCCGGTCCCCCCTTCCCAGGCTAAAGGTAAGAAAGGAGTGATGGTGTGAGAGTGCTGTGTGTGATGGGTGTGAGAGTGCTGTGTGTGATGGGTGTGAGAGTGCTGTATAAATGTTAGAATGGATTGTGTGTGTGTGTGCAGGCACACACAATCCATTCTAACATTTATACAGCACTCTCACACCCATCACACACAGCACTCACACACCCATCACACACAGCACTCACACACCCAGCACTCTCACACACACAGCATTCTCACACCCATCACACACAGCATTCTCACACACACAGCACTCTCACACCCAGCACTCTCACCCATCACACACAGCATTCTCACACAGAGCACTCTCACACACAGCACTCTCACACACACACAGCACTCTCACACCCAGCACTCACACCCATCACACACAGCATTCTCACACCCATCATTCTCACACCCATCACACACAGCATTCACAGCATTCTCACACCCATCACACACAGCACTCTCACACACATCATACACAGCACTCACACACACCATCACTCTCACACACCGCCCCCCTCACACACCGCCCCCCTCATCACACCGCCCCCCTCATCACACCGCCCCCTCACACACACATACTGCACCCCTCACATACACACAGAACACAACACACTGCACAACAGACATACACAATACTTACATATATATATATACACACACAGCACCCCTCACACACATACTGCACCCCTAAACACATTACATTCCAGACACACACTAGATCCCTTACCCAACTCTGGATCATCTACACACATACACACACTAGATCCCTATATACACTCTGAAACCGTTATAAACACACACTCACTAGATCTCCTATACACATTCTGGGTCCTTCAAACACACACTAGACTCATATATATATATATATATGTATATATACACACACTAGATTCCTTGTAAGCAAACACATACTACACCCCTAAACACACACTAAATCTATATATATATTCACACACACACACACTATAGCCTGTATGCACACACTTGCTATATCCCCTATACACACATTCTCTACAGCCCCTAGCCACATATGCATCACATTACACCACAAACACAACACAACTAAAACCGAACCTTATTACACAATACCACACCACAATCAGCTTACTCTACACACACGCAATCCCACAAGCAGGCTCCAAACACATGCTCAATACTCTTTCCTGGCATTTTTGTCTCCTGGTATCCATTTATAGAGACACCAGAGACAAGTTGCAAGGAAACACAGTGCAAGCATGTTATTACATTTGCTTGCACTGTGCAGAACACATACAGGGCTTTTTTCTCATGCTAGAGCTCTTCAGCAGAGCTCTGCGCATGGTCTGCCCTGGAAGAGCATTGAACCAATATGCTCACTTTGAGAGGGAGCGTGTTTGTCATTGGTGATGACAAAACACACCTCCTCTGCCCCGCCCCCTTCTTAGTGGGCCGCTGTGATCAAAAAATGCCCGGGCCGAATTTTTCTCCCAGTCCGGCCCTGGAACTAGGTACATATATGTGTAAGAAACACACAAGTATTTATATATACATACATGTATACATTTTTGTGACTTTTAGATAATTATTTTTACTTACCTTTGGATACATGTACAGAATTTCCCTGTTGCCTTCTTTTGGCATCACTTAAAATGTCTATTACCAAAGTAGCAAATTCATGTGCATTGAAACGTGCTAATTTTTGCCTCCCCTAAAGCAGAGGAAACACACACACAAAAATAAATCATTAAGAAAAAGTAAAAAACATTTTCACACTTGCCAACACATGATTCCAACTTGTAATATAGCCTATTTCTATATACTGTGGTGCACACAGTGCTGTATTTACCGCGAGGTAGGGCGGCAAATTTTGGGGGTCGGCAGCGCCCCCCAGCACTGAAAAAAAATAAAAATAAAAATATAAAAAAACAAAAAAAATAACGCGGCCCTTTAAAAAAAATAAAAGACCGCGCTTGCAGGCAGAGACGGAGGTGAGAGGGGATCGGAAGATCCCCCCTCACCAACGCTCTGCCTGCCAGGCTGCACGGGGAGCCGAACAGGAAGCACAGAGAAACCTCCGAGCTGCCTGTTCGGCTTCCCGTGCAGTGTGCCGACACGGAAGTGCCGACAGTCACGTGACGGGCGTGCTGACGTCATACGCGCGCCCGGTCACGTGACCTGTCGGCACAATCGCCGGGAAGCCGAACAGCATGGAGTGACCATGCTGCCTGCCAGGGAAAGGTAAGTGCTGATGGGAGACTGTGTGTGTGTGTGTGTGTGTGTGACTGAGTGTGATGGGAGTCAGAGTGTGTGTGATGGGAGACAGTGTGTGTGTGACTGAGTGTGATGGGAGTCAGAGTGTGTGATGGGAGACAGTGTGTGTGTGACTGAGTGTGATGGAAGTCAGTGTGTGTGAAGGGAGACAGTGTGTGTGACTGAGTGTGATGGGAGTAGGAGAGTGTGATGGGAGTAGGAGTGTGTGACTGAGTGTGATGGGAGTGTGAGCTTGATGTGAGTCTGAATGATGGGGCATGTCTTAGGTGTGTAACGTGGGTGTGCAGCTTGGGTAGGGGGGTGCCCAGATTTTGTCTGCCTAGGGCAGCACAAAATCAAGATACACCACTGGGTGCACATGTTGTGCATTCTAATATTATGCAATAATGACATGTTATGAAGCTACATGGTTGTACATTGTATTAGTACAGAGTCAC
Source organism: Pelodytes ibericus (assembly GCA_036172795.1). Lineage (NCBI taxonomy): Eukaryota > Metazoa > Chordata > Amphibia > Anura > Pelodytidae > Pelodytes > Pelodytes ibericus. Next base: position 111,561,313 of record CM069860.1, read on the forward strand.
ACGATGACTAAACAAGGTAATAAACAAGACAAACAAGTTCAAATAAATTATTGCAGTACAGTTTTGAAAATTACAAACCTATATTTTTAGGTAGACTTATCCTTTCAAATGTGGTTGTCAAAAAAAAAATGCAATAGTAACTTCAAAGATACTTGCCTGGTTGCGTGTGGATGAATATTCTGGATTCACAGGTAGAAAGGGTACAACAGTGGTCTCAGTCACAAGTGTACTATGGTTCTGAGTGGCCAGCCACACTGTAAACACAAACAAATATTTGAGCATCAAGCTTTACAAAAACAAACTCTGAACCATATTACAAGAGGTATTAAACAACAATACTGCTTATAGGACACAACCCCTTTAAGTGACTGTACCTATAAATACTTGATAAAGCCACTATAAATGCAAAGAAAGTATCCATTACAGTACTCAAGATTCTCACCACCCAATATAAATACAATTACCTGCATCGGTTTCCCGTCTGTCAACCTCATCGTAAACGTCCATTGCCAGTTCTTCAAATAAGTGATTACTTAACTTGAAACAAAAAGGAAACCATTACAAATTGAAGCTGGCACACAATTCTACTAATGCTGAATGCTTACATATAACTCTGATGATGTAATATCACAAAAGGGACATTTACCAAGAGGAAAGAAGAGCACAAACTCTGGATATTAAAAAGGCAGTGTTTGCTGCATAATTTTAGAACTTTTATGACTAAACCAAACATGGCCTTTCAAACTCTTGCTCAATCTGTGAACCACTTCACTGGAACCATGGATCTAATGAGACACTAAATCCTAATTAGCTCAAGCATGCTGTGCTCTCAATCAACACGGTTGTACACATGTAATAAACATGTTTCAGGTAATTGAACTGCAAGTGAACATGCTTATTATTCAACCCAGCTATTAATGTCTAATATTTGCAGTTAATAAGTCAGTTTAGTTTCGGTGAAGAATTCCCTAAAATACTTCATTTATTTTGATATTAACACACTTTTCATCTGTTTTAATCCCAAGGATCTGCACCATTGTGCAATAGGTTACCTCTGGTAGAGCTGGCTGCATGTTAAAAATTGTGTTATATTGACAGGACAATAGTGAAAGAACTAGCAGGAACAAAAAACAATATTTGCTTTCAAGGGCAAAGCAGAAGTGTAAAGATACAGCTAGTAAAGTTATTATATAACCGTTATCAAATATGCAGACTTGTATGTTTAAAAATAAAATGATGTTCGTCTATAGGGTCTACTAAATGAAGATGGAATTGCAGGCAATTGAGATGGGAATTACAAACTTTAGGTCAATGTAGCAGAGTTGGAAACATTATCCAGTGCAGCTGAATGGGAGAGTTTTTCCAACTTTGGAGTTAAGTTTCAAATTCCTGTCTCAATTTCCTCTTTATTAAGTAAACTTGTGTATTTTTTTATTAAATGCATGAACTTTGTGAGACAGACATTTTTTACTGGACTAACAGTATTTTGGAATGACAAGCTTTCATCCAAGTCATCTATTTATCAAATCCAAAGCATTCCTGACCAGCAAAGTAAAACACAAAAGGTTAAAACTTCCAATGCTCGTCATTCCAAATTACGGTTAGTAATTACAAAAGTATCACAAGATTCTGTAACATTTGGTTATTTTGCACCTGCATGACTGGACGAATGCGGCAACTCCAAACCAAAGCAATTATAAGAAATAATCATAAATATAATATTAAACTCACAGACTGAAGTTTCTTCTTTGCTGCTTTAGCCAGTTCTGATAGGTCTAGACTGCTAGAGAACAACAAAGTAAGGGTGAAATATTAAAACATGCCTTACATAAATAATAAATTAAATAACAAACAGGGCACGGAGGCTCCTAATCAGCGTTATTATGAACATGTGAGTTTAGGATTTCACATTCTTTAAGTAAAAAAAGACAAGTGTCAGCTGGTTCAAATCATTTTTATTTATTTAACTCTTATACTCAGATGCACTATAGTAATGCTACATTTTTCAGATTCTGACAGTCACTGTTATGATGCTATTTTGGTATTTGTAAACTACCGTATTTGCTCGATTATAAGACGACCCTGATTATAAGACGACCCCCCCAAATTTGTACATTCCTTTAGGAAAAAACCTAAAAGCCTGATTATAAGACTACCCTATAGGAAAAAAGTTTAACTTGTATATATGTAAATAGCTTTTTAATATTTAATAAAAAATGTATATTATACAAATACATTTCTTGTTTTTATTTGCTTTTATGTGCCAATGCGGCCTGTCTCCCGCTCCCCCAGCTGTCTCTTTCCCCCCCCAGCTGTCTCTTTCCCCCCCCAGCGTTGTCTCTCTCTCCCCCCAAAACTTCTCTCTCTTGTCTCTATCTATTCCCCCCTCCCCTTTTCTCTCTGTCCCCCTCCCTCCCCTTGTCTGTGTCTCCCCCCTCCCTCCCCTAGTCTGTCTGTGTCCCCCCCCCTTGTCTTTCTCTATCCCCCCCTCCCCTTTTATCTCTATCCCCCCCCTCCCCTTTTATCTCTGTCCCCCTCCCTCCCCTTGTCTGTGTCTCCCCCCCTCCCCCTCCCTTTGTCTCTCTCTATCCCCCCCTCCACTTGTCTGTCTGTGTCCTCTGTGTCCCCCCCCCCCCTTACCTGGTTTCGTTCTCTGGTGGCTAGTGGGGGCAGCTGGGGGATGTCTGCACGATACGTGCAGACATCCTCCATGCTGCCCGACACGGCAGTCTATTATGATGGACAGCTGGTCCGTCATAATAGACTGCCGTGTCGGGCAGGATGGAGGATGTCTGCACGTATCGTGCAGACATCCCCCAGCTGCCCGATTCACCCTGGTGGCCCTCCCCTGCTGCCGCCCAGCACGATAGCCGGGACTTCTGTGACGAAAGCGGAAGTACCCGGCTTCTTCATAGAAGCCCCGGCGGTCGTGCCGGGCGGAAGCAGGGGAGTCTGCGCTCATCGCGCTCTGCTGGTGACCTGGATCCATGTCTTATCATCTGACCTCAATTTGAGGTCAGATTATAAGACGACCTCGAATGTAAGACAAGGAGGATTTTTCAGAGCATTTACAAGAGTACATGCCATTTGCATGGCTCCACTAAATGTCATCACTATATACCCAAAAGTCCAAGTTATAAGGATGCTCAGACCTTTTTTATTCATCCATTGCTTATGTGCAACTCAAATCATCAAGACTATCTTGGAGTTTACTGAAATATTTCCATGTGGCACTAGTATGAGGAAATCCCCCTAGATTACAATTTGTAACGCATCTAGTTTCCACACAAGAGAAGTTGTTGGAATTCCTTATGATTGAGCTCATTTACAATATTATTCCAATGGACAGGAATTGTTTACTTACAGCCTTCTTATTTCCCCATGCATTGCCGCAGAATAAAAGGAAAAGTTATTATGGATACAGCGTTTTAAATACCAGAACAAAAGGTTTATATATAAAAATTATATGCATGAGAAAAGGTCTATTTACAGTGATGAGATGCAGCTGTAGTACAGCTGTCCAGTTCTTATACCGAGTTCGTAACCAAGAGCTATGTGACAGCTGAAGTCATTCTAGATCGAAACCCTTTGAAGCAAAATGCTAATTCATAAAACGCCTGTTACTTAAAGTCATTGTATGGCTTTTTTTCCACTTTGATCCTACTTAAGCAGACTGTGTCTAATTGAACACAGAAGTAATTTGAGCAATTTTTTCAGGGTGATACCCCCCTTAAAAAAAAAAAAACTAATCTCAAAATGTAAGTTGTATGTAAGCTTTATGTGCAATTCTTGGCTTTTAAGGTTTAGAATTAGCACTGATGATTAGGAATTCAATATTTGTAAATTATTGGTATGAAACTGTAGGTAGAATGGAAATGTAAAGTATCAAAAAATGTAAAAAGTAATAATTATTTGATCCTTTACATATGGGTCGTACAATGCATCAAACTAGCTAGATATTTGTTATATCAAAACCATTTTCACCTTTTGGTGTGATAAAGTCATAGTTTGAATCTGGATCATAAAATCACATTAATTACTGCATGTGGTATCACCACATGGTTTTGTTGTATGAACTTTTGTATAGAGGGAATTGAAAGCCTAATTTGTATGTGCTTTCTTTGTAGTAGTTTTCTATAAGGGATAATTTTATTTTGATACTACCAATACGCATGTCAAAAGTGTTATTGAACGTTTAATTTATGTAATAATGAGCATTCTATATTTTAGAATAATGTTCAAAGTTCAATAATTTCAAAGGTAAACAATATGAATCATATGCCTGAGCCTTACCTGTCTGCCATTTGCGGTATTATAAAGTGCTGTCCGTTTCTGTGATCTAAAAAAAGTTAAGGTGAAAGTGTTTTGTTCAATATTTGCACTGTTCTTGCATTTATGTACATTGTTTAGTCACCATACTTTCTAATTACTATATTTATTTACTTAGAATACACATTCTCAAGAGGAAGTCAATAAGATGAACGGTCAGATTCCTGACAAATATCTACTTACCTGGTTTTCTACCACATAAATAAAATGCTAGTCTATCTGTCAACTCGTGCTGTATTTCCACAAGACGATCTGCTAATTCGTAATGGCCACCTTGCCTGAAATACAAATGAAGAATGTTCCACAATGAAAGAACAGTGTTTTATAATCATTTCCACTGTAATCACTGTTCACTGGATAACTAGCTGACTGGTATTCTGTGCCAACAGAATAAAGCTAGAATTCAAGTCACTGACCTGAAAATTCACAAAAAATAAATTGACCATATGGTATAAAATCCCACAGACAAATATCTGAAACTCCATTATATAAGCCCAATTTCCCAAAGAGCTCCTCTATGTCTGACTAAAAATGTTAATAATATAATAACACTGTTCAATTTGAATATAGGGTGTGATTCACAAAAAATGTCAAGGTGCAATGAACATTTCATCTCACTAATTTAGCTATACATTGTGCAGGGGGCAAACCTGAGGAGTAAGCTTAACGGGTGGGGTGGGGGGACTCAGCAGGTTTGCCCCTGTACAATGTATTGCTTAATTGGTGAGATGAAATGTTCATTTCAACTTAATCTATCTCAAGTCACCTGCAATTCACCTTTTAGTGAACAGCCATAAAACTTTGTGCATTGGTTTGTGTCTGGTTTCCCTGACAAAGCCAGTTTGTTGCTACCACTATGTCACATGTGCGCTTATTATTCCTGTTAATTTGTGGTTCGATATCTTATGACATCATCAGGCAGGCTTTGGCAGTTGTAAATGGAGACTGGCTGGAATATTTTGGATAATGAGCAACATGAGAAATAATCACAAAATGGAGACTGAAAATAAACATATATGCAATTAATTCAATCATATAAAAAAAAAAAAACAGTGGCATATGATTTATATATGTGTTTGTTTTAAATGACCAGGTTACATCTTAAGTAAGTGGTAGTGTCCATTTAATAGTTAAGTTTTATTTTTTACCTACAGTTTTAAACTCTGGGCTAATTATTTGCAAATGGAATATAATTAAACAGAAAGTGAGAACCTCCCTAAAACAATAAGTAATACACCCAATGGCTGTGATGTGCTTCTTATTATAACTAGAAAAAGAAAAAAAAGGCACCTTGAGTGTAGGGGGACACACACCAAAAAATCAGCTGGAAGCCTTGTACAAACAGATTTTGTCAAAACAAAAATATAAAACTACAATAACTGCTATTTGTTTGCGATAGTATATCGGGATAGAGAGCATACTTTTTAGATTTTCCAACTTTTACAAAGGAAACGTGGCATTTCGTTTTAAATTTTTGCTATTTTATTCAGCTTTCTTACAATCACCTTGCATAATCAATAGGTGTTTTTCCAGCAGAATCTGGTGTGCCTGGATCTGCACCATACACTGCAAGTAACTCAGCCTGAAGGATTTGTCCTGCTTTAGCTGCAACATGAAGAGGTGTACTTCCCTTCTCCTGCAAACAAGATGATGATTAAAAAAGCGAGAAGTTATATTAACATAATACATAAAGAATAAGCAAATGACAATACAATAGATGCACAGTACAAAAGCAAATGTTTTAGGCAGGTGTGAAAAAATGCTGTATAGTTAGAATGCTTTAAAAAAAAAAAAAAAAAAAATACATGTCAATAATTAGCATTTTCTTAACTGATAAAAATAAAGTGAGTGAATAGAAGAAAAACCTAAAATTCTTAATCAATATTTGATGTTACCACCATTTGCCTTTAAGGAATTTGGCATGTTGTCCCACACATCTTGGAAAACTACCCTCAGTTCTTCTGTTGATTTAGGGGCATAATAAAAAAAGTAAAGTATTTATCCACTTAACCACAAATGTGGCCTTATGGGCTAAGTTTATTGATGCCTTTTTGATGAGCTGGGAGGATTCCGTGTATCAATTGGAAGACTTATTGAATAAAATCCATATCAATTATTTAAATCTACAATTTACTTATGATCGAAGTTGTGTGGGGGTGTCAATCGTCATAGTGGGCGAAGTCTTCAGGAAGGGCATGTCCACTAACCCATTACTCCGAGCAGAAAGTCATCATCCATGTCCCCTCTTAGAGGGAATTCCAGTTGGACAGTTCATGCAAGTTAGGAACTGGTCAACTGATCAGATTTTTGAAAAACATGCCTTGTATCTAAAAAAGCACTTCAGTGAGAGGTGGTACATTAGGTGTAACTCTGGGTTATTTAAGGGTCAAAGATGGTTCAAAAAACAAATTGTTGTTTCATAAAACCAAAGAATCAAAAGGAGGATAATATGGTTAGGTTCATCACTGGATTTAATGACCAGTGGTAAGACAAAAATTCTAGAGAAGACCTTAAAGGTGGACGCAGGGATAAGCCCCTATAAATCGAGAATTTCCCCAATTAACAGCAAAACATGCCCCGAATTTACATAACCTTTCCCAATATTAGCTAACTAGTGAGTCCCAATGTAGGGGTTGTTACTCCTGTCATCACTGGAAAGGGTATAGGCTTATTATAAAAATGATAGATTATCAGAATGCCAAGGGAATGTTATAAGATCATAAGTTATATCACTTGCAGCTCAATGGGCATGTGGCGTATGCGCTTTACTGTCTCTATGGAAAATATTACGTCGGAAAAACCATTAGGATGTCTTAAAGGAACATTGCACCTTTTTAACCCTTGCTTCCTTGAATGAAGCAAGGCTTAAAAAAAGCAAGTCCCGGACTTTGAAATAAACCTGATGTGCATCTTAATAGATCCATCTGACATCACACTCTGTCAGCCAATCAGAGTGGGGGCTCACCCTGCTCGGACTGCTGAATGCAAGGTTCTCTCGCTGCTAGAGCAGAGAGAGCCACTAGTTTTTGCACGGGATCAGCAAGGGGGACCTGGCTAGCAGAGAGCCAGTCGCCTACTATCAAAAGCACACATATTATTTTTTCCTATTGTGATGATAAACTATTTCACTTGTGCTTCTATATTAGAAGCACAAGTGAAATATAAAGTTTATTGTTCCTTTAAGGATAGGATTCTTGAGCATGTATGTAAATCACAAAATAAAAAAATCGCCCTGTGACAATGCATCTTTGGAAGCACATGTCTTGAGAGTTAAAAGCCTGGTGTTTTGAGAGGGTCCAATAAGGCATCCGTGGAGGCGAAGTAGTGTCGTTGGATTGATAATCTGCAGAGATTCAGTATTCTTGCTTTTTACCAATTTGTAACAGGCAATTTACTTAATATTAACTCCTGGGAACTAAGTGTTATTTCTGACAATTGTGTCTTTATATTTTTATTGTCAATCTGTGTAAGGATGTTTTGTGACAGTTAAATAATTTAAGACATAAAATAAAAAGAAAAGAAATTGATCAATTACTCTATTTCCCTCTTTCCCCCAAAATTGGTGTGCTAACCTGCCAGTATAATTAAGAGACTCAGACAGGTATATTATCTTGTAAATAATACATATTTGGTTAAATATTAATAGTTTGTGCACTTTTTTTGATGAAGCGTTTTTGATTATGTTATATTTTCACCACTTATATAACCTGAAGGAAATGGTAACTGCTGTGATCCAGAGAAAGTCACAGTCTTTGGTGGTGAAACAATCATTGGTGCTTGGAGCTGGACAAGTGGGAGGAGTAATTCATGAGTGCAGAGAGCACTGGATCTAGTTTAATTTACCACGAATGGTGCAAAGAGTGTTTAATTTACAGTGAAGACAGAGGGCGGTTTCTTGGATGTTCTGAGAATCGTCAGGAATGGATATTCGGTTGTCGATTTCCACCTGTGGACGGACTTTGCCTTAAGTTTGTCGCTCTGAGGACTCTGTATAAGTATTATCTTGCTCCTAATGTTGCTACACTGTATGTGGATTGGATGTGTATTTGCAAGTTTACTAATCCTACTAATATATCGTATGTTGAAGGTATTTTTTGCTTGCCGACCAGTGTGTGCACATACATCTGGCTAATTACCTTATTTTATATGTTGTTGTTTTTTTTTTACTTTATCACCACCATATGTCCATTTGTGGCTAAATTAATAAATTATATATTTTTGTATAATGTCCCTATGTCTAATGAGTGCTGCTTATCAGGTCTACTTAAGTGAGAATCATTTTTGAGGTCTGAAGCATGCATCCCACTCATTAGTGTGGATGCAGTTAGATATGGGTTTAATTATTGCATGAGTTACTGGTGTAACTTATTATTTGGCTGTTCCTTTGTTCCAGATTTATTACTCCTACATAGCAGTTTCTGTTTCAGTTAATGATTGTTTTTCAGTCTACATATTAAATTGATGATCATTAGCACCTGTAATATTATTATAAACATAATTGTTTAATCATACCTGACTACATGCCTACTAAATCCAAGATAATGCTAATGCAGATAATGGGAAAAGAGTTTCAGAACACCCAGCCATAGATTAGACATGAAGGTTTTATTGAAATGTACTTCAGTACAAGTAAAGTGGAACAATAATGTCTGAAATGATGGTTTAAACCATATACTCTGTAAAAGCAGTAGTAAGAAAGTATATCGCAGTCCAACTTTTTTTAAATCTGCGGAGTTAACAAGTCATCTACATAGAAAACTTTATGACTGTGGGCTACTTTACATAGGCATTTTAAAGCACAGAAAAAAAGCTCCACTAAAGATGTATAAAAGTCATATTTGTGCACTTCAATAATTGAAACTAGGTTGATTCTGGACTAGTTTTCAGAGAAAATAACGCACTCGGTTTATCATGCACAGAACCATATTTGAAGTATAGTAATTAACATAGCTTTGAATTAAAGTATAGTGACATTACTTACTGGATTAAAAAAGTTAGCCTGAGCCCCTAAGGATAGCAACCTCAGACACGTCTCCAGATTGCCCGTTCTCACACTTGAATGAAGTTGCTAGAATGAAAAATGCAAAATATATAAGGTTATACTCCATAAAGAGAGAATTGCAGGGAATTGAGACCGCAATTTAAAACTTAAGGCTAAAGTAGTGGAGTGGAAAATCGTCCTATTCAGCTGCATTAGAGAATTTTTCCACATCTGTTACATTGCCTTGAAATTCCCTTCTCAATTCCTTGCAATTCTTTCTTTATTGAGTAGACTCCATACTGTCACTTGCCACAATCAAGTATTCCATAAAAGATACACATCTACCATAGTGCTGCCTGTGCCAAGTAATTACTGAAGTACTTTATTCAGAATGATAAAAAAGCAGGATAAACAATTTTCAGTCCATTGTGACAAGAAAAATAATAATTCCTCTGAACTACGTATACTCTATAGACTTAATGGGAAGTTGGATTACAGATATTCTGTTAATATTGAACCAGTCATTTCTCCATGCCTGCTATCCCAGGACTACTTGGTTTTACAGAACAGAGAGCATGAGAGCAGATTAGGTGCCCAATTAAAAATTGAAAGAAGCTCAAATCAAGCTGGGTAATAAGTGCAGCGTTCACTTGCCAATATTAAGATGCTCCCAGTGCAGACACACAGCAGAAAGTGGCCGACTGGGAACACAAATATCAAGGTTAAGTAAAGCTGTAATATGAACTATTGGTGAATTTTATATGGCAGGTAATCGAACTATAATCACAGTGATGTACCTTAAAAATAAAATCAATAACAAAGCATAATGTAGGAAATTGTAATTTATGTAGATAACTGCGTAAGAGGAGCCACTTAACTAAATACTTTAATTAAAGAAGCAGTAAAGGCTGAAAAAATGAACTAGAACAACATATAATTTAGCAATACTGAGCCTGCAAAAATATATTTAGTTACAAAAATATAAAAGAAAATTTGCCTGCATAAATATAAGGGTATCCTACATCCTTCAACACTGGTAGTAGGGACACAGACATGTACTAGCTATATTCATATGCTATGGGTGTGTAGGGAGTAAGCAAAGGAGCACTGAGAACAGAGTTGATGTTGAAAGATGGGCATGTAGGAGAAACATTTTCGAACTGATTCTAACTATTTGTTTGTCAATCAAATTATTATTGAATAGGACACAAGATTTTAGCATTAGCCACCCATTCAGGTGCTAGGGAAATGTTTTTCGTCAATAACTGATTGAAACATATATCGGACATGGTATAAATTGCTTCAGCTGGTTTATTTTAGTATGGCAAATAGACAATGGAGAGAGTGACTCTGACCAAAAGATACATTTAAAAAAACAATTAAAAATCATCAGAACTTGGCAAATTTAGTAACCGTGAATTACAATTATGGCATCAAGTTATTAATTAAAACAAACATTCTCAGGATTTTGCTTTCGAAGAAGAATACTGACTCTGCGGCAGTTTTAAGGCTATTCTGACTTGAAATTCCTATTCAAGGGATGTGTGAGAAACCGAATGTATGAATCTGCTTAACATGATGAGCATGCTACAAGCAATTCTCAGAGCATCCAAATACAGCAACTTCATTAGAGAAAGGTTATTCTACTGGGTACTGAAGCATGCTTCTCCTTCACAGACCAATGAGCTAGAAATCAGTACATATTCTTTTCAGGACAGAAAGAGCTATAGATTTGTATTTTTTTTTTTTTTCACAAAGAAGTGTAATTAGGAGACAAATTTTTACCTTGCTAAGGTCTTTGGCTGTAACATTATCATCATCTCGACACGGTAAGCGGTGAACAAATGCCAGCATTTGATACTTCGCTCTTATAAACTCTGCTTTGTTAGGGCTGCAATCAAAGGAAAAATAAATAAAAAGTTAAAGACCTTGGATTCATTGAGTCAGTGTGTTTATTGCAGGTTCTTGAAGATCATTCTTTCTGTCCAGTATGCAACCAGATACAGAGATTCTACCATCCATACAAAGCATGTGCCAAGCATCTCTTATTTCTTGGGAAGGAAGGAACAATTCCTGCAGTGACCATATCCAGGCCTATATTTTTTTTGCAGCTGTTCAAGAAATCTGGGTAGTGTTAATAAAACAGACACCAAAAGAAAAGCAAGTTTCACAGCTTCAAGGCGAATACTTGAAACATTCCTGAAATTACAGGATTTATATGTCTTGGCCCTGAAAATGTGTCCCTGTAAATTCATTATCATGGGATGCCTGGCTCCCATCCTGAACAGAATTGTGAACATGCATGGCCACCAGAAAACCTATAACACAGAAACCAAAACAAATAATTGACCTAAAAATGGGTGTGGCTAGCTTTAAAGTTCAAGCAATTTTAAATATTTTATTAGATAGTGTAACGGACTGTCTACCGGACGTATAGACCCTCTGTTACCTCCTTAGCCCCCGATTACAGCTCAGCATCTACCCAGCAAGTCTTTCCTGAACCTTGCTCTTAGTACCCAAATCGCAGACCGGAGACCACTAGCAGTTAGCTACATTTCCCAAAAGTTTTTGACAAACTGTGTACAAAATTGAAGATTCTTTCTCCTTGGTTAATATTCTTTCAACCTCCAAGAATTAGAAAGATTTCAGTAGATAGCAATTAAATTTAATAAAAAGTGTACATAGTATCTTACACTTAAAATCAGGAACATCCACAAGGAAGCAAAGTCTGGAACACAGGATAAAACAGGATCTGGTTCTGACAATAGACGATCAGGAGAGTCTAAATCTCCAATAAGTAATGCTTGATAAGATCTTTCTTATTCTTGGAGGTTGAAAGAATATTAACCAAGGAGAAAGAATCTTCAATTTTGTACACAGTTTGTCCTAACAATATGGACATATGTGAGTGTTATATGTCTAACATCTTGTATCTCTGCACAAGCTATAAGAGCCTTTTTGCTATACTTGTCACTTAAAAGCACTTTAGCGCACTGTCACTTTGTATTCTCTTTGTGGCACTGTGGGATAGTTGACGGACGAGCTGCTGCTAGTGCTATTTTCTTTTTAGCGCCATTCACCTCACTACCCTACCTACTCCCTTATTTTGGTGACCAGCACAGTTTAATTTGGAACAAAAACCATAATCGGAAAAGCAAGTTGGTTGCTTACTGTACTTTATCCTGGGGATTGGCTTTACGTTTCCCACTCAAAATGGATGCCGGGTCAAGCAACGAATGTTCCCATATGGAATTAGCACCATTGCTATACAATGTCTGAACCATCTGAAACACGAAATCAAAAACAAAGATGTCAAAACTTGAAAATACTGCATTTTACTGCTGCTATAGAACAGAGCTACACATTAATCATTGCTCTCAAAAGGCAGGGCTTGACAAATCCCAGAAGCAAGGGAGCCATAAAAGCTGCTCTATGGGATTCCAATTTATTTAATTGATTTACTCAGGGTTCTTTGGAAGTACTACTTCTTGGCTCCTAAAAATTGCTAGCCTGGCTCCAGAACGGATATGCTTAGCTCCTAAAGTCTACATATATTTGTCAAGCTCTCCCATAAAGGATACTTTGTTAGGGCTATCAAGCATGCAACATTGTTCTGATACATACCAATATATTTAAGATATGTACATATGAGTGGTTAGTTTGTGGGGCATGCAAGTCCTCCCCTGCAATGCTATGCATCAACATAGAGCCCATACCTGGAGCAGGTTTGGAGGCCATGGTGTATGTTTAAGATGCCTCACTTGAGAGATGTGACGCCCAAGACTTCTGTGAACACTGCAGCACTCATCACATATTAAGACACCTCTGTTAATAGATGCCCAGCGAGGATCTAAAAAGACAAAATAAGAAATAAAGTGTGAGTTTACACAGGACTCAAACACAAATGCTACTAATCAGGACTGCACCACCATGGATCCCGAAAGCAGTGGCTACCAAAATATGGTACACAGTAATTTTTATGAATGAATTGCAGCTATGCACTTAAATTAATCTACCTCGTAATCCTGCAGGTATTGGAGTAATCATACGCATTATATAAATGTAGTTATTTTGGATAATGCCTCCCTGAACAATGAGTCAATAAAACATTATTAAGAGTAAGTCAAATGCATAAGTCTGAGAGATTCAGTTATTCTTCATTTACAAAGCCACCAACATATTATAAAGCTGACCTACATCAAGAACAAGTTGGTTCCTCAAATATCTGTCCTACTGGAACTGCCCTGGCCCGTAGATAATAATGTCATTGTGAAGTGAGAACGTCTACTAGCAGCAACCACACAGTGGCAAAGCAGCAGGACACAATCGCTCATAGGACCACCAAGTGCTGATGTCCATGGCATGTAAAAAACAATAGCCTTTCCTCAGTAGCAGCACTCACGGCCAGGTGCCAAACTGTGTTTGAGAGCTTTATTAAGCAGGTTCACATGGACGAGCACCTGTACATATGCCCATGATCACCATGCATAAGGCCAAGCATCAGCAGGAGTGGAGCAAAACTCAATGTTGGACTCTGGAGCAGTGGAAAGGCATTCACTGGAATGATTAACATTGCCTCACCATACTTTGTCGTTTTCTCATTCAGCATGACAATGTCCCCATGCACAAAATGGCAGGGAAATGCAGAGACTGATTTATTTTCTTTTTTTATTTCATATTTATTTAACATTAGTTTTCAACATTTACAAGTCATCAGCAAACATTTTTTACATAAAGTGATAAACAATCAAGGTTATTGTATAGAAGAAGTACTATAAATATACATTCATTAATAAAAGTAGGCCCTGTTTTTGCATGTATAAGTGAGTACTATCTTATAAAAAATATTCTTGATTTCCATAAAAGCGCAGCACTTCCAATCGCCAGCATGCATTAAAAGTTTGTCAAGAGACCTAAATCTTCTGGAAGGAGCGTAGGATCATGTATTTTTATTATTTATTAATGTCCTATGCATACTAGCAGCAATGTATATATTGTACAATACTCTACAATAGTGTATGAAGGAGTCACCATTTCCCACTTAAAATAATTGCCACTTTCCCCCTCCCACATACATCTACAATTAACAAGCTACCTTGCAATTTCATACAATTGTTATACTATTCCTTTAAAACATAACTATCAGTATTCCAAGGCTTAATATATCTTGACATGTGTACTTGGTTAAAAACAAATCAATGATGATGTTTTAGTGATTGTGACATTATAGCCATGTGTGGCAGACAGTAAATCATAAAATAATCTACAGTGGGTTCAAAAGGGATAGACCTATTGCTCATAGGAAGCAGAGGTGGAAAATATCACTTGTCCCAGTTCCTTTATTAAAAAGATGCAGGAAGAGTATAATAAAGTTTCGAGAAGCTGATGTATGTGACTACGTTGTCGGTCAGTATTGTCCTGGTTGACAGCAGTAGTTCCACACATTGCAAAACATTCAAATCGAGCTATTAATACTTTGGTAGGTTGAAAACATGCGTAAGAGGAAGTGAAGCAGCAAGCAGAAAGGAAACATAGGAGCAGTGCACCAGAGGAAAAGAGCTTCCCTGCTAACATGAAGGGCTGAGGAGGAGTATGAAACGAGGGCAGCTGCAATTTATACCCTCCGGAACTAGCCATATTAGAAGCGCTTAGTATAAAGAAACCTGCCATGCTAACGCAGAACAGACTTAACATGATGATTTTTAAGCTGAAAAGGGGGAAAAGGCCCAAAGGCCAACACAAAAAAGTCATAAATATTTCATTGGTAATATTTTTTGTGCTGTGTTGCACAGTTATAGTAACACAAAAAATAATAGTGCAATATATACAACCTGGTATCTTTCCAGGGAAATATCTTCGTGTTTATGTTTACAAAAACAGAAAACAACACACACACACACACACACACACAGTATTTAGTGTAGTAAGTTTGGATTATATATGGAGAGTATGGTGTAACTGGTGTAATGGTGTCTTTATTTCTTATGATTGGATGTCTTCTTAAATCACCTACAAGAATATCCAATATATTTATTTTAAAAAGGAAGATAAAAATACCTTACACTTCGTTATTAAGCACCAAACAGTAGATCAAAAGTAGTAACATGTGAGAATAGTCTTATTCCCACAGAAGCCGTCCTTTTACGCGTTTCACCTCTCAACAGCGGCTTCCTCAGTTATAGTTATTCAGTGTTTCGGGTGCCTCAATATTTCCTTCTCTGATTTTACATTACAAAAGACCTTGTTTCTAAAGTGTGACATTGGGGATGAATAGTATAAAAATTAGGCCACCTGTTAGTCAGTTAGTCTTGTGTTTGGTGTGCTCTGTTTCTCTTCATCTTGCTTGCAGACTGCATAACAACAGAGGTGTAAAACACACCCCAGCCTTCCCTCTTCCATCACATTCCACCATCCAATCCAAGTGCATGTGCTTGGTTTTCTCATGTTGGCTTTTTGTTATGCAGAATACACAACAGTGAAACAGATAAAAAGTATTCAGACATTGAACTCAACCAGTTTCGAGTTTACCTAATTTGCAAAAATAACACTTAATAAAATGTTTTCTCTGTGCTAGCAGATCTGAACAATGGATTGCATGGGCGTGCTTGGGTTCCCACAATGATTAGTTCACAATTCCAGAGTGCCTAGCTTTATGCTGCACACAAGCGCACTGCATCCCCACTACGATGCAGTACACCTGGCAACAAATTTCAACTATTTCCTAATGAATCACACATGCACAGTAGATCTGCCAGTTTGAGTGACAGTGCATAGCGCAAATGCGTTGTAGCACTGACACTTAACCACACAAGATCCGCTCCCGGTGTGGTAGGCAAGATTCCAGGATTCCTCCCTAAGAATATGCACTTTTGGAGGTAATATACATGAAGTCTCTGTTCCTTCCGCTGGATAGATGAAGGGAAATCTCTTTTTAGCTCCGTAAAAAGCGCTCTAGTTTGTGAGAGGTGTATTGTATCTTGTGTGAGTGCATGTCATGTTTGATACTAGCATTGTTTTTTTTTTTGTTTTTTTTCAGTATCGCACTATTTGTGTGTATTTTCTTTCATATTTGAGCAATGAGCTTTACTAGTCCAGAGGTTTTATGCTCCTACATGCTTTTGGGCACTGAAAATTAGGAAGGCATAGAACGCCCTACAGTGGGAACGGGTTAAGCATCAATACTTATTGACGAAGTGGTAATGCTTGTTTGTAGAACAGAACCTTAACTAGGTGCCCCCTGCTGATCCCATGCAAAAACAAGGGTCTCTCTCTGTGCTAGCAGCGAGAGACCCTCGCTTTCGGCTGTGCGCGTGCTGACACGCATGTGAGACACAGCAATAGGAAACCCGCGTTTAAATAGTAAAATACACGTCGGGTTTACTTAGAAGTCCCGGGACATGTTTTGTTTAAGGTTTAATGTTCCTTTCAGAGATACACATAGGGTTGCCACCTTTTCTTCAGAAAAATACCGGCCTTGCTACTGTCTCCATAGACTTAACATTGGCCAGATGCCAATTTTTTACCGGCCTGCCGGTAAAATACCGGCCAGGTGGCAACCTTAGATACACAGCAGATTTACATTCAGCTCTGCTATTCTACAGAGTGATCACTTGCGGCTCAAGTCTGTCTGGGGTCTGTCAGGTCCAAATGTCTGTCAGTATTCATGTTATGCAGGATCTTTCTAGAGCAACATAGCAATGTGGTCATCCTGCAGTGTTTGCATCATGTGGCCAACAGACAATATTTGGGATCCTAAATAGTATGCAGATCATGCAGCACTGGGAGCAATAAAAAGCGTTGATACATTGAGGTGTGAGGCCTGGATGTAATTCTCTACATATATCTGTTACAGGCAGCACAATTTAACAGTTGGTAGGAATATACAAAAAAGAAATTCCACGTATATTAATGAAACACTCCAATATCAACTATTTGCACTCTTCCACTAAGGTATCATATAATTAATTCATTTAATTAAAAAAAATGAACATTACATTCCCTAACAAGTAAGGCAAGCTGAATTTCATAAAACAATGCAAATGGATAAATAAATGAAACACGAGGAATACTGGGAGCAAGTCAATAACATTGATTTCACAGTTAGGCTTCTCTTTGTGGTTGTCAGTTCATTAATGTGCAGCACAGGCATCAGAGAGGTCAGACTCCGCATACAATGGTCCCTGACACAAGGACATAGAAAAAACACAATATCATCAGCTGTTGCAGGCCCCAACCACATCTTCAATTCACCATTATTGGTCTTTCGCAGGACCATCCATTATTCTAAAGCATATGTGTTGCGAGTCTGGTATTTTGTAAATCATTAGTGGTGGGTGAGCAAATATAAAATTATTCAAGTCCACCTTATGAGCAAACAGGACAAGAATGCACCATAAAAAGGCGGGGGAAAAAAACCTGTAGTATCCGAAAAACAAAATTGTATGCAACACTTTAAACACAATATGCAGAGCTGATCTGCACAATAGTTAGAAAGAGTTTGGTTTATTCATCATAGAAGGCAAGTTAATTTTACAGTTTTTCAGGTTCATGCAATGCATTGAATTACGGTCATGTTAAAACTATAGCAACCACTACTGTGCCACTAAATTAAATAGGGAAGTGCATGGGAATCTGCATATAGATAACCAAGTTAGGGCCTGAATTTAACATGCTAGGATACAAAATTGTGGTTTGCTAAATATAGTTAAGGTCTGTCCAGTTACCATTCATTTCACCACATAAAATAAGAGCTCTGGCCCAAGTCTGATTGAGTATCAATTATATCTGAAATAAAATGAATGTGGTGTGTCATGATTATTTGCCGATCTCCAGTATTTGTTTGGTACGTTAAAAGAGACTGGTGTCCAAAATGTCTCTTTCAAATGTTAATGCATATTAAAGTACTTTCAAAATACTTTATAATGCATATTTTACATTTATTAAAATATAAAAAAAAAGTTATAGTTAGTAGAAAATGCACATTTTGAATATTCAGGAATGACAATATCTCACTGCCTCTGGTAAAGAAGTCTTAGTTTGACTAGTTTTTATCTGCAGCAACCAATAAGAATCTTTCCCATTCATTTAAATGTAATTTCCTTGTCCCCTAGTGATGTCACAGGTGCTGCTCTAGCAAGTAGCCACACATCAACAAGGCAAAGATAATTTGTTCCCTATGATTGTATTTTTGTTGTTGTTGTATGGGCCCACCAAAAGCTAACAGAAAGAGAATTAACTCAAACAAGTCTATTTCTTCCAAATCCCTACACTAAAACAAAGCCAAGAAATTGGTACAAGCACACCAGTATAAAAAAAATAAAAAAAAATAAAAAAACAGTATTTGCCAGACAGTATGGTTGTCAAAAAACATCTACATTGTGTAATTATTTTACCCGATTTTAATCCTAAATTGGAGATTATTTTTCTGTATATGGTATCGAAAGCTCTAACTGTCCTTTAAAAAACAGCATATAACTTGTATGGGTGCGTTAAATGACACAGAAGAAAACTACGTTTAAACAATCACATGTAAAAATGGAAAATCCCTGGTCCCTAAAAGGGTTAACACGGAGCTGTATACTCATGCAATATTTACATTTTTGGTAAACCAATTCAATTAATCCAAAGAGGAGATAACATGAGCTTTTTACAGTAAAAATGGTATAAAATAAACCTCGTTCAGGAAAAGACCTTAATACCAGTGTTGTTCTGCAAATCTATGTACAAACAAAGAAAACATTAACACTTCAGTGAATGCTATGTAATGTTATTGTTTTAGTTAAATATGAGTGAGATTAACCTATTAAACTAAAATCAGCTCTGATATTGCTGTTTTATTAATCGGATTAGGTTATTCAAAAAATCATCTGGTTAATTCATATTCCACAAGTCATATTAACTGAAATCCAAGCAACTTGACAAAAGTTCATCCATGCAAATAAACCTACAAAGGATCGCAAACAAATGGTTAATGCTTCCACCATCACAAGGCGGCTTAACTATACCCTCGATTCCTATATATTACTATGCAGACAGAATGGCTCAAACACTGCAACATCATGCCAAACCTTGCACTATTGCGTGGGTGGACATTGAAGATACACTAGTAGCCCCACACAGAGTAAATTACTTTTTGTGGACAGCTCTCCAGCCTAAATCCAATACGATGTGTTCTCTCCCGAGCACGAACCTATCGCACACTATTTGGGCTATATTTGCTGTATTCCTCAGTGAATTACACAAGTTCACACCTGCGACTCCCATTAAAAGTCTGGAACTTTATATACAAAATATTGCGTTAGACTCTTGGCAGGAAAAGGGTATTGCCACTCTAAAGGATCTGCATACAAATTTACAACTGAAGTCATTTGGCGACTTGGTTACCCAATATCATATACCTACCACAGACTTATTTAAATATCTGCAAGTACGACATGCCTTACAATCCCATCCTAGTACGTTCAAAGACCAATCATATCAACATCACAAGATAATTATGGCCTGCTCCAATATATCTAAAGTAAAACGCACACTGTCTCTATGATACTTAGTATCCATACAACCTGTAATATCTATGAATCTCCCATTTATAAAAGCATGGGAGCAAGAATTTGGGCTAAAATGCACACCAACACAATGGAATCGAGCTACCCAGTTTCCTAAGAAAATTTCCCACTGCGCGAATCATTCAGAACTTGCTAAAAAGAAATTATACAGATGTTATCTAGTCCCCAGCAGATTGGCACAATTGTATCCGTCCGTATCTAAATTGTGTTGGAGGGGATGTAATTCGACAGGAACAATGCTCCACATATGGTGGACGTGTCCACTTATCCAGGAATTATGGAAGAGTGCTTTCACTTTGGTGCACAAGGTTACCAATTTCTCTTTCCAATCAAATCCGGAGTTAGCACTGCTACATATGTTTCCGTGGACAGCATGGCTGATTATGGGTCATATTCTGCTGGCAGTAAAAACTTTGTTAGCAAGGAATTGGAAGTCTAAAAACATCCCGACCATGCAAGAACTAAGCAATCTTATTAATTCAAATCTATATATGGAGAAACTGCATTACTATAATATAGGAAACCTGAACAAATATGAAGAGGTCCTACAGATATGGGCATCGTACTTCAACTTAAAGGCATCACAAATTGATACTTGATTCCACTATATACCTCCACGCTAAGAACTGCTTTGAATCCTACGACATTACCTCTCCCTCCTCCCCAGTCTAATCCATTCGTGTTATACCTTCTCTTTACCTACTCTCCTCTCTTTTCTCTCTCCTTTCCTTTATCTTCTTACTCTGGTTTATAATGTATATATCTAAAGCTCATACCATAGTTAATTGTATAACTGGTAACCTCAAGGAAACCATGTTTACTTGAGGACAAAGTAACTTATGTTTGCTGACAGGTACAGATGCTGAGATTACTCATGGTGTTGAACACCAAGTTATTACTCCACGGCATTTATTCCTAACAGTGTTAGAAATATGACAGATATTTGGTATGAAACTGTAATGTGCATTTTGACCAGTGTTTGTCAGGGCCGGCGCCACCAGTAAGGCGACCTAGGCAGCTGCCTAGGGCGCATTTTAGCTGGGGGCGCCGGAACCCTGCTTCAAAAAAAATAAAAAAAATAATCCTAATCCTCCTCCTTACTTACCTCGTCTGCGTCGCTGCGTCTCCGGTGTTGGGCCGCCTGTGGCTGAGAGGGAAGCGTTGTGCGCTCCCCTCCAGCCAATGCGCATTCAGTAAAGTTTTTTTTTTTTTTAAACAAACTTTATTGAATGCGCATTGGCTGGAGGGGAGAGCACAACGCTTCCCTCTCAGCCACAGGCGGCCCAGCACCGGAGACACAGCAGCAGCGATGAGGTAAGTAAGGGAAGGAAGTCCTGGCATATTTTGGGGGAAAGGCTGGCATATTGGGGGAAAGACAGTCCTGGCATATTGGGTGGCTAAGTCCTGGCATATTGGTTGGCTAAATCCTGGCATATTGGGTGGCTAAGTCCTGGCATATTGGGTGGCTAAGTCCTGGCATATTGGGTGGCTAAGTCCTGGCATATTTTGGGGGAAAGTCCTGGCATATTGGGTGGCTAAGTGCTGGCATATTGTGGGCGAAAGACCTGGCATATTGTGGGCGAAAGACCTGGCATATTGTGGGCGAAAGACCTGGCATATTGTGGGCGAAAGACCTGGCATATTGTGGGGGAAAGACCTGGCATATTGTGGGGGAAAGTCCTGGCATATTGTGGGGGAAAGTCATGGCATATTGGGTGGCTAAATCCTGGCATATTGTGGGGCATAATCCTGGCATATTGAGGGGCATAATCCTGGCATATTGAGGGGCATAATCCTGGCATATTGAGGGGCATAATCCTGGCATATTGAGGGGCATAATCCTGGCATATTGAGGGGCATAATCCTGGCATATTGAGGGGCATAATCCTGGGATATTGGGTGGCATAATCCTGGGACATTGAGGGGAATAATCCTGGGATATTGAGGGGAATAATCCTGGCATATTGAGGGGCTAAATCCTGGCATATTGAGGGGCATAATCCTGGCATATTGAGGGGCATAATCCTGGGATATTGGGTGGCATAATGTGGGGCATAATCCTGGGGTATTGAGGGGCATAATCCTGGCATATTGAGGGGCATAATCCTGGGGTATTGAGGGGCATAATCCTGGGGTATTGAGGGGCATAATCCTGGGGTATTGAGGGGCATAATCCTGGGGTATTGAGGGGCATAATCCTGGGGTATTGAGGGGCATAATCCTGGGGTATTGAGGGGCATAATCCTGGGGTATTGAGGGGCATAATCCTGGGGTATTGAGGGGCATAATCCTGGGGTATTGAGGGGCATAATCCTGGGGTATTGAGGGGCATAATCCTGGGGTATTGAGGGGCATAATCCTGGGGAATTGAGGGGCATAATCCTGGCATATTGAGAGGCATAATCCTGGCATATTGAGGGGCATAATCCTGGCATATTGAGGGGCATAATCCGGGCATATTGAGGGGCATAATCCGGGCATATTGAGGGGCATAATCCGGGCATATTGAGGGGCATAATCCGGGCATATTGAGGGGCATAATCCGGGCATATTGAGGGGCATAATCCGGGCATATTGAGGGGCATAATCCGGGCATATTGAGGGGCATAATCCTGGGACATTAAGGGGCATAATCCTGGGACATTAAGGGGCATAATCCTGGGACATTAAGGGGCATAATCCTGGGATATTGAGGGGAATAATACTGGCATATTGGGTGGCTAAATCCTGGCATATTGTGGGGGCATAATCCTGGGGTATTGAGGGGAATAATCCTGGCGTATTGAGGGGCATAATATTGGGGTATTGAGGGGCATAATCCTGGCATATTGAGGGGCATAATCCTGGGATAATGAGGGGCATAATCGTGGGACATTGAGGGGAATAATCCTGGGATATTGAGGGGCATAATCCTGGGATATTGAGGGGCATAATCCTGGCATATTGGGTGGCTAAATCCTGGCATATTGGGTGGCTAAATCCTGGCATATTGTGGGGCATAATCCTGGGGTATTGAGGGGAATAATCCTGGGACATTGAGGGGTATAATCCTGGCATATTGTGGGGCATAATCCTGGCATATTGTGGGGCATAATCCTGGGGTATTGAGGGGCATAATCCTGGGGTATTGAGGGGCATAATCCTCGCATATTGAGGGGCATAATCCTGGGACATTGAGGGGCATAATCCTGGGATATTGAGGGGAATAATCCTGGCATATTGAGGGGAATAATCCTGGCATATTGAGGGGCATAATCCTGGCGTATTGAGGGGCATAATCCTGGGATAATGAGGGACATAATCCTGGGACATTGAGGGGCATAATCCTGGGATATTGAGAGGAATAATCCTGGCATATCGAGGGGCATAATCCTGGGATATTGAGGGGAATAATCCTGGCATATTGTGGGGCATAATCCTGGGATATTGAGGGGAATAATCCTGGCATATTGTGGGGCATAATCCTTGGATATTGAGGGGAATAATCCTGGCATATTGGGTGGCTAAGTCCTGGCATATTGCGGGGCATAATCCTGGGGTATTGAGGGGAATAATCCTGGCATATTGAGGCTTAAGTTATCGTACTTATTCTCCACCATTCTTAATAGGGGGCTTTATTGCAACAAGTAACTCTGTTAACTCTCTTTTAATTTAAATGCTGAGAAAGGGGTGGAACATGTGATGTCATGATATGGGAAAATAATATGATAATGGGGGGGTAGGCGCGGCAAATTTTATTTTGCCTAGGGCGGCAAAAATCCTTGCACTGGCCCTGGTGTTTGTGTAAAATTTTGAATAAAATAAAAATGTATTAATTAAAAAAAAAAAATCATCTGGTTGCAAATACTAAACATTATAACTACCAGCAACAATGAGCCTTTACATTTAAAAATCGTGATTTAAAATCGACTAAATCAAATCTACCCTGCTGCAGGGGATTATATTTTAATCAGTGCTATATCCTTTTTTATTTTACAAAAAAAAAACTAAAAATTCTGACACAAAATGCTGCATTGAATTGAATCAGCACTCTGAACACTGGTTACATCTAATGTCAGCAGTGGACCACTCAAGAATCATTTTATACTCAAATCTAGCTAGAACCAGAACAGACAGAGAACCACTGGTGAAAACAATTCAGAGTATATCATTTCCTTAATTAGTCCCGAAACTCACTTTGGTGCAGGATGAAGATCACTGCTTGTATAATGCACTGGCTTTTATCCCTGTGTGATTTGATGCAGGCATTCAGTATAAATCACATTTTTAATATTTGACTCAAGCCCTCCCCAGTGATTACTCTGCATGCTGACTGCAGGTGTGGCAGCACTGATTCTATAGACACTAAGGATATAAAGTTTTGTTACATAAAGTCATTTCCTGTCTACTGAGTGGCCTATGAGTGGCCTTGCTCTTGTACACAGTAAGATCTCTTAACCCCTTAGTGACATGACTTTTTTGGCTTGTCCGACGCTTGGTGACATGGGCTTTCTGAGGTGTTTGTGTTTTGCTGTAATTTATTTCTGTCTCATTTAGTGTACCCGCACAAACTATATATCGTTTTTATCGTTATAAGAAGGGCTTTCTTTTGATACCATTATTTTGATAATAGCATATAATTTGATGTAAAAAAAACAATAAAATATGGCAAAAAAATTGAAAATAATTTTTTTATGACTTTTATTTGAAAAATCGTATACTCATGTACAAGAGACAACAAAAAAACACTGCCAAAAAGTTTCTAATATATGTCCTGAGTTCAGAAATAGCCCATGTTTTTATGTTTTTGTGCTTTTTTATTCATGTTACAGGGCCAGAACTATAAGTGGTGCAAAGCTATTTTAAAATCCTTTCTTTCAAAATTAGCGATAGTGACATTGTAACACTGATTTCTGTACTAAATCCATGAATGACCCCCAACATGTACATATTTTTGAAAACTAGACAACTCAGGGCATTTAACTTGGGGTATTTTGACACATTTCATGTAGCCATTTTACCACCAATCTATGCCAAAGTTTGCAGCAAAAAATCTTTTTGTTTAATTTTTCACATATATTGCAATTTAGGTAAACATTACCTTAAAATGTGAAGGGGTATTTCCAAATAACACCTCAATATGTGTTCAGCAACATCTCCTGAGTACAGGGATACCACCCATGCATAGGTTTGTTGGTTTGTTTTGGGGCTAAAAGGCCACATTTAGGGGGTGCGCATTTTGGTTTTCCAACTTGGAATTCTGACATGCAGAAAACTTGTGCCCATGTCCCATTTGGGACATTTTTGAAGCCAGAAAGTGTATTCTATCCCACAAAACCATATATTTTTGAAAACTAGACACCCTAGGGTATTTCAAATGGTAGTATTTTAACACTTTTCATGCACTAATTATACTACCAGCCTATGTCAATGTTATGGATAGTAATTTTTTTTCACATACATAGTAATTTGGGCATGAATTCACAGATCCTGTTATATGTCAGTGCCAAACAACACCTCAATATGTGTTCAGCAACATCTCCTGAGTACAGGGATACCACCCATGTGTAGGTTAGTTAGATTATTTGGGGGCTAAAAGGCCACGTTTAGGGGGGGTGCATTTCCAACTTGGAATTTTGACATGTAGTCAGCCTGCGCCCATGTTCCATTTGGGACACTTTTGAAGCCTGTCAAAGTATTTTACCCCATAAAACCATATATTTTGGAAAACTAGAAATCCTAGGGTATTTAAATTTGTGGTATTTTAACACTTTCCAAGTGCTAATTCTACCACCAACCTATGTCAAAGGGTTGGGATGTCATTTTTTTCCCCACACACAATGTAGTTCAGGCAGGAATTTTCAGATTCTGGTATTTGCCACTGCCAACCAACACCTCAATATGTGTTCAGCAACATCTCCTGAGTACAGGGATACCCCCCATGCATAGGTTTGTTGGTTTGTATTGGGTCTAAAATTCCACATTTAGGGGGTGCGCAATTCCAACCTGGAATTTTGACATGTAGTCAGCCTGCGCCCATGTTCCATTTGGAACATTTTTGAAGCCGTCCAATGAATTTTACCCCATCAAACCATATATTTTTGGAAAATAGACATCCCAAGGTATTTCAAATGGTGGTATTTTAATACTGTATATGTACTAATTCTACCACCAGCCTTTGTAAAAGTTTGTGGTAGTACTTTTTTGGGAGTTTTTTTTCCACATGTATTGTACTTCAGGCATGAATTCACAGATTCTGGTATATGTCACTGCCAAACAACAACCCAATATGTGTTCAGCAACATCTCCCGAGTACAGGGATAGGTTTGTTGGTTTGTTTTTGGCTAGAAGGCAACATTTGTGAGATGCGCATCTCAAAATTCCAACTTGGAATTTTGACATGTAGTCAACCTGTGTCCGTGTCCTTTATGGGATATATCTTTGAAGCCAGCCAATGTAATTTACCCCCACCAAACCATATATTTTTTTTATCGGTAGACCCCCATCACTACTTGTGGCAAGGGCTCAGCAGCCACCGATACATCGCTAGATGATGTATCAGAAAGCTGAATAGGGTCAAAATCGAACCCTGAGTCCGCGGCCTCAGAATCAGGGCCTAAGCAGTGATCTCAAGCAAAGAAGGGGTTAATAGCTCTTAGAAGAGCCTATCTAGTACTGTAATACATTACAGTACAAAGAAATTAATCCATAAAACAGTGCAGACAGCAAAACATACTGTTGCTGTGCAAGATTACGGCTTACACAGTGATGAATGGCAGGGAAGGGGTTAATACACAGTGAAAGACTTTCATAAAACCTGCCAATTTTATAAAATGTTATTTTATATCACTAATACTGATCTGTCTCTTTCCGTCACAAAAATGTAAGTGAGGAGAGGGAGGCAGATCAATATTTGTGAATATTGATCCGATTAATTTTGATCTGACCAGGGCGAATGGTGAGCTTAATTGAGAAATCACCAAACCGCCTTTGCCACTAATTCGCTGTTACTGATCGCTATGCGCTCAGGCAGCTTAAAAAAAAAAACTCAAATATTTTTACTTTACATGTAATCCCCTAGCGTGTATGTGTAAAAAAAAAAAAAAAATCAAATAAAAATATGCAGACAGATAAAAATTGCTTTGGCGTCAATATCATTGCGTAAGCAGTGATCGATGGCAAATAAGGGGTTAATAACTCTTAGAAGAGCCTTTTTAGTACTGTAATAAATGACAGTACAAAAAAAATTAACCCCTAAAAAATGCACAAACAGCAAAAATAAATGCGCTGATGTGCACGATCACTGCTTATGCAAGATCAGTGGCAGGGAAGGGGTTAAACGCAGGGAATTGCTTTAATAACATTTTTTTTATTGTTTTATTATTTGTGTGTTGTGTATTTATTGTTTTTTTTTTTTAACTTTTACTTACTTTTAGAACTTTGATCTGTCTCTCTCCCTCACTAAAAAAAATGTGAGGAGAGGGAGGCAGATCATAACTGGTCAGATCAATATAGAGTTAATATTGATCTGACCAGTCAGTGGGGATGTTCAGCAGAACATCCCCACTGCCTGTCAGTGTGCCTGGCAGTCACTGATTGCCTCTGTGAAGAGGCAATCGTGTGACAACCAGAGAGCACAGGAAGCAGGTACTTCCTGCCTCCTGTGCTCTTGCCCTTAGAAGGGCAGCGCCATCTTGGTCACTCAGTGACCAAGATCGTGCATTTTCTTTTTGTGTTTCTGATTGCCTCGACTTGCGAACACTTTCTGAGCATAGGAAGCGAAAGATTCGCTTCCTATGCTCATTTTTGAAATTTTTTTAGCATTTTTTTTAGCATTGTACGATGCTTCCACACGGAAGCATCGTTACAATGCGGCTTGAGCTCTGAAAGCGGAAAAACTCCGCTTTCAGTGCTCGTTTTGACACAGGACGGACTAGGTCCGTCCTGTGTCACTAACGCCTCGGCACACAGGACGGACCTAGTCCGTCCTGTGTCGCCAAGGGGTTAACAGCGAAACACATTGCATAATGACATCACTAGAGAGACAGGATATTCCATTCTTTTGAATGGCATTGTTCTCATTGGTTCCTGCAGCAAAAAATACTCATCTAGTGTGGGCAGTTCTTGTTTCTTGCAAACTGCTGTAATTTAATCAATTCCAATTTCTTCTAGCTGTAAGTATTTTAAGCAATGCAAAATGTAAGACAGGGCTTGACAAATGTAATTTGATTCCAGGAGCCAGCAAAAATTTTTAGGAGCCAGACAATCACGCAATTCATAAACACACACACACACCAACCCACTACACACACACACACACACACACACCAACCCACTACACACACACACACACACACACCAACCCACTACACACACACACACACACCAACCCACTACACACACACACACACACACCAACCCACTACACACACACCAACCCACACCAACCCACTACACACACACCAACCCACTACACACACACCAACCCACTACACACACACACACACACACACACACACCAACCCACTACACACACACACACACACACCAACCCACTACACACACACACACACACACACCAACCCACTACACACACACACACACACACACACCAACCCACTACACACACACACACACACACACCAACCCACTACACACACACACACACACACACACCAACCCACTACACACACACACACACACCAACCCACTACACACACACACACACACACCAACCCACTACACACACACACACACACACCAACCCACTACACACACACACACACACACACACACAAACCCACTACACACACACCAACCCACTACACACACACACACACACACACCAACCCACTACACACACACACACACACCAACCCACTACACACACACACACACACACACACACACACACACACACACCAACCCACTACACACACACACACACACACACCAACCCACTACACACACACACACACACACACCAACCCACTACACACACACACACACACACACCAACCCACTACACACACACACACCAACCCACTACACACACACACACACCAACCCACTACACACACACACACACCAACCCACTACACACACACCAACCCACTACACACACACCAACCCACTACACACACACACACACCAACCCACTACACACACACCAACCCACTACACACACACACACACACACCAACCCACTACACACACACACACACACCAACCCACTACACACACACACACACACCAACCCACTACACACACACACACACCAACCCACCACACACACACCAACCCACCACACACACACACACACCAACCCACCACACACACACACACACCAACCCACCACACACACACACACACCAACCCACCACACACACACACACACCAACCCACCACACACACACACACACCAACCCACCACACACACACACACCAACACCAACCCACTACACACACACACACCAACACCAACCCACTACACACACACACACACACCAACCCACTGCACACACACACACCAACCCACTGCACACACACACACCAACCCACTACACACACACACACCAACCCACTACACACACCAACCCACTACACACACACACACACACCAACCCACTACACACACACACACACACACACACACCAACCCACTACACACACACACACACACACCAACCCACTACACACACACACACACACACCAACCCACTACACACACACACACACACACCAACCCACTACACACACACACACACACACACACACCAACCCACACACACACACCAACCCACTACACACACACACACACACACACACCAACCCACTACACACACACACACACCAACCCACTACACACACACACACACCAACCCACTACACACACACACACCAACCCACTACACACACACCAACCCACTACACACACACACACCAACCCACTACACACACACACACACACACACACACACACACCAACCCACTACACACACACACACACACACACACACACCAACCCACTACACACACACACACACACCAACCCACTACACACACACACACACCAACCCACTACACACACACACACACACCAACCCACTACACACACCAACCCACTACACACACCAACCCACTACACACACCAACCCACTACACACACACACACACACCAACCCACTACACACACACACACACCAACCCACTACACACACACACACACCAACCCACTACACACACACACACACACACACACACACACCAACCCACTACACACACACACACACACACCAACCCACTACACACACACACACACACACCAACCCACTACACACACACACACACACACACACCAACCCACTACACACACACACACACACACACACACACACCAACCCACTACACACACACACACACACACACACCAACCCACTACACACACACACACACACCAACCCACTACACACACACACACACACCAACCCACTACACACACACACACACACCAACCCACTACACACACACACACACACCAACCCACTACACACACACACACCAACCCACTACACACACACACACACCAACCCACTACACACACACACACCAACCCACTACACACACACACACCAACCCACTACACACACACACACACACACCAACCCACTACACACACACACACCAACCCACTACACACACACACACACACACACACACACACACACACACACACACACACACACACCAACCCACTACACACACACACACACACACACCAACCCACTACACACACACACACCAACCCACTACACACACACACACACACCAACCCACTACACACACACACACACACACACCAACCCACTACACACACACACACACACCAACCCACTACACACACACACACACACCAACCCACTACACACACACACACACACCAACCCACTACACACACACACACACACCAACCCACTACACACACACACACACCAACCCACTACACACACACACACCAACCCACTACACACACACACACACCAACCCACTACACACACACACACCAACCCACTACACACACACACCAACCCACTACACACACACCCACCAACCCACTACACACACACATACACACACCCACCAACCCACTACACACACATACACACACCCACCAACCCACTACACACACATACACACACCCACCAACCCACTACACACACACACCAACCCACTACACACACATACACACACACACCAACCCACTACACACACATACACACACACACCAACCCACTACACACACACATACACACACCCACCAACCCACTACACACACATACACACACCCACCAACCCACTACACACACACACACACACACACACCCACCAACCCACTACACACACACACACCCACTACACACACACACACACACACACATACACACACCCACCAACCCACTACACACACACACACACCCACCAACCCACTACACACACACACACCCACCAACCCACTACACACACACACACACACCCACCAACCCACTACACACACACACACACACACCCACCAACCCACTACACACACACACACACACCCACCAACCCACTACACACACACCCACCAACCCACTACACACACACACACACACCCACCAACCCACTACACACACACACCCACCAACCCACTACACACACACACCCACCAACCCACTACACACACACACCCACCAACCCACTACACACACACACCCACCAACCCACTACACACACACACACACACCCACTACACACACACACACACACATACACACACCCCCTCCCCACTTCACACATACACACCCCCCCCTCCCCACTTCACACATACACACCCCCCCCCCACTTCACACATACACACACACCCCCACCCCCCCTCCCCACTTCACACATACACACACACACACACCCTCCCCACTTCACACATACACACACACACACACCCTCCCCACTTCACACATACACACACACACACACACACACACCCTCCCCACTTCACATACACACACACACACACCCCCTCCCCACTTCACACATACACACACACACACACCCCCCCTCCCCTCTTCACATATACACACACCCCTCCCCTCTTCACATATACAAGTTTTTTTCTTCCCTTTCTTAACTTGTGAGTGCTGGGTGTCGTCACTTGACAACCCAGCACTCAGCCGAAAGAGCAATGAAGATCGGCTGCAGCACGAATGTTCCCCCTGCTGCCTTACCACATTGCAGGGGAGGGGGGAACATTCGTGCTGCAGCCGATCCTCATTGCTCTTTCGGCTGAGTGCTGGGTTGTCAAGAGACGACACCCAGCACTCACACATGCGTTGCGCGAAGGGGCGGAGCTTGCTATCTGTGCAATCCGCACAGAATTACCCCTCTAGCGCTGCAAAAAACAACAAAACGAATGGCAGCGGCAAGGGGACCATGAGGGTAACGGCACCCGGGCGCCAGGTTCAATTTCCAGGTCGCGCCCGGGGTTTGTCGAGCCCTGATGTAAGACATGCATTTTAAAGTACTTTGAAAGCACATTAATATGCATTAATATTTGGAAGATATTTGCAAGTGGTGTTATCTTGAATTAGTTTATTACTCAATCCATGTTATATTGCTGTCTGCATGTAAAGTGATAGTAATGGTGCAGCTTAGCCCACCAGGCTAACTATGTGTTTTCAGATATGCAGTGTACTAGCTATACTAAGCACAATTGGTAACTATATGGACAATGCTTTTGTTCATTTAGTGCATTTGTGTAAAAGATCTCTCTATATTTATCTACCTATAATTATAAAAAAATAAATCTCTCACCCGTCTATGGGTGGTGTGTGTCTTCCTCAACCTCAGGTCCTCTACCAGAGGCCTGTGAGTTTGAGGGTTCTGTGCAGTATCTTAGCTGTTCCTAGCACTGCGCTCTTCTGGACACTGTGCTCTGATTCGTTCCTGGAATCTTTTTGAGACACTCTCCCAGCTTAGGTATCACAGCCCCGAGTGCTCCTATTCCTTCTGGGACCACTTTGGCCTTCACTTTCCAGTTCCTCTTTCAGGCCTTGGTACTTTTTCAGCCAGCTTCTCATACTCCTTCCTGATGTTGCAGTCACTTGG
This sequence comes from Pelodytes ibericus, assembly GCA_036172795.1. NCBI lineage: Eukaryota > Metazoa > Chordata > Amphibia > Anura > Pelodytidae > Pelodytes > Pelodytes ibericus. The sequence goes on from CM069860.1 coordinate 111,594,307, forward strand.
CACCGCTTTATCTATCACCATCACGGTCTTCTGGTCCTTGTCTACTACCACAATTTCATATTGATTTTCAGAACCGGTCTGTCTTTCTGGAGATTGAAATCCCACACATCTTAGCATTTTTTTCTCCACGACCTTCTGTGAAATCTCCCATCTGGACTTTGGAGGGTTTAGCCGATATGCTGTGCAGATGTTCCTGTACACATGTTCCTATACACAATGCCAGCTCCTTGGTTGTGCCGTTCAATGTATGATTCTCCTGCGAGCATCTTACACCCTACCACTATGTGTTGGACTGTCTCAGAGGCCTCTCTACACAGTCTGCACCTTGGATCCTGTCTGGTGTGGTAGATCCCTGCTTCTATGGATCTGGTGCTGCTATGATCAGTGCCTCATCGATGTCTTTCAGTCCAGTCCTCTCCAGGTCACTGGTAGTACTTCTCAATGTCAGCCACCTCGGCTATGTGCCGATGGTACATCCCATGCAGGTTCTTGGCTTGCCATGGCACTTTCTCTATTTGATCTTCCTTCTGTGTCTGTTTGATCTTCAGGCCTTCTCTCAGCAGCTCATCTTTGAAAGCCATCTTACTGATTTATTCCCAGATGCTCTGGCTTTTGACCAGGACAGTGGCTCTGACACTCTCCAGACCTCACTCGCCCGCTTTCCAGCTGGTACAGTCTCTGCGCATAAGACTTGGGGCGGAAATCCCCGTACATTGTGAGGAGCTTTCGGGTCTTCACGTCGGCAGCTTCTAGGTCTTCCTTTGGCCAGCTCACGATATCTACAGGGTTTCTAATGACTGGCAAGGTGTATGTTTTAATGGCATGGATCTTGTTCCTCCCATGGAGCTGGCTCTTCAGGATATGTCTTATCATTTGGTGGTACTTGGATGTTGCCGTCTTCCTGGCCTCTTCATCGTGATTCCAATGCGATTGTCTGATACCAAGGTACTTTTAGCTGGTCTGTATGTCTGCCATGTGCCCTACTGGCAGTTCCACTCCATCAGTCTTATGTGCCTTCCCTCTTTTAACTACCATCAGGCCACACTTCTCTAGTCTGAAATGTGCCAATGTCGTCACTGTAAATCCGTGCAAGGTGGATCAGTAAGTCAATGTCTCGTTTCACTCTTACCATACAGCTTGATGTCATCCATGTAGAGGACGTGGCTGGTGGTGGCTCCACTCTTGAACATGTACCCATATCCAGTCCTTGTGACAACAAGCTGAGGGGGTTCAAACATATGCAGAACAGCAGCGGGGACAGAGCATCACCCTGGTATATGCCACACTTGATGGTCAGTTGTGCTAACTGTTTTGAGTTGTCTTCCAGTGTTTTTTAGAGCCCCACTGAGTTCTTGAGGAAGGTCCTAGGTGTCCCGTTTACTTTGTATAGTGCCAGGTTTTCCTGTAGTCAATCCAGGCTATGCTATCCAGGTTGGTCTGTCTGGACCTGGAGTCTTGGGCAACTGCTCTATGAGCAATTGGTGTTTGGAGCCTCTGGTGTTTTGACGAGGGTCTGGGACACTTCTTCGTGGCTGCTTCCCCGCTTACAGTTTAGAGCGCCGCGTCAGTGCTCACAAATATAAAGTCACCCCCCCGAACCCCAATACTAAAATTAACCCCCGAACCCTAATACCTAACCCCCCTTAACCCCAATACTAAAATTAACCCTAATACTAATTCTACCCTCCCCGAACCCCAATACCTAAAATGCCCCCCAAATCCTAATGCACGAGTGGGGACGGTGAAGTGGCTGCGTTAATGAAGCCGCAATGAACTGTCCCATCCCCGTTCCTGATTCCCAGCTGTACTCATGAGTTGGCCCATATGGTCCTGTAGCTTGGCAACAATGATATCCGATAGGACTTTTCATGTTGTAGGGAGGTAGGTTATCGTCCAGTAGTTGGATAGTGCTGTACGTACTATTTGGGGGGCCTTTCATGATCAGCTCTTCTGTGATGGCTTTCCACAGGATTTCAGAGAGTTTCTGTGGGATTTTTGGCCCATTCATCCAATAGAGCACTTGTGAGGTCAGGCACTGCTGTTGGATGAGGCGGTCTGGTTTGCAATCTCAGTTCCAGATCATCCCAAAGGGGTTCAAGGAGGTCGAGGTCAAGGCTGTGTGTGGGTCAGTTAAGTTCTTCCACACCAAACTCACTCAGCCCATGCCTTTATGGACTTAACTGTGCACTGGGGTACAAAAGGACCTTCCCAAACTGCTACCACAAAGTTTAAATCATAGCATTGTCCAAAATGTCTTGGTATGCTGAAACATTTTTTTTTTTTTTTTTGCCTATTTTTAAACTGTTTTGTTGTTACATATGCACAGCATCTCCCCCCTCATTAATGTCATGTACAAGCATTTGACAACCTCTTGTGTCTGTATTAGAGGCCCCCGATTTGTTCCCAAGAGGTGTTAGGGATGCCCATTGTGGATAAAAAGAGACACCTCTCTGAGAAACACTATAAAAGTTTACTCTCAAACATAAGGTTGGATATACAGCTGAAGGATATACATGGTTCTGAAAAGGTTTATGGGCTTTCAAAAATAGATTCATCAGAAATAATAAACATAACAAAAAGCAAAATATTCCATGCATGTTTTTTATTTGTAGTATCAGCTTTATGGTGCAATTATTGCTTTATTTTGCAGTAGGTTTGCCTGTAGCATCATTTCTTTGGAACAGTAAATACAGTGAGAGAAACAGAATAATGTGTACAGTGGTCGAAGAAGAGAAGCTTGTTGGGTCAGTAAGGGTGTGTACAGAAACCATACGTTTTGCACCAAAGTTCAATTTTGCTAGCTCCCTGCTTGAACATTTAGCAATTGAATTCAAGCGGTATCAGTATGAGAAACAAATGTCTACATGTACCCAGTACAAGAAAAAAAAAAACTTCTGCAATTCTCTTCCTGTCTTAACTAACAGTTGATTGCATGTAACATAACAGTAGTATTTAACCTTATATTACAAATTAAAATGATGGCTTTGAACAGCAGTAAACTCATCATGCTGCAAACGTATAAGCTCTACATGCCCCAGGCAACTTCTTAACTCAAAACAAACCAAAAATGGGCATATTTGTTTCTATTGCTGTCAAAGGCGCTAACAAGAAAAGAGGCTGTGTTGAAAACAGGAAGACAGGATGTCAGTATATCAAAAGATTTCTATGCAAGTTAAGCAAAGATGTATCCTTTACTCAACAGGGCACACATGATGCATGCACAAGAAATATAAATAGCAAACAAATGTTTATGGAGCATTTCTAATAAATCTAATATGTCAAAATGAATCCTATAGAAAACGAAAAAAGGCATCTCCTTGACTTTTTTGTGCACTGTGATATACATTGGTCTTGAACATTTATGTACAAAGGGATACATTCATGCACATCAATATAAAATGGCACAGAGTTGGAAATCAGCAATGAAAATGGCAGGAGCCATTGCTGTCTGGTTTGTGTGCATTCTTACCATTGACATCCAAATTGGCGTCAAGTGCCCAGAAAATCACCATGTTTTGTTTTTTTGTTATGCAGTATACATATGGCAGAGAAGGATCTTCCATAATTATGTCAGCAGACCTAAATGGGGCAGAGTACGTGTTTCTAGATGTGCCATAGATTCTTACTGTGCTGTCTGAGAGTCACCTGACATCCCGGCACACTAATTCAGTGAGGAGTATAGCACACAAGTGGAAGCCAGTGAAGGAGGAACATGGATCCCAATGGATCAAAAGGTATCCCCATGCCAAGCCGAAAAATTAATGCAATAATGAAGATGAAAATATATATAATTTTGTGGGTTTTGGGGGTGGGTAGTTTTTCTTTTTTACTATTAATACACATCATTAATACACAATATTAAATGCTCATACCTATTAAGTAGATGCTTCCATATAAGCTCTGGTTTGAGGGAAAGCTGAAGGTTAGACATGTGTCTTGAAAATGGCGTTTTAGAAATGGATCCACATTAAAAAAAAGTGATGTTTTTCTTCTCAACAAGATCTTTAAAACCTTGTAATGGCATATCTAGATATTTTAAATTCAAGTAAAAGCACCAATAAACATCGAACAGATGTCTCAGAATAAAAAAAGCACTGTAAGACTTCCTTGACTGTGGCTCACATCCAAAAGATACATACACATTCTATTCTCTCATGCTTTTATGTAACCTTGGAAAAATATATAGATAGCAACGATGAATAGCTAGGGCTATATTTAGCTATTAAAAACTTATTAGCTTTGTTAAAACCCAACTCTATCAAACTACTCCAAGTACACTTAAAAATACTAGATGCTGAAATTACCCAACACCGGCATCACAAAAACAGGTATATGAATCTTTTGAATAAAGTAGCATTATGGTAGAAGGTAGACAATTGTCCACTTTTCCCCAATATTACATATCTGGATAGCACAGACATCAGACAGTAACACTGCTAGTGCTGCAAGGATGGACATCTTTTTGATACTGACAAACTGGAAGCATGAAACTACAGCTAGCCAAAACACCTGAACCTCAAAAACGGTTCTGTTGTCATTTCATATATTTTATAAATACTTTGTGGAAAGATAGTAACATTTCAAGAAGTTTCTGCACTATATCAATTTTTTGTCCAAACTTTCCTGCGAACAGGTGATGTTTCTGCAGGTCTCAGACAAAATACCAGATTAATCAATGGAGTAGATTATGTATCACGCAAATAATGACTTGATTGCTGGTATCACTTTGTAGAAACTTATAATAAAATAAATTGATGCTGCCAGAATGCATATTTTGACTGATTCCTGAAACATGCTGCAATTGCCTCACTTTTTAATAAATCTGTTTATTATAATATTCATTAAGAAATCTTGATAAAGGGCCTAAACATGCCTTCCGCAAAAATACAAACAAAAGCTGATTTCAGTGAAAAGTTGACCTTGTATATTCTTATGTAAAATATTACAAATTTAAACTAACAAACAAGACGCAAAGTCAATAATCCATATGAAGAATGGATGGGAACCAAGTGGTACTCAAGCAATAATCCTCCAGACCTATTCAAGCTTGATCTAAGGATGATCCACACTGTGTTGGCATTATTTGGTTTTACGTATGTAAACCACACACAGAACGTGATAGAAGAATAGGAGTAGAATTAAGTCTTTATTTTGTGTATTAATAAAAGAGTATAGCAAAAAGGTCCATGGGTTCAAGCCATATCTAACATGATACCTTGATGCAAAATGTTTGAGAATCACTGCTCTGTGCTCTACAAGAAAGAAAATGATGTTCTACAAGAAGGAAAATGATAAGCTAAATGTCACATCCCCACAAAGCAAAAGTCATTCTGACACATGCATGCAACACCAGTAACAAATATGCAAATGCCCCAAGACCCAGAGTTTAAGCATACCTGACAAAATTCCAAATAGTGGGACACAACATAATTTTGCAGATGGTCACAAAATAAAAAGACAAAATGTATCCCCCCTCTTTCATTACTAATCAAAACAAATGACTCAGATTGTCTCTTAAATGGATTTAGTCATGAATTGCCCTGAAATGCATCTTAAATCCAAATATCACAGCCCCCATCCTGTGCAGATCCCATGTCTAGCCTACATTTCTGCTGAGATAGCAAAGTAGTGAAATTAAGCCTTTCAATAATAGGATATAAAGTCACTAAGAAATGTACTGCCCAAATGATCACTCACTCCATGTAGAGGCATTAGTGCACCCTAACTTAAAAGTGTCTCCAAGAATACCTGTAACCATTTTGGGTAGTGATAACACTTGGCACTCCAGCAGGACTATAATGCTCAGGCAGACCTTACACGTAGTCCAACAGCTGGCGTGCAAAGGGTTAGCCACGAGACTGATTTAGGAGAGGCACTTCTGAACAATGGCTCTGGATTAGAGAGAAATACATCATTTCCAAATATCCTCCCTCTCCCAGTGAATGTGATAGCCACACAGGCCGCCCTGGTACAGGAAGAGTCCCGACTGTACACAACCCAACCCCCCCAGGCGAAGTAATTGTAACTGACCCGTCAGTGTCACCCCTCATAGAACCAGGTGACAGCCCGCTTACCCTGCACGCTGCAGTCCGCGCACACCTCCGGGTTTCTCACCCGTTTCGACATGATGGCGATGGCCCTTGAAGCAGGGCCTAAGGAGGTGGTGACGGCGGGTGTAGAGGGGACAGTGTATAGTGTTGCGCACAGCGAGGCTCCAGTCCTGGGACGAAGGGCGGGGGTATAGAATGCAGACTGCTCACAGCCGATACCCTGCCCGGACTGACGGGCTCAGACTGACTGGAGTACAAGCTCCGCCCACATCGACGAAGACACACCCTCATGTGCGCGATCCACACAGCAGGCATCTTGGCGCGCACGCGCGCGCATTCGTCCTGTCCCTTCTCAGTGAACTGCATGAATGTGATTATGTAGTTAGTTGGTGGTGACTGGGTGCTATAACCTATGTATTCAGTGGTGTATCTTGGTTTTGTGCTGCCCTAGGCAGACAAATTTTGGGCACCCCCCCTACCCACGATGCACACCCACGCATTGACCCATAACCCATGTTGCACACCAAGGACATGCCCCATCACCCCATTTCATACACATTGCCAATATTATTTTCAATTAATATGCCCCTGCTAATTTGCCCAATAATATGCCAGTATCATTTTCCATTAATATGCCCCAGACAATTTGCCCAATAATATGCCAGTATTATTTGCCATTAATAAGTCACAGCCAAGTTCCCCAATAATATGCCACTGTTATTCTGCCATTTAATATGCCCCAGCCAATTTGCCCAATATTAAGTCAGTATTATTTGCCATCAATAAGCCCCAGCCAATGTGCTCAATAATATGCCAGTGTTATTTGTAATTTAATATGCCCCTTACATTTTGCCCAATAATATGCCGGTGTTATTTGCCATTTAATATGCCCCTGCTAATTTGCCCAATAATATGCCGGTGTTTTTTGCCATTTAATATGCCCCAGCCAGTTTGCCCAATTATATGCCGGTGTTATTTGTCATTTAATATGCCCCAGCCAATTTTCCCAGTAATATGCTGGTGTTATTTGCCATTTAATATGCCCCTGCCAATCTGCCCAGTAATATGCCGGTGTTATTTGCCATTTAATATGGCCCAGCCAATTTGCCCAGTAATATGCCGGTGTTATTTGCCATTTAATAAGCCCCAGCCAATTTGCTCAATAATATGCCAGTGTTATTTGCCATTTAATAAGCCCCAGCCAATTTGCCCAATAATATGCCAGTGTTATTTGCCATTTAATAAGCCCCAGCCAATTTGCCCAATAATATGGCAGTGTTATTTGCCATTTAATATGCCCCAGCCAATTTGCCCAATAATATGCCAGTGTTATTTGCCATTTAATATGCCCCAGCCAATAATTTGCCCAATAATATGCCAGTATTATTTGCCATTAATAAGTCACAGCCAAGTTCCCCAATAATATGCCAGTGTTATTCTGCCATTTAATATGCCCCTGCCAATTTGCCCAATAATATGCCAGTGTTATTTGCCATCAATAATCCCCAGCCGATGTGCTCAATAATATGCCAGTGTTATTTGTAATTTAATATGCCCCTGCTAATTTGCCCAATAATATGCCAGTGTTATTTGCCATTTAATTTGCCCAATAATATGCCAGTGTTATTTGCCATTTAATATGCCCCTGCCAATTTGCCCAGTAATATGCCAGTGTTATTTGCCATCAATAATCCCCAGCCGATGTGCTCAATAATATGCCAGTGTTATTTGTAATTTAATATGCCCCTGCTAATTTGCCCAATAATATGCCAGTGTTATTTGCCATTTAATTTGCCCAATAATATGCCAGTGTTATTTGCCATTTAATATGCCCCTGCCAATTTGCCCAGTAATATGCCAGTGTTATTTGCCATTTAATATGCCCAAGCCAATTTGCCCAATAATATGCCAGTGTTATTTGCCATTTAATATCCCACAGCCAATTTGCCCAATAATATGCCAGTGTTATTTGCCATTTAATATCCCACAGCCAATTTGCCCAATAATATGCCAGTGTTATTTGCCATTTAATAAGCCCCAGCCAATTTGCCCAATAATATGCCAGTGTTATTTGCCATTTAATATGCCCCAGCCAATTTGCCCAATAATATGCCAGTGTTATTTGCCATTTAATATGCCCCTGCTAATTTGCCCAATAATATGCCAGTGTTAATTGCCATTTAATATGCCCCTGCTAATTTGCCAAATAATATGCCAGGGTTATTTGCCATTTAATGTGCCCCAGCCAATTTGCCCAATAATATGCCAGTGTTATTTGCCATTTAATATGCCCCTGCCAATTTGCCCAATAATATGCCAGCGTTATTTGCCATTTAAATAATATTTAAATATTAAACTCCTTAGGCCCTGCTTCAAGGGCCATCGCCATCATATTGGCAAATTAATGGCAAATTTTTCCCAATAAATAATAAATGGTCATTTATGGTGTTTTGTTAATCAGATGTAAATATGTGATTCTAATGTCCTCCACAGTAAATCATAAAGTTGATATATATATATATATATATATATATATATATATATATATATATATATTATAATTAAAAGTAAATATTAAAGTACACATTTTTTACTTTTATTTATAAATATAAAATGTGGATGTTTTATGGTGAAAACAGTTAAGGCAACCAGGATCAACTTACCTTATCTCAGCTGCAAATTTGGGGTAGGATGGCAATGGACTGTGATTAGCCTTTATATAGCCTTTACAGCAATCACAATCCACACTGCAATGGCTGAGACAGCCAGAATCCCTTTTTGTATTTAAACTTTTCATATCCCCTCTGTCACATGATGTACATGTTATGATCCTTTAGCCTTTGCTTGGAAGTTTTGTCCTGCAATCCGTGAACCAGTTTAGTAGCCCTTCTCTGAACTATCTTCAAAGTATCAATATCTTTCTGGAGATATGGTCTCCAGTACTGCGTACAATACTCCAAGTGAGGTCTCACCAGTGGTCTGTACAATGGCATGGGCATTTCCCTCTTTCTACGGGTCTAGGACTGTTCTTCACCGCAACTTCATCGCTGACAGTTCAGCGCGGCAGATAGAACGCTGAACTGTCAGCAATGAAGAATAACGCGGCCTTTTGATCGCGGAAGCGGCTATGTAAGAGCTGACAGTTCAGCGCTGAACTGTCAGCTCTTATAAATGTAAAAGTAAAAAGAAAATACCCCCCCTAATAAATGGTGCCCCCCCAAACCCCAATACTAAAATTAACCCCAAAACCCAATACTAAAATTAACCCCTGAACCCTAATACTAACCTCCGACCCCTAATACTAACCCCCTAAACCCTAATACTAACCCCCAAAACCTAATACTAACCCCCTAAACCCTAATACTAACCCCCGACCCCTAATACTAACCCCCTAAACCCTAATACTAACCCCCGAACCCTAATACTAACCCCCATAACGCTAATACTAACCCCCGAACCCTAATACTAAAATTAACCCCCTAAACCCCAATACTAAAATTAACCCCCGAACCCTAATACTAACCCCGACCCCTAATACTAGCCCCCTAAACCCTAATACTAACCCCCGAACCCTAATACTAACCCCCTATACCCTAATATTAACCCCCGAACCCTAATACTAAAATTAACCCCCTAAACCCTAATACTAAACCCCCGAACCCTAATACTAACCCCGAACCCTAATTCTAAGCCCCTAAACCCTATTTCTAACCACCCTTACTAAAATAGATAAAATACTAAAATAAACTTACCTTTAACGATGAAATGTCCCGCGATGAAATCTCCCGCGACGAGCTGTCTTGTGGTGCAGAGACAGCGGTGAAGCGGCTGCGAGGATGCAGCCGCGAATAAGTGTCCCATCCCCCTTTCTACTGCTAATACCTCCCCCTATGCAACCAAGCATTCTGCTAGCATTCCCTGCTGCTCTATTACATTGTCTACCTACTGGTATGACCAATGCAATTAGCTGGTGCAGCACTCCAAGCCTGTCCCCCAGGCTCTTAAAGAGTAATTTTAAAGCAGAATATGCACACAAAAAGTATAGCCAAAATAAACGTTTGCAAAAGGTAAATATTTTACTCCATATTTAAATGCACAGCACAATGGCAAAAAAATACAAAACATGTGTTAACCCAGTTAGATGTAGCAAAAACAAATGTATACATCCAATTTTAAGGATAAATCTGAGCAGTGGACAGGAGAGTGAACCACGGCAGAGTGGATTCCCAACGTTTCTCTGTGCACATCATGCAATGGTGGACACCACAGATGTGACGCTGTACTGTGCAAAGCGACTATATATAAGTAACCACAGAAACCCGTTGTTATTGCACGGTGTATACAGGATTGAAAGTATCCTGTCAAAATGTGTTCAGGGCAACATATTTATACAGCTAAAGTATATACAAATGCCACTGACATCATCAGATATGTGACTATATATGATCCATTGATATAGTTAGCTAACCAATCGGTAAACAAAAAAGACATATTTCTTAGTGATAGAGCACATATAGATGAATCAAACTTCAACACTCGTATCCCAACATGGTAATGTAGTATCCAAAAATCCGACATCACTAATAAAAGACTACAACAAAATTGATAATTAAAGTTGTGCAATAATGATTAAAAAATGAAATATAGAATGGAAAAAAAATGTTATCTACACATGGTGCTAGACATCAAACCCAAATCTAAATATACTGGAACCCAATTGTGTCGGGGGCAGCAATAAAGGATTTATTTTAAAAAAAATTAATTTATACCAATAGGTGCCTATCCTCATTATCCCTCTTTGGGACAAAGGTTGTTGGCACACCCAATACTTTTCTCTGCATTTCAAATAAATCTCCCTGGACATACACTCAACTCAACTACTGATTTTTTTCGATCCATATAGCTGAGTTGTGAGATTGTATGGCTCATTTCCATAAAATGTGAATAGTCTCACCAATACAGCAAAGTCCACATGGACACTTAAAAAAAATAGATAACATAATCTGTCTAACAATGAATGTATAAAAAAAATAAACAAATGACCAGCATTACAGTGAAAAAGTAGAATTTGTTGTCCCAGTGGCTCAACATTTCAACCCCAACTAGAGTTTTTTTTCAAGCTTCAAAAAAAAGATTCTGGTAATTTGGTTTATTCTTTTGTACTGGTCATTTGGTTATTTTTTTGTACTGGTCATTTGGTTATTTTTTTGTGGATAAACGGTCCGGGTGGGACAATTAATGTAAGATTGACTCTCATATTTCATGCTTTTCCTGAGGTGTGTAAAGTGTTTATACACTATCACCCCATTGTGACCTGTCCGAGTCATCCCTCAACTGCAATGGCAGTATCTTTGGGACCTGATATAATTTATTTTATATTCTTAGCCCTCTTGAAGGCCGTCATTGGCTTATCTTTAAAAAGGTACCCTACCTTCTTGACATGATACTTTTTCTCAAATATACATAGGTGCAATAACAGTGGGTTTCTATGGTTACTTTGATTCATTCGCTTTGAATTTTGCTGCGCTTCGTATTTCTCATGGTTGTCAAATAGAACAGGATGTCAATGTAACACTGAGACAGTATAGCAGTTACATAACAAGGGTATAAAAAGGGAAGCATAGAATACGTTAGAGATGCGCATGCTAACTGGAAGGTCAAGTGCATAAGCTACAGCGTTCACCCTTCAAACTATACTGAATGGCCCAATGTAGCATGGTGCTAGTTTTTGTGAGGGAACACCAAACCGTAGGTTGCAGAAACATAGCCAGAACCTCTCCCCAACCTGATAGCTAGGTCCAATTAGGCTTCTGTAGTCAGACTGGATCTTATAGTTCTGCGTGGAGTATCACAAGGAGTCCTGCACCCAAGTGGGACGGAGTTCCCAGAAATGTTTAGCCAATGCTGGAATATGAATGAACGTATCAGGCAACATCGCAGTTGAAACCCAAAGTTCCCATGAGCGGGGATAACCCGGGAAGAGGCATTAATAGCACTAGAGTGGGTGAACTCCACCCAGGGTAGCAGGGCCGACCAGCTCCGCAGCACTAGTGGATTGCGGATGGTAGGCCAAGGAAAAGGAAAGATGAATTTCCTTCTTTCCATTTGCATACAGAAAGCTCTCACATATCTGGACACAAACTGGCTACCCCAATCTGAGATGATCACTTTGTGTAACCCATGGAAGTGAAATACCTCCCTAGTTAAAATCAAGGTCGAGCTCTTGAGAAGTAGGTCATTTTTTCAAGGGAATGCAATGTGACATCTTAGAAAACCGGTCAACAACCATGAGTATGGCTGTATTGCCACAGGAGGCAGAAAGATTCACAATAAAAGCCATTAGGTATAGTTTGCAGGAGGCCCACTGGAAGTTGTCGGTCTATCTTATTTTGAGCACACACAGGAAAGGCAGCTATAAAAGCAGTGACATCTGAACAGAGACTAGGCCACCAAAATTATCACAAAATGGACCATGTTAACTGGTTTTTATCTGGATGGCCGACTGCTTTGGTGTTGATAAGTGCATAATAATTTAGTGCAGGGGTGAACTGGTACAAAGCCAAGACCACTAGGGGGCATTCATTTGTACGGACAGTGGCCAATATTCGGTCCAGAGGTTTTCCTCCATGGATAGAGAACTTTCAGGACAATGCCCCTGCTCAAATGTTTTTAGTAATAGGAAACCACATAATTAAATATTAATAGGAAGAGAACCAATCTAGATTGCTGAGGGGAGAGCTGTTTAGCCTTGGACAGGTATGTAAGATTCTTGTGGCCCTTGATAATTGGCACTGAAGTACCCTCAAGGAGGTGCCTCCAATCTTTGAGAGCGAAAATTAGCTAGGATTACTCTATCACCAATCTGGTAATTGCAAGTTTAAATTTCTTGGACAGATGCATCTAGCTCTCAGGGATAGGATGTTGCGACAGGAGGGCTCCTATTTCTATCTGACACGCATCGAGTTCAAGGATGAATGGTAAGGCAGAATTAGGGTGTGCGTCTCTCCTGGTCATGTCCATAAGAGATTTGACCAAGGGAAAAAAAGTTACATAGGGACCTCCAATAATAATTGCTAAAGCCTAGAAAACACTGGAAGGAGCAAAGACCTATAGGTTGAGGCCATTGTAGTACAGTGAAAAGTTAATCTGGATCCATAGAGAATCCGGCATCAGAAATACCATAGCTGAAAAATGTAACCTGATTGCGGTGTAACTCACATTTCTCCAGTTTATAGAAAAGGCTATTTTCCATTTGTGACCCTCTTTTATCCTGACTAGATTAAATGCCCTTCTCAGATCAAGTTTAGTAAAGACCATACCTGAGGTCTTCAAATAATTCAGTGATCAATGGGATAGCTCATGTGTTCTTAATAGTGAGACGATTGAGACCCCTATAGTCGATACAGGGTCTCAAATCACCACCCTTTTTCTTCACAAAGAAATAGCTGGCTCCAGCGGAAGAGGAGAGTTTGTGAATTAATTCCCGGGACAGATAAACCCGGCCAAAAAGGGGAATTGCACCAGGTTGGAGATCAAATGTGCAGTCATAGAAATGTGTGGCAGGAATACACCGACCTGACCCTTGTCAAATACACCTGGTATTTTTGGTACTCAGCTAGGAACAAAGAGAGAAAAAAATGTGCACAAAAAAAGAAAAGTGGATGTACATTGTGGTAACCAAGATAAAAATCTCAGCTCTGAACCTATTGAGTGTGGGTTTATGCTTCTATAACCATGGGCAGCTTGATTTTTTTTTATCGTAACTGTCATTTTAACTGTGTATTAAATTTATATTCTAGGTTTTTTTTTTTTTTTACATTCTGCACTATCCTGTTGTCTTTGCCTTTTTTTCTTTACATTTATATTTGCTACTTTGGGACGCCTTACTGATATTATCTATTTGATGATAATGGGGAGAATCCCTAAAGTTTACCATTCATATAGGAAGTATCTTTCATTTGTTTTGTATACATTATAGTTCTATCTGACTGCTTCACTTGTAGCATTTTCAAAGGTGACTGTGAAGCCAGGTGTAGGGACCGAATTTGAGGGAGGGAAGATGATCAGATGTTTACTAATGGGAGTTCTATTTCATTTTGTGGATGCATTTTCTTTATAGCCACTTCTGATATTATACTTCTCTGCTTCACCATTCTACATTGGATCCACCCACCAATCTCCCAGTGCTCTGGGACACAGGAAGGGTAAAAGGGTCCATGCATGTGCAACCTATGTGTATATGTGAATTACTTAACCAATTGTGCTGCACAAATGGTCAGTTTTTGGCACAAAAAACTGTTGCCAACTTTTGTGGCCTATATTTAGTAGGTGGTGGGTTTTGGGCTATTTTGGAAATACTTTCTGACTGCAGAATTATCTCTGATTTTCACGAGTCATCCAAGCAGGTGGACTCAGGACTGTGTGGATCATATTGGCACTGTGTTACATTCCATCTGATGTACAGGGGAGGAGCCCAGAGAGGGAGCCTGCCCAGCACCCGCCTTTGTATACATACAGGGAGTGCAGAATTATTAGGCAAGTTGTATTTTTGAGGATTAATTTTATTATTGAACAACAACCATGTTCTCAATGAACCCAAAAAACTCATTAATATCAAAGCTGAATATTTTTGGAAGTAGTTTTTAGTTTGTTTTTAGTTTTAGCTATTTTAGGGGGATATCTGTGTGTGCAGGTGACTATTACTGTGCATAATTATTAGGCAACTTAACAAAAAACAAATATATACCCATTTCAATTATTTATTTTTACCAGTGAAACCAATATAACATCTCAACATTCACAAATATACATTTCTGACATTCAAAAACAAAACAAAAACAAATCAGTGACCAGTATAGCCACCTTTCTTTGCAAGGACACTCAAAAGCCTGCCATCCATGGATTCTGTCAGTGTTTTGATCTGTTCACCATCAACATTGCGTGCAGCAGCAACCACAGCCTCCCAGACACTGTTCAGAGAGGTGTACTATTTTCCCTCCTTGTAAATCTCACATTTGATGATGGACCACAGGTTCTCAATGGGGTTCAGATCAGGTGAACAAGGAGGCCATGTCATTAGATTTTCTTCTTTTATACCCTTTCTTGCCAGCCACGCTGTGGAGTACTTGGACGCGTGTGATGGAGCATTGTCCTGCATGAAAATCATGTTTTTCTTGAAGGATGCAGACTTCTTCCTGTACCACTGCTTGAAGAAGGTGTCTTCCAGGAACTGGCAGTAGGACTGGGAGTTGAGCTTGACTCCATCCTCAACCCGAAAAGGCCCCACAAGCTCATCTTTGATGATACCAGCCCAAACCAGTACTCCACCTTGCTGGCGTCTGAGTCGGACTGGAGCTCTCTGCCCTTTACCAATCCAGCCACGGGCCCATCCATTTGGCCCATCAGTCCATAAAACCTTAGAAAAATCAGTCTTGAGATATTTCTTGGCCCAGTCTTGACGTTTCAGCTTGTGTGTCTTGTTCAGTGGTGGTCGTCTTTCAGCCTTTTTTACCTTGGCCATGTCTCTGAGTATTGCACACCTTGTGCTTTTGGGCACTCCAGTGATGTTGCAGCTCTGAAATATGGCCAAACTGGTGGCAAGTGGCATTGTGGCAGCTGCACGCTTGACTTTTCTCAGTTCATGGGCAGTTATTTTGCGCCTTGGTTTTTCCACACGCTTCTTGCGACCCTGTTGACTATTTTGAATGAAACGCTTGATTGTTCGATGATCACGCTTCAGAAGCTTTGCAATTTAAGAGTGCTGCATCCCTCTGCAAGATATCTCACTATTTTTGACTTTTCTGAGCCTGTCAAGTCCTTCTTTTGACCCATTTTGCCAAAGGAAAGGAAGTTGCCTAATAATTATGCACACCTGATATAGGGAGTTGATGTCATTAGACCACACCCCTTCTCATTACAGAGATGCACATCACCTAATATGCAGTTTTTGTGTGAAGAATGGTCGATTGGTTTGGCCTGCAGGCCGCTAACAAATTGGCTTGATGCCAATGTTATGTCTATGGAGGCACCAGAAAGGCACGTATTTTTTGTAAAAAAGGTGACAAGCCTATCACTGCAGTTTATTATTATTTGGCTACTTTTGGGTGCAATTGGGCTAGATTTTTGTGGAAATTTGGACTACTTTTGGAAGCAATTGGGCTAGATGTGTGTGGAAAATCTACTGCATTTAAGTACATCTTATATGCCATGCTCCCATGCAGAAGTGTAATGAAACGTTTATTCCTGCAAATTGAAATTGCAGTAGTTGGCCTCCAATAAATTCTAATTTGTGTAATAAAATTTTAAACACATTTTGGAATAATTTGTACATTTAAAATTATAATACATTTCTTCACGCAGCAGTTGTTTTAGGATTCGTATCTTGTAGAAGGCAGTCTTAACTGAGCCCACAATGTGCTACCATTATACTGCAAAGCCACTGAGACTATTTGTGAACTAAAGGTACAAATCAGTGGTGTTGCCAGCCAATCAGCTAAAGCAAGTCATAGATTGGGCGTGGCTTCCTGCCTCTAGGCGTCTTGATGCGCAAGCTGAGATTTCACGTCAGCTGTCTTGTCTCACGCCTCGTTCTAGGTATTGTCTTTTCGTTTTCTACGCAATTTATTTGACCTATAATCGCTGGCCACACA
Source organism: Pelodytes ibericus (assembly GCA_036172795.1). Lineage (NCBI taxonomy): Eukaryota > Metazoa > Chordata > Amphibia > Anura > Pelodytidae > Pelodytes > Pelodytes ibericus. The sequence goes on from CM069860.1 coordinate 111,611,006, forward strand.
TCTATGGGCAAAATGAGAACGAGGTTTGACACGCATAAATGGGAATGTAAATTTGTCCAGTTGCCTCACAAGCGATGTCACTATTGTAATCAACACTTGCATCCTAATCGGTCAAGCTTTCGAGCTTGTACGTTTTTCAGTCAGTGACTCGCTTAACCTCAACTATGCCTCCTAATTTGGACCCCTCCAAAGAAAACGTGAAATAGGGTGTCCTTCCAAAAATCTAAAACATTAACGCACATACATATTACCCGCTTTACTCGAATGACTATTTACTAAAAGAATAATGAAGTATTTAAGGAAGATGATTTAATACGTTTAGGTTGCATTCCTTTCGTTCACAAGATTGTTATATGTGGAGCATCTCCCCTCCTGCCGTATGTTACGAGAATGGTAACATCCTTGGGTTGTACCATTTGCAGCACCTCCTAGGGGTGACTCGCATATCCGTTTATGTTGTTATTGCTCCTACAGACGATCAATAGCCGTGGAAGTCAGCGCTAGGCTGTCCGATTTTCTCAATATTGCATTGATTCTGTTACCGTCCGTAATACTGGATCTGACTCGATACAGTAATGGAAATGTTACATTTCACCCCCACAGCTGTCAGTTCCGAATCTACCGTCGTTTCCCTGTTTTGAAAAGTTGTATCTGAGAGTCCGGTGTCCCCCGGGGCGGCCTGTGCCGTGGGTGTTATCGGGGAGAGAGTCGCCGGCTCCGGCCTTGCAGTCCGCATAGTAGGATGAGCGTCGGGGGGGAGCCACAAGCCAGCTATCCTCTGCATGCTCTAGTCTGGAATAATGACTTCCGTGCCCTGGAGAGGGAGCTGCAAGGGAAGGTAAGAACTGAAGGCACTCCTTATCTTCTAGCATCCTGCTCTTGCAGTCAGATACTGTCCAAGATCACGTACACATTCATACCTTGAACACAGGATGCTCTTTACCTGTTTTATGAAAGCTTGTATAAGGAAGCTGTGATATTTTGGGACCTAAATGTATGAAAGACTTAAAATAAACGCCCTTATTGTGCTTATATGCAGGATAATGCAGATTAGCATTGTTACACATCTAGAAGGATTTAAATATTTAGGAGAAGGTGTGGAGAAGGACTAGTAAAATGGTTCATGATTTACAACAAAATAAAAATGGTCAGGAAAGGCTAAAGGATTATACCTACAAAACGCGTCAGGTGTTAGAATGCTGGAGTGGGTTTTACTTATTAAAACATACATTATGTACATGAACCCTGCACACTTGTCTTTCCAATGAGGTAATTGCATTTTTGGCAATTGAACCTTTGTTTATATCTTGTACCGTTGGCCGGGTTGGGGAATCTGTGCTCGTAGCGGTTCAAAGCTATGGAGTTGGATCAGTGGTACATTTCCCCCCCTGTCTTCATCTTCTTAAAATATGTACCTTGCAGGAAAGATGAGAGTGGGGATATGGTAGAAATACTTTGAGAATCAACATAATGATGCTGCTGCTTACATGTGGTGTGTGTGATTAAATACCGTATTTGCTCGAATATAAGACAACCCTGATTATAAGACGACCCCTCAAACTATGGATATTCCTTTAGGGAAAAAAAAAACTAAAAGCCTGAATATAAGACTACCCTATAGGAAAAAAGTTCAACTTGTATATATTCACATGTAAATTGCTTTTTAATATTTAATAAAAAGTATGATTTAAAAAAAAATGCAATTCTTGTTTTTATTTCCTTTTATGTGCCAATGCTGTCTCTCTCTCCCCCCTTAGTGTTGTCTCTGTCTGTTCCCCCAGTGTTATCTCTCTCCTCCTCGTTCCCCCCTCCCCTTGTGTGTCTCTCCCCCCCTCCCCTTGTGTGTCTCTCCCCCCCTCCCCTTGTGTGTCTCTCCCCCCCTCCCCTTGTGTGTCTCTCCCCCCCTCCCCTTGTGTGTCTCTCCCCCCTTCCCCTTGTGTGTCTCTCCCCCCCTCCCCTTGTGTGTCTCTCCCCCCCTCCCCTTGTGTGTCTCTCCCCCCCTCCCCTTGTGTGTCTCTCCCCCCTCCCCTTGTGTGTCTCTCCCCCCCTCCCCTTGTGTGTCTCTCCCCCCCTCCCCTTGTGTGTCTCTCCCCCCTCCCCTTGTGTGTCTCTCCCCCCTCCCCTTGTGTGTCTCTCCCCCCTCCCCTTGTGTGTCTCTCCCCCCTCCCCTTGTGTGTCTCTCCCCCCTCCCCTTGTGTGTCTCTCCCCCCCTCCCCTTGTGTGTCTCTCCCCCCCTCCCCTTGTGTGTCTCTCCCCCCCCTCCCCTTGTGTGTCTCTCCCCCCCTCCCCTTGTGTGTCTCTCCCCCCCCTCCCCTTGTGTGTCTCCCCCCCCTCCCCTTGTGTGTCTCTCCCCCCCTCCCCTTGTGTGTCTCTCCCCCCCTCCCCTTGTGTGTCTCTCCCCCCCTCCCCTTGTGTGTCTCTCCCCCCCTCCCCTTGTGTGTCTCTCCCCCCCTCCCCTTGTGTGTCTCTCCCCCCCTCCCCTTGTGTGTCTCTCCCCCCCTCCCCTTGTGTGTCTCTCCCCCCCTCCCCTTGTGTGTCTTTCCCCCCTCCCCTTGTGTGTCTTTCCCCCCTCCCCTTGTGTGTCTTTCCCCCCTCCCCTTGTGTGTCTTTCCCCCCTCCCCTTGTGTGTCTTTCCCCCCTCCCCTTGTGTGTCTTTCCCCCCTCCCCTTGTGTGTCTTTCCCCCCTCCCCTTGTGTGTCTTTCCCCCCTCCCCTTGTGTGTCTCCCACCCCCTCCCCTTGTGTGTCTCCCACCCCCTCCCCTTGTGTGTCTCCCACCCCCTCCCCTTGTGTGTCTCCCACCCCCTCCCCTTGTGTGTCTCCCACCCCCTCCCCTTGTGTGTCTCCCACCCCCTCCCCTTGTGTGTCTCTCCCCCCCTCCCCTTGTGTGTCTCTCCCCCCCTCCCCTTGTGTGTCTCTCCCCCCCTCCCCTTGTGTGTCTCTCCCCCCCTCCCCTTGTGTGTCTCTCCCCCCCTCCCCTTGTGTGTCTTTCCCCCCTCCCCTTGTGTGTCTTTCCCCCCTCCCCTTGTGTGTCTTTCCCCCCTCCCCTTGTGTGTCTTTCCCCCCTCCCCTTGTGTGTCTTTCCCCCCTCCCCTTGTGTGTCTTTCCCCCCTCCCCTTGTGTGTCTTTCCCCCCTCCCCTTGTGTGTCTTTCCCCCCTCCCCTTGTGTGTCTTTCCCCCCTCCCCTTGTGTGTCTTTCCCTCCTCCCCTTGTGTGTCTTTCCCCCCTCCCCTTGTGTGTCTTTCCCCCCTCCCCTTGTGTGTCTTTCCCCCCTCCCCTTGTGTGTCTTTCCCCCCTCCCCTTGTGTGTCTCCCACCCCCTCCCCTTGTGTGTCTCCCACCCCCTCCCCTTGTGTGTCTCCCCCCCCTCCCCTTGTGTGTCTCTCCCCCCCTCCCCTTGTGTGTCTCTCCCCCCCTCCCCTTGTGTGTCTCTCCCCCCCTCCCCTTGTGTGTCTCTCCCCCCCTCCCCTTGTGTGTCTCTCCCCCCCTCCCCTTGTGTGTCTCTCCCCCCCTCCCCTTGTGTGTCTTTCCCCCCTCCCCTTGTGTGTCTTTCCCCCCTCCCCTTGTGTGTCTTTCCCCCCTCCCCTTGTGTGTCTTTCCCCCCTCCCCTTGTGTGTCTTTCCCCCCTCCCCTTGTGTGTCTTTCCCCCCTCCCCTTGTGTGTCTTTCCCCCCTCCCCTTGTGTGTCTTTCCCCCCTCCCCTTGTGTGTCTTTCCCCCCTCCCCTTGTGTGTCTTTCCCTCCTCCCCTTGTGTGTCTTTCCCCCCTCCCCTTGTGTGTCTTTCCCCCCTCCCCTTGTGTGTCTTTCCCCCCTCCCCTTGTGTGTCTTTCCCCCCTCCCCTTGTGTGTCTTTCCCCCCTCCCCTTGTGTGTCTTTCCCCCCTCCCCTTGTGTGTCTTTCCCCCCTCCCCTTGTGTGTCTTTCCCCCCTCCCCTTGTGTGTCTTTCCCCCCTCCCCTTGTGTGTCTTTCCCCCCTCCCCTTGTGTGTCTTTCCCCCCTCCCCTTGTGTGTCTTTCCCCCCTCCCCTTGTGTGTCTCCCACCCCCTCCCCTTGTGTGTCTCTCCCCCCCTCCCCTTGTGTGTCTCTCCCCCCCTCCCCTTGTGTGTCTCTCCCCCCCTCCCCTTGTGTGTCTCTCCCCCCCTCCCCTTGTGTGTCTCTCCCCCCCTCCCCTTGTGTGTCTCTCCCCCCCTCCCCTTGTGTGTCTCTCCCCCCCTCCCCTTGTGTGTCTCTCCCCCCTCCTCCCCTTGTGTGTCTCTCCCCCCTCCTCCCCTTGTGTGTCTCTCCCCCCTCCTCCCCTTGTGTGTCTCTCCCCCCCCCTCCCCTTGTGTGTCTCTCCCCCCCCCTCCCCTTGTGTGTCTCTCCCCCCCCCTCCCCTTGTGTGTCTCCTCCCCCCCTCCCCTTGTGTGTCTCCTCCCCCCCTCCCCTTGTGTGTCTCCTCCCCCCCTCCCCTTGTGTGTCTCCTCCCCCCCTCCCCTTGTGTGTCTCCTCCCCCCTCCCCTTGTGTGTCTCCTCCCCCCCTCCCCTTGTGTGTCTCCCCCCCCTCCCCTTGTGTGTCTCTCCCCCCCTCCCCTTGTGTGTCTCTCCCCCCTCCCCTTGTGTCCTTGTGTGTCTCTCCCCCCTCCCCTTGTGTGTCTCCCCCCCCCTCCCCTTGTGTGTCTCCCCCCCCCCTCCCCTTGTGTGTCTCTCCCCCCCCTCCCCTTGTGTGACAACCTCGAATATTTTGCTCTGAAAAAAACCTCGTCTTATATTCAAGCAAATACGGTATAAGCTGAAATACCACTTTTTTTGCTTTGTCTTAAATTAGAGGGTCCGACCTTTATATAACTGTATTAATTGTGGTCAAGATTTGCTGCTACGGCTGGGCCTGCCACTGTAGCTCATCAGGGCAACCACTTGCCATAAATTGCACTGAGGATTCGGCATATGTTGAGCAGAGATAATACATTTGGATGATCTCTGTATGGCATGCAGGGAAATTTACCTCTCATCAATTTCCTATATGCAGCACACAGTGAGCGCGACACAATGGACGAGAGTGGAGCGATAAATATCTCATGATGATGTGCATGGTACTGTGAAAAATGATATGGGCAATGATGGCACCATGAAAAGCAAGGTGGTGTAAAAATGGCACAGTGGAAAGTGGTATCCTATATCTGGGCTTGACAAATGTAATTTTAGGAGCCAGACAATGGCACATCAATCACACATACATACATTCACACACACACACACACGTCAGCAGTTATTATTAATTTAAGAAAAAAATATTGTTTAATGTGTCCCCTCTTCCTGCTGCTTTACCTCATTGCAAAGGAGGGGGCATTTTTCCTGCAGCCGGATCTCTGTGTTTATCACAGTCCCCATTGTGGGGCAATGGGGAATTAAATTCTACAGCTGTATTAGGAGCCTTTGTACTTGGGAGCAGATCACAACCACAATCCTTTATTCTTAGTTGGAAAGAAATTATTTTGACATTTTCATAAAATGCTCTTTTCGAGTTGAGGCCAAACACATTTGAGCTGAGTAACTTTTCTTGCCCCTTTTACTGTTTGCTTTTCTGTATTAATAAAAATGTTAATCCTATGCAGTATTACGTGCAATGATGCAATTTCACTTTTGTGTAGTCATGCAGTATTGACTCCTGATGTATTGTGCTTTTTGATTCATTCTATAGCATCTTATTTGCTTCTGCAAAGTGATGTAACTTTTGGGAAAATGATACTGGTGTGAGATCCCCCCCCCCCCCCCAAACTCTGTTGTCTCCTCCAAAATATCACTGTTACTCATTACAAATAGAATCAAAATTCTTTTAAATACAATTTACATTTCATCCATTGCTTGAATTAGTTTTTCAGTATGTTGTAGACTAGTAAAATCTTTCACTGGTCTATGTCAATGACTGTATACATAAAAAAAAAACGTTTGTGGTTTTCTGGTCCCGTTTGGGGAAAAGCTATAGAAAAATTTTAATATTATCTACAAATGTCATTGTTTTCAGATATCCTTATTTTCTGCTTTACAATGTGAGGATTAATTGTACCTTACCACCCCCCAAACTCCCACAAACCTCTGAAAAGGCAACTCTTTACAGTTAATCCTAAAAAAACCCTGTCTTAATGTAATCTTCTTATTGCTACTCAAACAGCTAATTATCCATAATTATTAACTAATCTCTCCTTTGGTCGGATTTATCTTGATACTTTCTCTGCGGCTTTGGATCTAATACAAATCTTGGCCTTTATTTGGTGATTGGTAGTAAATAATGTGCACCTTTTAACAGTAGGGCACTTCAAATGTTTCCTTGAATATAATAGATTCAGGATATTTCACGTATTGTAATATCCTGATAATAAGTCCAAAAGCTTTAGTTACTTGTACATTCAACTATTTGAATGCTCCTTCCACACTCCACAAAATCAAGTGCTATATGAAGTGACTCCATGAAGATGTTAAAGGTTGTCATGGAGCTGTATCCAGAAAACAATCCACAAACTTGTGATGGGAAAGAAAGTTGCTCTGCTTATGATACCAACCAGCATATGATTTTGTGATTCCATATTTTTCTTGCCCTCTAGGTATGGAATTGTTACATCACTACAGGTTTTATATATATATATATATATATATATATATATATATATATATATATATATATAATATATAATCTTTTGCTACTATGTTAATTTTACCACTTTAACCTTATTTATTTCTATTTGCCATTATATCTGTGGGAATTAAACTGTCTGGTGGTTGACCTGTTTCGCCCATATACATTGCTGTCAGACATTTTCACACACATGATTAGTTGTACCATTGTGGCTGATTTGCTTGTGAATGAACCATTTATCTTGTAGTGCAAGTAAGATTCTGGTATTGGTACAAATGAAACATAGATCATACCTACTCACTAGTCTTGGAAAATGACTAGTGAGTGTCCATGTTTTACAGAACCGTTAACCTGTACTTGCTAACCTGTTATCTTGAAGGATTTATATTAGGAACTAGGTGGATTAGTAATCCTAAAATTTAAGGTTGACTAAGAATTTATTTCCCAATCAAATATTATTATTTCTTGATTCTAACTCAGTGACTACAATTTTCACAATGTGGAACCAGCCTAACTGAGTTAATAGTAGATGTAGCTTGGTGCAAGAGGACAGTCATCACTTAATTACTGGTTGGGAGGATTAGACCATTAATGCTAAATCCAAGCTGTTGTGGATTCCAGCTAGTCTGAGTGTAAAGTAGAAAGATATCATTACGGGAAAATGAAACCTGAGACATTTTTTATGTTAAAATGATGATTTAAAAAGGCGTTCTTGAGACAAATATCCACATTGATCCTTGTCTAATTTAAAGGAATGGAAAATATAGGAAATCTATTTCATATTTAAATATTAAACCTTAAATGTCTTTTTTTTTTTATTTTATTTTTTATACCATACTCACTTTTTTTTGGCCCAGTGTGGTGGAATGTTCACTGCTCCCTCTTCTACTCCAGCATTGACATCTTGTGTAACTCCTCTTAGCTTATTCCCCCCCCCCCCCCCCTTCCTTCTGTCTGTCCGCCTTGCACCTCCTACTTGACTCTCATTCTTATTAACGCTTCACGTTCTCCTTAAAATCGTCACTGTTGATCATTATAACTCTTCACAATCTTTCACTTTCATATTCAGAAATACTTTCCTTATTCCCATTTTTCACCAATGGTCGCTTAACCAGTTCAGTGAAACACCTGCTTTACAAAATTATTTCTCCTGAATCTTTGTGTTTTGAAAAAGGACTAGAGCATATTTTTTTGAATGGTTATTCATAGAAGTACCATTAAAAAAAATTCAGTTTATAGGGCCAGTATTATATTTCTCCATATCCCAATTTACATGCAGTTTCAAAGGTGCAAATCCACTTTTTGGCATGATGGGTCCAAGCATTATTCACAGATATCCATGTTTAATGGAAGATTTTATTAAGTGTGGGCAGCACAATGCACTTGTCCTGCTTACAACAGCTAGTGTCTTCTGTGTTTCCATTGATTTATTGTGGGTTGGATCCTTTTCTTTTGTGTGTTGTATTTTGAAAGGTGAATATATTACTTTTAATGGCCTGAGAATGTCTGGGAGTAATGGAGACCTGTTTGCTAGATTTTGTTTGTTTGTTTTTAAAGACTGATAAGCATTCCGTCTTTCAAAAAGTCTAATTTCACCTGAAATTTTATTGAGATCGAAGGAGCCCTATCTTTAGAGCATCCTGTGGGATGCTAGCTGTTGCTTCTTATGGTACATTTTATTTTATCTTTTGTTTTAAAGCTTACTGAAATACTGTGCTGATAGGGCCAAACCTTTGGGATCTGGAGGTACCAATTAATTACTTATCAATGGTGTTCCAGTAGCAAAAATGCAATCTTTTCACACTTTAACCCCTTTGCAAACGAATGACTTTACATCCCGTTATCGCAATGTCACAGACTTTATGCCAATATGAAATCAGTAGGTCCATTCTGTCAGTAAATGAAGCCTAAAAGAGGATGCTTCATCGAGTGAGATTCATCCTGCTCGGTACTATCCAGCTCTGTATTTACATTAGAACCTTTTATTATGCAATCACAGACAAGTGGTGAATATTGTAAATGGAAACTCTTAATAAGTTTTCTAAGTGAGGCTGTATCATATCATTCTTGTAGAATACTGAAGATCTGGATCCACGGGGTAGAACTCCCCTGCACCTTGCGGTTTCCTTGGGACACTTGGAATCAGCCAGAGTTCTTCTGAGGCACAAGGCAGATGTCACCAAAGAGAACAGTGAAGGATGGACAGGTATGCTAGTTCATTTATACTAAGATGCTGAAAAACTGGGAGTATCTTGTATTTGTTGTGTCAGGGTCTATATTGGTGAATACCTGTAATAATTACTTCTTCTTATGAGTACATAGGTCTGTATTATGATAAGATGTTGAAGACCCTGTACTATTCTATTGAAGGTGGTCAAATTTGACCCAATTGTTTCTTGAATACCCTTACAATGGTTGAGAAAATAAAAAAAAAGTTACAAGATTATGCGTCAGAGAGTAATTTAAACCTATACTGCGATTACATGTTTAAAACCTTTTGACCCATCTATCTTTACCATAATGTAATCTCAGACTTTACTTAATTTATTGTTTTTCAGAAAAGCCTATTTCCATAAAAACACTGGTTTATAAAGAGGATGGGTGCTCCTTTCCTTGTTTTTTCGCAGCTAATTGTGCTAATTGTACAGAGTTCACTCCGCTCTGTCTGCTAATGCTAGTTATGGTCCCACCTGCTGATCCCATGCAAAAACGAGGGCCTGAGAGAGCTGGTCACCGACCAGATGGCTGCCTGCTTCCTATGGAAGCATGGCAGCTGTCGGTCAGAGGATAAACTGATGTGTACTATTAAAAAAGAACACACCAATTTATCCTCACACTAGGAACAACTTATAGTTCACTTGTGCTTCTATATTAGAAGCACAAGTGAAATATAATGTTTAGTGTTCATTTAAAATAGCCATTCCTTGCTACCACTACTGCTATACAAGTTTTGCAACAAATTTACCTGGAGAAAAATTGTTCTATTCAATTGTTGAATGAATCAGAAACCTCCAAGTAATGTTTTATTCCAGTTCTACACGAAGCTGTGAGCACTGGGGACCCAGAGTTGGTACAAATGGTCCTCCAATATCGGGAATTCTACAAAGCATCAACAGCTCTTGGAGGTGTGCCCGAGCTACTAACAAAAACCTTACAGGTAATGTGGCCTCATTTTTATGTTTTCAGAAGGGTCAATGATGCTTTCTGGGAAATCTATTAACCCCTTGGCGACCTTATGACTAGTTAACTCGTCATTCAGGTAAAAGGAATGCACCACCATCTGGTGTGTAACATGTCTAGACTCTGCCTCGCAACAGAGGCAATGTTCCAGGACCTGATCGGCAGTTTTCTGGCCATGTGACTGCGGTGATTGGCTGATCACATGCAGATTAGATGACAAAGTCAACGTTTTCATACATGGCCACTGTTTGCCCCCATTTTATATGTAACCCCACTATTTCAAGGTAACCCTGCTTTGAAGATTAAACTTAATGCTCTTTTGTGCTGAGCAGCAGAGGATTAAAATGGGTAAAAATGCTCTTTTGTTTATTACAACCTGCAGTATCATTTTCTGCTTCGAGAATAGAATATTGCCAATCAGTATCTGTTTTACAAAATACCATGATAATTGCATCAGTTTTACAAAATAATAATTATAGGTAATGAGGGGGAATACAAAAGTGATGCTTAGAGGGACTTTGTCAACCTAAACATTGCTAAATGCTAAATTATCTATACTTTAGGTTAGCAAAATGTAAGGTGAATGCATTTCCCTATTAAAATGAGCATGGTTTAGGTTGATGTCCCATTAATGAGGTGGTTGCAATGATTAGTAAAATCCATATTTTATTAGATGATAAAGATTAATGTTTCTTTTGATTTTAATATTCTGTAGCTTTGGGGCAGAACATTAAATAATTACTACAGCTCCAAATCGTAATAAGAGGCATCCGTGAACTTTACTTTCAGTTTACTATAAGCATCTGGCAGCTCAGTGGCAATGACCCTATTTAGTTCAACTTCCTCTCCATTATGTTTGAATAATCTAATTTGAATGAATGCACGGACCATGACCTTTTTAATAACTCGTTATTGCATAATGGAAGCTGAAATGTGACTCCCTTTTAAAGGGGAAAATATAATTTGAAGGCACATTACCGTAAGAAAAATGTACTCTCTTTACGCACGGCTGAAATTATTGTAAAGTAGTTTTTTGGATGAATATACATGTCAGATTTCCAAAAATGACTTTCTTGAATGTTTCCTTTATAAATTCTCTCTTCGCTAAGAGTCCTTGGTCCTTTATTCTTGATTTTTTTTTATCTTCATGTTTACCTTAATTATCATTATTTCCTAAAATTGTAAAGGAAGACAAATTCCAGATTTAATTGTTTTATTTCACTCAAAACTTTTATCTTCCTACGTTGATGATGTAAATGAACATTTATTTGCAAAATCACTTTAATAATAATAATCTTGGGTTCAGTTCATTATCCGTGAACTGTGGTGAGGCAATTGCACACATTAGACTTTAGTAGGTGGGTTGGACTATCTCTCCAGCTTGGCTAGTTTGACCTGATATTTGCTGTTTCCTTGTCAGATCGGAAAGCAGTTTACTGTTTAGTGAACAGACCACGCTTAGTCAATGATTGGTTAACACATCTATATGACTGACTTAAAAAGGCAAACAAACCATCTGGACAATAAAAGCTGTAAAATAAGATATTGCTCTTAATATTTTGCAAGAACTTAGTCAGTAAACTGGGTAGTATAAAACGGTCATGGTAGTGGTTCTGCATGGACAGCATATCCTACTTGTATAAATAAGATCGTCCCAGACGATGCAAGCACCAAAGCGTCACGTTTTGTTCCTCGCCACTCATTACAAGGGGATCGGTAGCCAGGAAACAGTATGGCAGAGACCCGATCAGGGTCTTTATAGATCCTGTAGGTCCCTGACAAAAAATTGCAATACCTCCGGACGTCAAGTCAAATTACGTTTGTGAGTGGTTTGCATGCTTACATTGCACCACTGATTTAAAACTGACTAAATGTTTTTTTTTTTCCACTTGTGCTTCTAATATAGAAGCACAAGTGAAAAGTTAGTTTTCCCTAGTATGAGGATGAACTGGCGTGTACTTTTGATAGAACACGCCAGTTTATCCTCTGACAGACAGCTGCCATGCTTCCATAGGAAGCGACTTTAACTAGGTCCCCCTGCTGATCCCATGCAAAAATGAGGGTCTCTCGCTGTGCTAGCAGTGAGAGACCCTCGCATTCAGCTGTCAGAGCCTGGCGAGCCCCCGCTCTGATTGGCTGTGCCTGTGCTGACATTTGTCAGCACGCGACAACCAGGAACTGCTGTGTCTCGCATGTGAGACACAGCAGTTAGTAAACCCCCGTGTATCTATTAAGATGCACGTCGAGTTTACTTAATTCTACCGGGACATGTATTGTTTAACCCTTCCTTCAAGGAAGCAAGGGTTAAACAACGTTTAATGTTCCTTTAACATTGAATCATGATGTACACCTTCCCATATGGCACCCCCATGTATGCCTTTTGCTTGGCTTTCGAGACATACTGGGGATGACTCTTGTATTTGGATAGCAGCTGATATCTTTGTTAGAGAATGTATCACTGGGGAAAAGCCTGCAAAAGGTAATCTTGATGGGAAATATTGCAAAGAGGGCAAAATAAACTAAAGAATGCACATATATTATAAATGTATACACTTTAATATGCTTTATTTTCTTAATAAGTTTAGTTTTTGATGCTTTATTTTACACACAAGTGCTACTGTATTGCTTTCATGATTCTTTAAATCCATGGTCTTAAATTAAACAATGTAAAGTATTCCTATGATCATGGTACACTGGACCACTGAATAAACATAGCTTCTTTTCACCAGGCTTCAGATTTTTATGTGGAAATGAAGTGGGAGTTCACAAGTTGGGGTAAGTATAGAATTAACTGTTGGGTTTTTTAATTTTGTAGAGAATAAGAATATCATCTCCATTGATCATGTGTTGACCACTTGGATCTCTAGAGAAGTAAAGTGACTTTAAAAGGTACTTTAAGTGGCTTCACAGTCCATCTAGTACAATGTACTTATTTTGATTTCAGAAAGAGAAATGCACTGAAAAACACCATGTGATCTGAGCGCTTTGATCCTTGCTTGTATGTAATTGTATGCAGTAATTTTTTGAAAGAAAAAAGATTATAATGCATGAGCAGCTCTGGAGTGTGTAAAACACTGGAATACAGATGAATCTAGTAATAGCAACTGGTCGCAGTGGTGTATCTTTGTTTTGTGCTGCCCTAGGCAAACAAAATTTGGGCACCCCCCCACCCATGATACACACCAACGACATGACCCCCCCCCCCCACGTTGCACACCAAGGATACGCCCCATCACCCCATTTACATTCCCCCCATCACCCCCATTACATACAAATTGACAGTATTATTTGCCATTAATATGCCCCTGCCAATTTTCTCAATAATATGCCAGTATTATTTGCCATCCATATGCCCCTGCCAATTTGTCCAATAATATGCCAGTATTTGATGTTAATATTCCCCAGTCAATTTTCCCAATAATATGCCAGTATTAATAAGCCCCTGACAATTTGCCCATTAATATGCCCCCAGCACTTACTTTTTGTCCCTGGTGGCTAGTGGCAGGCAGCATGGTGTCTTCCATGCTGCCTGTTCGGCTCCCTGGTGGTTGTGTCGACAGGTCACGTGTCCCGGCGCGCGTCTGACGTCAGAGCGCCGTTCATGTGACTGTCAGCACTTACCTGTCACACTGCACGGGGAGCCGAACAGGCAGCACGGAGGCTTCTCTCTGCTGCTTGTTCGGCTCCCTGTGCAGCCTGCTGGCAGGCAGAGGGAAGGTGAGGGGGGATCTTCCGTTCTCCTCTCGCCTCCGTCTCTGCTGGCAGTTTTTTTTAAAGGGGTGGCTTTTTACATTTTTTGAATTTGGGGGGGGGGGGGGGGGGTTGTGCCGCCCCTAATGGCAAACAAGGCAAGTGCCGCCCCTAATGGCAAACAAGGCAAGTGCCTTGTTTGCCTTGCGGTAAAGAAAGCCCTTCTGATACCAAACAAAATATATGTAATTTGTGTATGGAATTGCACTACATGCTACAACAATGTCATTTTTTCTTCATGTTTCTTCTTCAGTCCCATTGTTGTCCAGGGTGTGTCCCAGCGATGTCTGCCGAATATGGAAAAGTGGCGCCAAACTTCGAGTTGATGCCACCTTACTGGGATTTGAGAACATGAGCTGGATCAGAGGAAAGCATAGCTTTATATTTAAAGGAGAAGGTACAACAAACAAAGCCATACTTCCTTGTAAACTTGCGAGCAGGGCTCTCTACCTTCATTTATCAGTCTGTTTTAGTACGTAGTTCCCTTCTATGCTCTGTACCTATTGCAATGTAACTTGTTGGCGCTATGTAAATAAATGGTAAAGTAATAAGTGTCATTTATTTGGCTACGTTCTAGAATGGTCCAGACGCCATGGAAACCAGTGGAATGTTCCAGCTGACTGGTCCACTTTTTGTTCCAAAATGGACCTTTATAAATAACCCACATTGTTTTGTGTGATCTTGAAATAAACTTCTGTATACATATTTTTTCAAATCTTTCATTTCATGTCTTTCCCAGTAGAAATTAGTGGCATCCCTGACAAAGTATTTGTATTCAGTTAAACAAAAGTCAGTATAATCATATGCATGTTCAGTGATGCAAAAAGAGACAGGGAATCGCCAAGGCAGAGTTAAAGGCAGTAATCAAGGATAAGAACATATTACTTTTGTTTGCACTGAATAAGTAATAACATTGCATACATAACTCTCTCTAGATACCTACTTGCGGGCTTACTGCTTATATATTTTAGTGTTTAGGAATATTAACAGAACACAATGGCTATTTAGCACTAATTGGAGTGTTGATATCGCATTCCTAACTCTTTCTTTGCAAAATATTCTATATTTACACTTGTAATTTAAGTGTAGAATCCAAGACCACTGGCACATTTTTTTTATATTTTTATAATATTGACAGATAACTGGGCAGAGCTGATGGAGATCAATCACGATGACAAAACTGTCACCAAAGAACGGTTTGATATCTCACAGGAGATTGAGGGTATTACTCTGGACTCAATGCAGCCAGCGGAAAGGGAAATCAGCAAGAGACTCACCAGTCCTGTGATTAACACCTCTCTAGATACAGCAACCATTGCATTTGAAAGGTAAGAGATTCCGGGGAACCAAACTCCTCCATCACGTCTAGTTGACATGAAAGATTTTGTAATACAAAAGAACATCTGTAACATTCAGAACATATACAAAATAATAAAATACACAAAATAGATTCTTTCAAGACAATGAAATCAAGCTATACAAATGGTAAATCCTGCCAGTGTATAGACTTTGAGCTAGACAGAAATCACATAAGATCTCCACGATCAATGTTTTTTTTTATGTATTACAGCGATTGCACCTTTTTTATATATTCTGCTACTTTTTTTTTATTAGCATAGTGCAATCTCTGGCATCATTCTCCATACATATTTTGGCAGATGTGGCCCACTATAAAGCGCTCTTTTTGCTGTGCCACTTATATACAGCTCTAATCCTGAAAGTAGAAAATGCAATGTGGGGGTAAAGAAAATGTGGTGCATCCACCTTTTTGTGTAATATATATATATATATATATATATATATATATATATATATGATGACATATACTTTGATTGAAGTTCTTACAGTGCGTGGTTCTTTTGCAACACAGCATCCAGGCGGAGGTTATTTTTGTGAATGGTGAAATGCTGAGTGCTCGGACATATGCTGTGTGCTTGGACACACACACACACACACACACACACACACACACACATATATATATATATATATATATATATATATATATATATATTATTTATTTTATTTATTTTAATAAAGATGATTGTCTGAATTGTGGTGAATGATATTGATTAATACTTTCAGAACAAAGGCTGGATTCTGGGGCTGGAGAACTGATAAAGAGGAATCTGTGAATGGGTATGAAGCAAAGGTAATGTGTAAAAACATTTGTGTGAATTTCAATTCACTTATTGGATGTTGTTTTGACAGCTAGGAAAAATGCCTTGAATTGTGTGTGCGTAGTGTTGTGTTTGGATTTCACAGGTTTTTAAAGTGCCACCTTTCTTTTCATCAGGTATACTCAGCAAACAATGTCAATGTTATTACAAAAACACGGACAGAACATTTGACAGAAGATGAAAAGTCACGATACAAAGGTAACAGGGAATCTACTTCTTTTCAGTAAATGTACACTTCCTTTCTTTAATTTACTCTTCTTTTGTATGAATTAACTTCACGTGCAGTGTGTTAAAACCCACTGCCAGACGTTCTGACTTTGTGGTTGTAATTGGGTGTGTACAACACGTCACCCAAATACCGTGGTAATACTGTATCATATTTGAAATTTTACTACATCAGGGAACCTTTTTGTAAAGTCTTGGTTTTTGACATCACAAGTACAAGGCTTTAGTCTAGAGAAGTAGTAAGGTATGGTAACGCATGGACATATTTCTCCTTCTGGTTTTAGCTGACAGGAACTTTTTGGAGTCCTTGTTGGGAACAGTGGAGCACCAGTTTGGAGCTCAAGGGGTGAGTGCTCAACTTCAATTATTCTGTGATAGATTTACATTATAGGCCTTGAATGCAACATTTGGAACATTTGTGACATAAAACTTTTATAAAATTGAATCTTTACTTGCTAAAATGTCATGGGAATCCCTCACAGCCAATTCTGACTATTTCATTTTTTTAATACATTTTTACATTATTGGTTAAATATATGGTATGAAAATAAAACCCTGATTTTGAATATAATTATGCTCTGTACAAACTACTGAGTAAATTGTTTGAACTATATAAATTAATATAATGCAATTTGTGTTGGTACATTAACTGAGAGAGGTAAATTTATGGTTGGATACGAATTGTAAAAATGCCATCTTCTTGTGGTGCATATTAGCCATTGTTCTTAAGGGAGCAGATCCAATAATAAGTCTACTTAGCCGTGACTACTGCTTTGATTTATTATGTTGTATTATATACTCTCTTTAGGATCTCACTACAGAGTTTGCCACAGCCAACAACCCGACTGCCATCACTCCTGAAGAATATTTCAACCCAGATTTTGATCTTAAAAACAGGGATATAGGTCGGCCCAAGGAGCTGACCATCCGGACGCAAAAGTTAGTATAAATCATGAAAGGAAGATGTAGTTAGTATGTGTGTAATTTGTAACCAAACCCAGTTATAGCGTGGCTTAATCTGTATTTGAATGTTTGAGTTATAGCCAGGAGAAATTCTTTAGTTTACATATTGAATTCTCTATTTCTTTTTAACATTCATGGTCTCATCTCCTCTACCTCCCTGCCTTCTACAAGGTCCCACATCACCATTTGTAGTGTTGAGAACATTCCATTATATAGAGAACTGTTAGACTATGTACTTTGTTTTAGGTTTAAAGGCACCTTATGGATGTGTGAAGACTTCCCCCTCTCTCTGGTGGAACAAGTTACTCCAATTATTGATCTGATGGCCAGGACAAGCTCTCACTTTGCACATCTTCGCGATTTCATAACACTCCAATTCCCACCAGGGTTTCCTGTCAAAATAGGTACTATTTATTTATTATTACTTGCTGCATCTAAAGTAATTGACCTGCACAATATGTAAATAGTACTTGGGAGATGTGATGGCTGAACCAAAACACATGGCACTGGCTATTGTATTAATAATCATACAATGTGCAATGTGTTATAGATTGTTTGATATCAAGGGTAGTCAATAGGTAGATTTACAGCTCGAATGATGTCAAGCTGGCTTGTGTCAACAGAGTAGTACAAATGGTGACATGGCAGTTCCATGTAAAATATATCCAAAACCTTTTGGTTCTGCGTTTTTAAGAGCAATTCCTCCCTGTGTTTGGATGTTCTTGGTTTATAAACACATCGCGTTGTGGTGTTCATCACTTTCCCTGCTGTCTCCCACAGAAATCCCATTATTTCACGTTCTGAATGCAAGGATTACGTTTGGAAATGTCAACACTTGTTCCACAGCAGAAGAGAGCGCAAGCACACCCTCCACTCCCAAAGGATCACAAGACGAGGGTAATGATTCGCCATTGGACACGATTGCACCAACCCAATGTATTTTATACTGTACATGTTGTGATGCCTTTCACTGGCCCAATATGTGCAGCAGGGAGAGCTGTAGGAAATGCCAAGTGGTACCAGATGATTTATCTACCTAATATTAGTCCATGGAAATGCCACATATTCTCTTTTCCAGTGTCTTTGCTATGTCCTGCTATATCAATTAAACGTACTATCAACCTGAACATTGTTTATATTTTGTATTCAGAGAATAAATATTATAAAAACATCAATATATTGTGTTGACAGAATTGCAAGTCAATGCGTAATATAAAAGTAACATGTTTTAAATGTCTGTGGTTACTCCTGTTTACATCACATATCTTTCTGCATCGGATATATTTTCATGCAACTCTGCTAACACAATATATTGATTTGTTTTTCTTTTTTTTTTCTTTACAGTCATAATATAAACTGTGTTTAGGTTGACAAAATCCCTTTTAATTGTGCAAAAGCAAAAACAGCTGTTCTTAGATACTATTTAACCCACACTAAAGAAGGCTTAAAGGACAACTGTACACTGTTTGCACACATTCGTTTATTTAAATGTATGCTTGTCTCTGCGGACTTTCCAGCAGCAACAGGTAATCAACTTGTATTACATGATTTAAGAGAAATAGTCATGATGATCACTGCTGTGCATATATTTAAATAAACAAATGTGTGCAAACAATGTGCAGTTGTCCTGTAAGAAAGGCTAAAAAATACATGTGTCGCTGCTGTTGCAATTGGAGCTTGGTATTTTGACAACCTCCTTTTATATGTGAGACTAATCTGAAATGACTCTGTAATAACGCAAGTGAACCGCCCCTGGCTGAGTGTGTCTCACACATGGCTTGTTGTGTATTTTGTAAATTAATTTATTCTATGAGGACCACTTATCTATGTTTTGAGTACAGGTTTTCCACAAAACCATCACAGTATATAAATGTTGTCCCATTGGTCTCTGTGTCATTTAACAAACAGCAGCTGGTATTGTGCTGACATCACAACATCCTCAATTTGTTAATGATAAATGGATTTAAAAATAACAAACAACACTTTATTTTATTTTACTTTTTATAAAAAACTTTGCTATTTCCTTTCTGCTTCAGCTTATAATTTCTTTTTTTTCCCTAATGATGTGTTGTGTGTAATCTGGACCTCCTTTTAAGTGTACACAAATAAGTATTTGTGTACACTCAGAATGCTTGTGAAGACAAGACATTGGTTGAATCTGAATTAAGTAATTTCCATTAAAAAAAATAATAATAAGCGAAGTATAGTAGTTGGACTATGTATAGGCATCTCATCTATATTTCTCTACTGGAATGCCCATACAGCACTTTGCCAATTATTGTGATGTTACAAATAAAGCAAAGTCAGTGAAGTCTTCTGAAATAAAATCCTGCCCACTAATTCTCAGAAGTTCTGCCTGTGTATAATGTTCAGAAGGAGAAGACGATTCTTTATAAAACCTTAAGAGAAGGAAAAGCACACAAAAAAAATACAGGAAAGTTATTGAAAACTATTGTAACGTCTATTTAGTCCTATACTTCTGCTTATAACTGTCTTGGCTATGGATGCCTATTCAGCCTCTGAAACAAGTTGCAAATTGTAGTCACCTCATTTAATAAAGTGGTTATTGGAGAAA
The DNA here is from genome assembly GCA_036172795.1 of Pelodytes ibericus. Taxonomy (NCBI): domain Eukaryota; kingdom Metazoa; phylum Chordata; class Amphibia; order Anura; family Pelodytidae; genus Pelodytes; species Pelodytes ibericus. The sequence continues at coordinate 111,630,483 of CM069860.1, forward strand.
TTCTGTTTTTAACTTGAAATTCTTTGGTGAAGCTGTGTGGACATTTCAGGCTGCCTAATGTGAACATAACTTTTTTTTTTTCAGCCTCCCCTGCTCCAAAATTTGATGTAGATCAGTCTGTCTTTGAAATCCCTCCATCCTACCACATTCAGGAAAATGGAAGGAGCATGCACATCCGGGATGAAGATGACGAAATCATGCAGTTTGCCATCCAGCAGAGTTTGTTGGAGTGCAGTGGGAATCAGGTCAGTGACACCAATTATATATGGCATTGAAAGATGTGGCATCTGACAGTAGGTGCAGCACACACAAACCAAAGTTCTAGATTTCAGAAACAACTTCACAAAAATTAGCAAGTATGTTATAGAGTTAATGTCGGACTGGAGCGGTTTAAGTGAGTCAAGGAGAAATGGGATTATTTAAAAGATGCATTAAAAGCAACAGAAAACTGAAGAAAGCACTGTGTACTCAGCAGAAGAGTCCAAAACTGTAAGACAAAAAGCTAGCATTTAGTAAAAAAAAAACATTGTGAGGAAAATAAGCAGATTGATTAATTCTAGACAGAAAAAAGGCTAAACAAGTTATAAGAGCTTTCAAAGCAAAAAACTGAGGAAAGATTAGCCTAGAATGTAAAACAAAAGGAGATAAAACATTGTTTACGTTTGTAAGTGCAAAAAGGAAGTTAAAACAAGCACTAGTCAGAATAAAAACAAAAAGAATGAGCATATGTTGAGGAGGATAAAATCCTAGCTCAATGCTGGATGATTTGTTTTCCAGTATTTACAGAAGAGAAAATAAAGGGAAGTTAGATAAAAAGATAAAGGAGGTCATTTGACACATGAGATCCGTGAGCAAGAGGTTCTACTTCAACTATCTAAATTAAAGACCAAGTTGATGGGGCCAAATCAACACACCCAAGACTGTTAACTGATTTATTTACCCAATCTCTGTTATCAGTAGTCCCAGAGGATTGGAAGGTAGCTAATTGTACTCCACTTCACAAGAAAGGAAAGTTCGGGCAACTATAGGCTAGTAAGTCTTACATAAATACCAGGGAAAGTAGTGGAAATAATGTTATTATGCATCTGCAAGCACATGTATTCCAAGACCAGAAACATGGGTTCACTTCAAGGAGATCATGCCAAAGGAATCTTATTGATTTGTTTTTTATTTGTTTTTTGGGTGGGTGACCCAAATCACTCAAGTGCTGCTGGGGAGGGAAATAGTGGAGGAAAGTATATATTATCATTAACCCCTTAGTGACCAAGTGCTATGTTGCATTTGATGTGTCTTGAAGACCAGAATTCCATTATTTTTGTCATACGTTTACTGAACTGTGAATTTCTTTCTTTGTGTTCAGTCCACCCACACAAATTATATATCATTTTTTTTTTATTTTTTTTTACATCTTTTATTTTCCAAAAGGAGATGACATACACATTATATGATCGGGGCGTAACATATGCATACATGCTTTGTCTGATACACAGTACAAACAAGGGTTGTCAGAAATTCAGATAATAGCCAGCAAATCATAATAAGCATAGTGACATATATATTACGTTAGGCCTTTCATAGATGATCCATATCTGATTTATCCTGACAGAGACATTTGGCGGATAGGCTGCCCCAAGGAATGATAATAAAAACCAGAGCATGGTATTACATTGACCTATATATTGTGGTAGCTTCATTTCTTGGTGAAGGGACATGTCTCAGGTATATTAAGCGGTATTCCAGATCGCTCATGGGTTCTATCTAGCTTATATATACCCAAGAACAGATATCTGTCCATCTTCGTCCCTGCCGTGGACATCTTTTGCACATGTATATGAGAACATGAATGTATATCATCCCTGTTCAGGCCATCGGGTGATACTAAAAACAACTGTGAAACATAACCAAACTCAGTCAAAGTAGAAACAGGTAGCGGTGGCCGCCATATCCCAGTCTGTGAACTATATATCATTTTTTAAAGGACAGATAGGGCTTTCATTTGATACTATTATTTTTCATCATATGATATAATTTACTATTAAAAACATATAAAATGAAAATGCCATAAAAAAACACTTTTTCTAACTTTGACCTAATTTTTTTTTACACAATTACAAATGGTAAAAAAAAAACCCCGTCTATATATTTCTAATATTTGTCCTGAGTTTTAGTAATACCAATGTTTCCTTGTTTGTCTATGTTTTATTTCAAGTAATAGGGCAATAAACAATATTAGTGGGTTTTTTTTGTTTTCTAACCATTTTCTTCTACAGTGACTTTTTAACCCCAACCCTAAATTTACCCCAACTCTAAATTTACCCTAACCCTAAATCTACCCCCACCCCATAATCTAACCCTTGCAATCATCCGAACCCCCCTGTAACCCTAATTATGACCCTTACCCTAGATCTAGGTTTAGTAGATCTACGGTTAGCTTTTTCCATTTATTTATTTATTTGATTCATTTTTTCTTTCAAACTGTAATACTGTCTAACTGCCTCTAGGGGCAGTCAAGTAGCGGTTTCAGAGCGACGGAAGAGATTTTTTCTCTCTCTTCCGTCGCTCTGTGCTGGGCACGCTGTATTGGAGGAGCATGCTCCTCCAATACAGCACCCACCGGTGATCGCGGTGCCCAGGGGGGCACAGAAGGTGTTGCATGATGCTTTCACTGCCTATGTGTGTAACGTGCATACGATCACATTCGCGGTGATCGTATGCGCGAGGGGGGGCTGAAAGCACTCTCAGAGGCTGCTTTGGATCCGAATCAGTTTCTGAGAGTAGCTGCAGGCATGTAGTGTTGCGCTAAGGAGCGCAACACTACATGTAAACGGAGGACGTATATATACGTCCAAATGCGTTAAGGGGTTAAACGAAAAACACTATTTAATTTATTGTACTCATAGCTTTATTATTTTTATCAAATTTAGAAAAAAAGGAATAAGGTTGTCCTTTAAACATAAGGGAAAGGTACTAGTTTGTCCTGTTAGCTTCCAATTGCATTGTTTTGATGTGCCCTGTTTGAATCCTAACTACTGTACCAACAAATGTTTTTCTGGTTTTGTCCCATTTGCTTTCCATCTAGACCTTGACTCAAAGCCATTCAAACGGAAGCATTTCTACTCATCAGGTGTTTGACACTCAATATGAAAGGTACCTCTTAATACATGTTGAACTATTGGCATTTTCTGTTTGCAGTGGATTCTAATGAATTGGTATCATTCGTTACAGAATATAAATATTCTGTTAAATATGATTTACTGCAACTCCTCTTTTAAACCTATTGCACTGAGGATTTATATTTAAAAATACCACATTTCTATCATACAAGGCTCAATATAAAAATAAATATTGCTCCTAGTAAAGTGATATGGTCACCCTAAACATTGCAATATTGTGAATGCAGATACTAAAAAAAGAACAATTATCTATACATTGAATTAGCAACATTGCATGCAAGTGCATAAAATAAGAGAAATATAAAGTGTATCTGTTCATTTGCATGTTAAGCCACAGGCAATGGATCTTTTTTTTTTGTGCAGTTGCTTACAATTCTGCTAACACAATGTACTGTATATTTAATTTTATTTTTGTTTAAATTCTCTACATTCACTTCATGAGCAATTTGTAGGTTAGCCAAGTGCCTTTAATGGAGCAGAAGTTAGTTATTATTGTAAGTGGCACTTAACGCCTTTAAAAAAATACAATTTTATAATTATCAACTAAATAAATCAGTTTATTAACCTACTTGAATTAAGCAATGTTACAACCCATTGTTAATATCTTTAGAAATCTAGATCGTAATGCAAAATTCTGAATTCTCGAAGAAATATTGCGGACGCAAAATACTAGATTTCTTGCATAGTATTTTAAGGCTGATGTTTGTTGCCAGTTTATATATTTCTTGTTCAGTGACTAAGCATTATTTTTAGGTTTTGGCATAATCTGTTATTTATGCATTAAAGATTTTTTTTTTTAAAATGTATAGCGCACACAATAAAATAGGCATTCTTTACCCCTTTGAGCAATTCAAAATAATAGAGACGCACATGCAATGTGTTATGTCTGAGTGTAGTAATATTCCTATATGGAACACACCGGGCTCTACCTTGCTGGCCAAGTTCTGTGTATAGCAGCATGTCTGTGCTGTCCTTCTAGGTGGTCCAACCTCTTAGGGTTAAGATGTGTGGGGCGCAAATCTTGTAAAGTGCCCACCTTTACCTATCCATGCTTCACTGTTTGTATACCTTTTGCATGTTATGCACCCTTTTTGAATTGAATACGCTGATCGGTAGATCCGTGAGTTGCGACTTTTCTTGTGTCATACAATGAATGTGTGATGGTCACCTGTTTTGTGCTGTGTAACCACCCTGTCTGTCTGGTGTATTGGGACTCTCAGTACAAGCTTCTCTGAAAGTCACATGCAGGTGCCTTAAGCATCCTTATGCATTTATTTGGGAGCCCTTTGATTGGTTCCCAAAAGGATCGGCTGATCCCCATCTCAAAACAGGGAGAGGGAGGATTTCTGCTAAATTGAAGTCTAAAGGTAAATATTGCAAAATTAAAAAAGAAATATATAACTAATCTATGTTTTGAGAATGTGCCTGCTAATATCCCTTATTTCCATTTTTCAGTTGAATTGGTCCTTCCAACATTGTAAAATGTTTTATTATGTTCTCTAGGGCCCTACAGGAGAGCCTTCTTGCCAACTCCCAAAGTGCCAACTCCAGTCTCCGTAGCCATTCTCAGAGTTTTGACAAGGACTTACAGTTTGCCATGGAATTGTCCACCAAGGAACTAGAGGAGCAGGAGAAACAGCGTCTGCAGGAAGAGGCCCAGTTAGAAGAGATTTTACGGCTCTCACTCATGGAAAAATAAGCCACATAAAAGAAAAACCCCATAAAATAAACCAGGCTGAGGAACCTCTACTGATACACGTCTGACCCTCAACTTCCTAAAACCAGCAGCATCCTCATGCATGAAGGGTCAAGACATCACTCCGCAGACTCTGTATCTACCAAAGAACTGAGATCTTTTTGATACTTTTTTTTATGTTAGATTTTCTTTTGCTTTCAAAAATTTGAAACATGATGCTTCTACTTTGCCTCAGTCTGCTTATTCCAGCATTATATTCAGCTACTTTTTAATGAACAACATTTCACAGACGACTAATCATGGATGTAAAAGATTCTACCTAACACATCCAGAGTATGCGTTTATAGTATTATTATTATTTTTTTGTTTCTCTCAATAAATAACTATAAATTTCCAGTGTGTCTTATGCACTAATGTGCAGTCACTCTCAACTGAAATGCCTCCATCTTTAGGTATCGGGAGATACGTCTGTAGCCATGAATTGATCGGCCAATTTTTTTTTTTAACCCTTTCACTGTTGCCATACTCTGCAATGCAGGGTTCGTTTTGATTCTGAATTCTAAAAAAATAGATTTAATATATTGTCTAGTTTTTTTGTTGTTTTGTTTTAACTACTTATGTATATAAATAGAGGAAGACACTTTGTGGTGCAATTACTTCTTAGATGTGCAAGACTTGAACGTTAAATTGCTAATTTTTATTTATTTTTTCTCCTTGTACAGAGTAATTTTTTTTCCCTTTTTGAAATGTTTTACACAGGCCCATACAAATTTCTATAGTCTAGGAGACGGCATACCAGTTCAGGTGTCACCATAGTTATATTTAGGCGCCAAGCAAATGAGACATTCATAGAGTTCAGTGTTGATAGTAGGAGCCAGCAGTACGGATTCCCCTGGCTCCTGGGATTTGTCAAGCCCTGGTTTAATGCACAGAGGAGTAAAAAACACACCCTACCTATTGTCAAAATTTAGTGTAAGCAAAAAGTACTGTATATAACTTTATTCTAGTCCTTTCTCATTGACTGTAATTGAGTTCTGTTTTCTTTCGTGCGTGTTTCTTTTTATTTATTTATTAAATGAAAACTCCTCTAGACGACTATTCTAGGCCTAGATTGGGTACATCTTTATTGCAGTGGGTTAGACCTTTGCTCACCTGTGATCAAACAGCTACAACTGATTTAAAGCCTCTTTTATAGCCACTGAACAAGCTTTTTGGAACATAGATACAAGTCACTGCACCATCTACTATAGTTTCCTGAGTGCTCTTAACAAGCCTTTGGCATTAGCAGTAATCTGGATGCTAACTGATTAATATAGATGTGTGCTTGTTCACAGTTACATGCTGTATAACTGTGCTGGTGCTACAAATGGGATCATTTGGAGTGCATTTTATTACAGCTTTGAAAAACAGCATATTAATCACTGAGACTGCACTCATAAAGGGAGTATCGATAATATATATATATTTTTGCTTTTTTAAGCATGGTGGATTGCACCTTTTTAATAGGGAAATAACATTTATTAGTAAAATGCAAGACGCAATGCACATAAAACCCCTTAAGTGCCAGTTACTGTCACTCAGTTGGGTTAAAGAAAACGCCATGGAAAAACCTAAAAAGGTGTATTCGTCACACAATTTTTTTATACATTTCATTGCATCTCTTCAGAATATATTGTGGTATATATATATATATATATTATTTTTCTGCTGTAAAAATTTGATATCATCAATCTAACACAATTGATGAATTTTCATAATCTATATATGCAAACTGATTACTGCTGATTTACTCAAGAATAAACGGTTTATGATGATGGGTTCTAGGCCATGCAGGAGATATGTATTTGTAAAGAGATAACTTGTGTGTTGAGAGCTCTGGCTAAAAAGTAGTTAACCAGTCCAGGGTTTTTTGTTATGTTGTATATGGAGTGCACGGTGTATGAATAAAGTAGATGATGTACAAAAATATTTGAATCTAGTTTTGCTCCAGTATATTTATATATTTTTAGGTATTGTTTTCATTTTTTGCTGAGTAGGTTTTCTCATTTATGCAGCAAATTGTATATTTTAACAAATCTCATGGTTGGATTGTTTATAATCAAACACAGTGATGATTTTATGTACAGTTATGTGGATTGAAAGAAGAATATATTGGTTTTTTTTTCTTTCTTGTAACATTACAATGTAAGCTTGTCTTATGTTGTCGTATATTCTAGGAATCATTGTTTGTAGGGTTTCTGTTGTATATTTATCTGCATCCCAGTTATACTAGCCCAAAAGAAGTGCTTAAATGGGGATGTCACTTTGAGCCTTTTTTGGGGAAGACCACTTTGAATCACCACAAGGCATCGGACCAGTGGGTTCATATAAGAACTACAACATAGGAGTAAATCCAGTAATAACGCCAAGATCATTTTTTTTTATTATTATTGTTTTCCAATAGAGGACAGATAAACCATTTTGACCATATATGAAGACACCTACACATGTTACCGTAAAATAATATTACTTAATGTGATATGAATTAACTCCATCATTAACAGGCAGAATAGGAGCAGATCCAGAGAATTATCCCCTCTATTAGCAGACAGGTGTAGTTTTAGACAATTAACATATCTATTGGCAGATAGAAGCCATTTCAGAGAATGAACCCCTCTATTAGGAGACATGATAATTAAGATAATTAAACCATGATCACCATCCATTATACACACACCGTCTCTCACACAAAGTCACATAAACAATCGCTCACTTACACAGTTAATTACATAGTCTCTCTCACACACACATAGTCACATAAACAGCCTCTGACACACATGAGAAATAGTATGGGTTTCTTATGTGGTCCTCACTGCAGGCAAACCGCTGCAGTTTACACTGCACTCTTTGAAGGAGTGGTGAAGTCTTTCCTGCCTGGCTAAGACCTCCTTCACTCAGAGACTTTGCATTGTCCCACATTGAGGCTGCCCAGGACATAAAGTCCTGTTGTGGGACTGTTAACCAGGAACAAGTGGTCACCAGTGGCGGATGACCTAGCACAGAGCAGCCGTGCTGTGTATTTCTGGGGTTTGTGTGCTCCAAACAGTGAGCACACAAACCCCGGGAGAGAGATGGCAGCTGTGAATTCGGCAACAGAGTCACTTACTCTATTGCCAATTCGACAAGCACTAAAAGTATATATATTTTCGTATACTTTTAGTGCTTGTCGAATTGGCAACAGAGTGAGTGACTCTATTGTCGAATTGGCAGCTGCTGAAAAAACCCCAGAAATACACGAGCTACGTCGTGCCTCTGACTGACGGGCGTGCTCCGGGCTGGCAGCGCACCTGTCACTCGGGCACTATACACCCCTGGTGGTCACCCTACTTTCAGTAGAGTTGCAGTCATCAGCTTATATACAGAAAGCTATGTTTTCCCTCCTACTTGCTGAAACCCACAGCTCCTTCTACATGCTGTTGATTGTCACAGTTATAGGTATGAACTTCAGTAGAGACAGATGGTTTTCCTCTTTTGTGCAGCTCCTAGCTATCATGAATTGGACATGATAGGAATAGCAGTGATCTCCTGTAGGATCATTCAGGAATGTTCTGCCTGGTAGCCATGAACTGCAGATCCCTCTCATGCATTAAAGATAATAGGAATTGGCAACTGTCCACTCGCAGGACACCTACCCTACCACGATCACCTTCTCCCTCTGGTGATACCTACCAACAGCTCTTGAATCCATTGATCCAATTGGACCCCCCATCCCACCACTCCTGACCAATACTCACCATAACTTGTTTGCCCTCTTGATAGTGTATCAAATGGTACTGAGACTCCTTTCCAACTATTCTGCTGGACAGTGGGATCATACGAGCTAACCGAGCAATTGTTATAACCCATCCCTCCATGTCAACCGTCCCCCCACTCTATGTACCATCCAATTGTTACTGCTTTCTCCATTTATAAAACCAATAAATAAATATTAAAAAGATAACAGGAATTGAAGTCCACTGTAACTAGTAATTATATCCATACATAACGCAACCTTCAACATGTTTTTAAACAATATTCAAAGACAAAGAAGTAAAGGATTTAGAGGCAATAGACTGGCACACAGGTGATTAATATTGTCAGGATGCAGGTGTGTTAATGCATATACAGTCAAGCCAGGGTTAATTACAAAAAAAAAAAAAAATGGCAGCTTTGTGAGAGGCAGAAAAGCAGATAACAGTTCCCTTACTTGGTTTGTAGGCTATCAGGCTCACCATGTCCAATGTTGGTTAATAGTGCTCTGTAACAAGACATTTAGGGTCATATTTATCAAGACAAAACTGGTGCTTTTTCAGGAAAAAGTGCTAAAATAGTAGTAGTAACCATGGATTACTATGGCAGTTTGCTCCAAAGTTAGTACCTTTATTTAAAAATTGCACCTATTTTGCCTTAATAAATCTGGCCCAAAGTGGTTAGCTTTCACCTGTTTCATGTCAGTTCAGCGGCTCCAAAACCACTTGCGCAGATAATGACATCACCATTGGTTGTTGTAGAATTTCTGTCAAAAAGCTTCCTGTTCCTTACAAACGGTATGCTCACACTGCAGAGTACCGATTCCTTGTTATGTCTTTTTTCTATTGACCGTTTGTGTATAGATACTTTTTAGGTGCTCATGCCACCAAAGCCAAACAGGTCATAATAACATTTGTACTTTTATTAGAAGACCCAATGTCTCTGAGTGCTGATGTCAGCCATTTCTTTCCAGAAACTTCTTTAGTTCCTTTTTTCTAACTTTTTTTTTATTCTTTTAATATTTTATTTGGTTTTTGATCATCATACAAAAAGTAGAAAAAACACACACATAATGGCATAGACAATACATTTTACACCAAATAGATTACAGAAAATGAGGTGACCTCATTCTCCCTATCACTTTGATTTAAAATAAGAACTAGTTCTGTTAGAGGTCTCACCTTATCCGCTTACTATTCTATAACACATTAATTGTGGTGCGGTCTCTGAAGTCCTCTCACTGCTCCTTTCTTTACCTGAATGGGCTCCCATCCATTGCCATCCTCAACTTTAACACTTTATTATTCATGTTATTCTATATCCCAATCATCTATTTGTTTTATCCAGACCTCCCAATTTTGTGTATTCTTAGTTCCCCTGATTGTATTTATCCCACTTTCCATTTGCAGATGGTATACAATTTGATGTCTTGAAAGTAAGGCACTGAATGGCTAACTTTTTTAAGGTACCAATTTTTTATGATTTGAAGTCATATATACATACATATAACATACATAACATATAACAAAAAGCCTCATGGAACATTCACAAATTTCACTAAGAAGTGTAACAAATAAAATTATGAGGACTTCAAAAATTGTCTTTTTATCAAGTACTTAGAGGGCCAATCCAGTGGAAATAATTTATATTATGCATTTAAATTAATATATTGTATTGGGTTACCTTTCTATTTTTAGATGCTGAAATATGCATAGTTTTTGAGCATGCAGACTCATCTTTTTAATAGCACTGTGTATATCTATACACAGGAATAGTGCTATTAAAAAGAAACAAACCAGCACTACAATGTAAAAATAAAATAAAAAATATAGAGGATACTCTTTTAACCTTTTCATGGCACATGGTGCTTGCGTCCCAGAGGACACAAGTACCAAAACACCCGATCAGGGTCTTAATAGACCGCGTAGGTCCCTGTCAAAAGATTGCGAGACCTCCTGACATCACATGACCTCATCTGACAGGTGGGATCAAGCTACAAGTCCCTGCAGCTGGATCTGTGCACATCTCATTGAGGGGAGCCGCGATGAGTTGTTAAACGCTGGACATCCTATGCCGTCCTAGAGTCTTTTGATTAAAAATGTTCTGTGTGTTTATATATCTATGTATCCTAACAGGATTCCTATAGAATATAAATAAAATTAATTGAAGTAGTGATGCAACAAAACTTTAGGCAGCAATCCCAAAGGTGAAACCTAAAAGTGTACACAAAAAAAGACTTGCTCATATAAAAAGATATAAACAAGTGTATTAATAGTGGGAAGAAACAATGTAATAATTCATCTTATGGTATCACAAAACATCTGTCCAATTTGTTGCAAAAGCAGGTATAGAAAAAGGTGCAATCCTTGTGTCGCGACACACAGCCTGATGCAGGAAACAAGGTATCCAGAAGGTACTATCAAGAATCTGGACATAAACACAATTCATGTTGTCCCAATTTGATCTCCAACCTTCACAACAGTGTCTTGGACACCTTGGACAAATCCAACACTGGAAATCAGATGCTTGAAAATTGGAGTAAAGCTCAGCCCTCACATTCCTGGGACATTCTATATTGCCCACTGGAGTCTTCCATTAAGTGAAAGGGCTGAGATATACTCCGATTTGCAAACATCTGATTTCCAGTGTTTTAGCAGTGTTCTGTTGGTTTGGATTCATCTGGGGCATCTGAGACCCTGTTGTGAAGGTTGGAGATTGAATTGGGACAACACCAAGTTGAATCGTGTTTATGTCCATATTCTGCGAAGTACCTTCTGGATATATTGTTACCCAAGGATTGCCCCTTTTTCCATACCTGATTTTACAACAGATTGGACAGAAGCTTTATGTCTTCTCTTTAGCGGGAGTGATCTAGATACCATAAAAGGAGTTATTACATATTTCAGCTCCTGTGAATGCATTTTTACATTATGTATACATTTAATACAATTGCTTACACGTTTTGATACGTAAGCATCAACCGCCAGAACCCCCCGAGTAAGTTTTAATGGTAAAAATAATGATAATGCTTTTATAATGTTAGTTTTAATATACATTGAACAGTTATTTTTTTTTTCAAGCTAGAGTGCTCCTTTACATGGACTCAGTCGCCTTGTATTGTGAATGTAGAGAATAAACAATATCTTGTATGTTATGCTTTTAGAATTGCAAGAAAATGCATAACTTAAAGGGACACTACCACTTACATGATGTAACTAGATTACCTGGTCATTCAAAACAAACACATATATAAATCATATGCTACTGGTTTTTTTTTTAGGTGTTTATCTCCTGGCTCCATTTTGTGAATATTTCCCATGATGCAACCATCGTCCAAAATCTTCCAGCCAGTCTCACTTTACAGTTGAATCAAAAGCCTGCTTGATGATGTCATAAGATAATGCCCTGCTCTCTTACTGGCTCCTGTGTATCATAGTGGGCAGCTCTAGGTGGCTGTTTACAACTTTTTTTTACCTGCCTTCCAACGCAAAGAGAAGAGATTGACCTGATCAAACAGGATCATAACTCTGCCCCCTTGTGATGTAATAGTTACTTTACCCTCCCACTCAATGCAAGTCTATGGTCAGAATTCAGACTTATAGACTGCATTGTGTGTCCCCAGCCCCAAAGTGAGAAATTTGTGCTGTAAGGTCACTAGGGGGTGGCCCTCAAAAACACTATATTTCACAAAATGGCGGCGCCCAGTCACACTTGTTTAGTTACATATTTTATTAAATACAGTCACATAACAAAAACAAAAGACATATCTGAAATCAACAATACAAAATAAAAAACATAAAACCTTTTCATTTTTTGGTGGGAGTGTCCCACCAAAATGCATTTTCCAAATATTAATGTGATTTCAAAGTACTTTAAAATGCATGGTTTATATTTTGCGTAAAATACTTACAGGTAGATAAAAATTGTGAAATTAATGCAGTTTGCAAGAAGCCAAGACTTGCTGCAGGAACCACTGAGAATAATTTCATTTAAATGAATGGGCTATCCTGTCTCTCTAGTGATGTCATCAGACAATGTGTTGCACTTTTAAGAGATCCTACTGTGTACAAGAGCAAGGTCACCCAGAGACCACATGTATTCAACTGGAAGAGCACAGGAAGTGAATAAATGAGATAAACGTTTATATCCTCTATATAAACATGCAGAGTAATTACTAGGGAAGACCAAAGGGAGTTTGGAGACTAGACTGTCCCTTTAAGAGAAATATTGGGCTTTATTCATGAAAGAGAGAATTGTAGGGAATTGAGAAGCGGATTTCAAACTTAAGGCCAGAGTAGCGGAGTTGGAAACATTCTCCCATTCCGCTTTAAATGTATTCTTATAAATATTTTTTGTAGTTACATTTTTGATCTTTTCTTAACACCTTCACGACTCAGTTCCTGACAATGTAGGTGCCTGGCACGTCCTGCGGTGAATTAAACGGTTTTCGCGTTCAATGATCACGAAAACTGCTTTAACGGTGCTGGTCTATTGCCTGCATGTCGAGGCAATAGCCAGCACAGAAATTTCCAATCTGGGGCACCCATGAAAGCCCCACGGAGCGATCATGGGAGCCATATTGATGGAGCAGCATGCCCTCTTGTGGTCTGAGCTTCGGAAGTGAAAGAAAAGTCACCTCCGTCGCTCTGAATATGCTGCTTGACTGCCCCTAGAGGCAACCAAGCAGTAGTTCAATGTTGAAAAAAAAAAAACTAGTATTATGTTAGATTAGCCTATAAGGTTAAAATTAAAATAATTTTTAGCATAAGCGATAGGGTTAAAATTAAATTAAAATATATTAAGGGATAGCATAAGAGTTAGAGTTGCGGTTAAATTTAGTGTTAGGTTTAAATTCAGGGTTCGGGTTGGGGTCAAAAGTTCAATAAAGGAAAAAACCCTTTTTTTTTTTTTTTCCCCATAACTCGCAAAAAAATACCGAAAAATATGGAAACATGATTTCTTTCTTAGTAAATTATAAGATATGATGAACATAATGATATCTAATGAAAGCCCTTCTTATGACAATAAAAACAACATATCATTTGTGTGGGTATAGTATGTGAGAGAGAAGAAAATTACAGCTAAACACAAACAACCCAGAAATGTCAAAACAGGTATTGTCACCAAGGATAAAGTCAAGTTTAAAATGTCTTGTCACTAAGGGGTTAAAAACCTGCCCACAAATAAAATAGCAAAATGTTTATTATACATCATCTCACATGTTATTATCTTTCATTTATAAATTAATATGTAAATGAACTACTTAAGTGAAAAAAATATTATTTGTATGATGCCAAATGGTACGGCACAGATACATCTGAAATAAACCGTCTCAGAATCTATGCATTTGGTTGCAACTCTAAGAAATAGATTTGTTGTATGTTACACCTTTCTATTGAAGTTATGATAGTATTTAGGTGAAACAGTGCCTTTAAGTTTGCCCTGAGAAAAGAAAGCCCATGCAGGACATTTATAAGATGTCCTTATAAATCGCCTGTCAATAAGCGCATAATGTATTTTTGGGGGTAAATTATACCAAATCACTGTACCCCGTACAGTTCTGTACCCAATGCATACACACTGAAGGCAAGAGTATATATAATGACAGTGTTCATCGATAGCATATGATATAGTTTGGGACACTCTTCAAGTACTTCAGAATCATGATACAGGTACCAAATAGGACACAGTCTGCATGTCTCAAAGTCTGATATGGTCATTGTAATGGTGATGTCCTCATTTTCACTATCTTCTTCGGATAGGTTTGTACACACACACAGCCAGGAGGATCATTGCAATTAGTAAGACACTTAGAATGCTTCCCAGTAAAACTGAAAGACAGAAACATACAATAAAAAAAGGGTTCTCTAGGAGGATGACTTGAATTTAAAAACGTGATATTCTATTATTTATGTATGTATTTTCAACTAAAAATTTCACAATAAATAAAAAATATATTAAAAAAAAAATGGTTTTCCACCATTAAACTTTCTTAGCAAATATGTAGGTACAAAGGGCAGTGGCCTAGCAAGCATCTGAAAGGTGCAAATGGCTCATGAAAAGTGTTCCCTTGTTTGAGAAAATAAAAATGCCACCTAATCTCTCCACTATGGAGTATATTTAATGTCTCACTCTAATACCCATGCATATTTGATAGTTGAATCGATAATGGTCCATGCTGAATCAATATACTGGTCTACAGGAGCTCTTAGAAGCCTAAATGGTTCACACACAACCTGGTAGAGAAGAAATACTAATAACCCATAAGAAAACTATCTGCTCATCAACCAAAATCAAAGGACTAGAGAATAAGGGATAACTCTTTTTAAAGACGGACATTGAGGAATATGTTCAGGCATCAATATACTATCTGGATGTCTCTTGTCTGTGAAGCAGATGTAGATTTTGACTAGGGTGGGTATCTTAGCCTTGCATCCAGCAACCTGTGTCAGTGCCATAGGGCAGGGCTAATAGCAGAAACTCAAAATCCATCATTATCTATTCTTACTGTTCAGAGCCATATTGTAGAGAAGCATGCCAATAGATCATTAGATGTGTGATGTGTTAAATATCTATCTACGCAGTGCTTACCTGATTGCAGTGTTTTGCTGCTACCTCCTACCCCCTTAATCCTCATCAATCTGAACATTTACAGATGCCCTTAGTTTCTGATCCCTAAGCACCAAACACCCTCCGTGTATCATTCTCAGCACCGCGCAGAGTCCTCCGAGCCTCCGTAGGTGCAGGTACCAGGACCCACGCGCTACTGGCATTACTCACCCAGGTTCTGTCTGAGTAGCACGGCATAGGGACGAATCTGAGCAGGGACGGTGTCAGTCTGCGCCCGCATTCCCGTCACAAACAGAGAAACGGTGATCAGCACTATCTCCATCCCCCGGACCTGCATCCTTGTTCTCTCAGGGCCCAGTGTCATCTCATGCACCATCAGGCAGCACGGGGGGCGGGAGTAGCGTGAGCTGACTGGGAGGAGACCCATGTGGGGGCTAACTAGACCTACTCCTGATTGGGGTGATACATATTACTACTCAGTCGGGTGATCTGCGTATGTGATGTGAAATAGTCAAATTCTGGTAGCATTGCGATATGTATCTATATAAAGGTGATAATAATGACTCATTCTAAAGAACACATTTCATTATATTGTTCCATAAGAACACTTGTTTATCTCATTCCTGTCTTAAAAGACACTGACGAAGGTTCAGCTAGATGTAGCCGGTTTCAGGGGGCAGTCCTTAGGTCTGCCATCAGAAATTGTGGGGCCCCTTACAGACCAAATGGCATGGGCCCCCACCTTCCCCACTCAGAATGTACATGGTCATTTGACCATGTGCACATTAGTGCTGCGGGGTAATGAAGGGGTTAAAAGTGCTCCATTAGAGAAGAAGATTTTTTGGAGCAAACGGTGCACCTCTCAGCATGCAAATAAAATCGGTTTACGCAGGCAGACTTATTGGAAAAAAGTCTTTAAAGTTTAATGGAAAAAATAGGACATAGAAACAAGCGCAGTCTCACGCGTTTCGCCCGTGAGGCTTAATCATAGTGATTAAGCCTCACGGGCGAAACGCAGGAGACTGCGCTTGTTTCTATGTCCTATTTTTGCCATTAAACTTTAAAGACTTTTT
Source organism: Pelodytes ibericus (assembly GCA_036172795.1). NCBI lineage: Eukaryota > Metazoa > Chordata > Amphibia > Anura > Pelodytidae > Pelodytes > Pelodytes ibericus. The sequence continues at coordinate 111,646,763 of CM069860.1, forward strand.
TCCAATAAGTCTGCCTGCGTAAACCGATTTTATTTGCATGCTGAGAGGTGCACCGTTTGCTCCAAAAAATCTTTTTCTCTAATTTACTACAAACGGCTGGGAACGCCATCCAAGAGTTGCACTCACCTGTGCTGGATTCCACGGGGGTGATTATTCCTGCCAGTCCCTGGGACAGTGTTTTTTAAAAAGTGCTTCATGCCTTTATTATTATTGCGCTGGCGTTAATGGGGTTTGCACTGCGTGGAGGTATTTAATTGGTGGATCAGTGTGTCCGCAAGGGCATCTGTCGTTGGTGGCGTGATGCCATTGTGGACAGCAACTGTACCTTTGCCCGTGCTGTCAGCACTCTGATTGGAGAGCTTGTTCGTGAGGTCATTGTTTGGCGGAATTTTAAAACTATAAATTATCTTAGGTGTTTTTCGAAGCCTGGAGGAGAAGATAGCTGCTGCCCTCCCCTCCTTTTTGTTATTAATTGTTAATATTGTCATGGTCTTTTGTTGGGGTAGGGGCAGGGCCGGCGCCACCAGTAAGGCGACTTAGGCAGCTGCCTAGGGCGCATCTTAGCTGGGGGCGCCGGAATCCTGTGTCAAAAAAAAATCCTCCCCCTTACTTACCTCGTCGCTGCTGCTCTGTCTCCGGTGGAGGTCCGTGGCTGTGAGGGAAGCGTTGTGCACTCCCCTCCAGCCAATGCGCATTCAATAAAGATTGTTTAAAAAAAACTTTATTGAATGCGCATTGGCTGGAGGGGAGCGCACAACGCTTCCCTCACAGCCACAGACGGGCAGATGAGAGCACCGGGAGAGCAGCAGCAAGGAGGTAAGTAAGGGGGAAGGGGGGAGGATCCTGGCATACTGTGGGAGAAAATCCTGGTATATTGGGTGGCTAAATCCTGGCTGGCATATTGTGGGGGAAAATCCGTCCATATTGGGTGGCTAAGTCCTGGCTGGCATATTGTGTGGGGAAAATCCTGGCATATTGGGTGGCTAAATCCTGGCTGGCATATTGTGGGGGAAAATCCTGGAATATTGGGTGGCTAAGTCCTGGCATATTGTGGGGGGAAATCCTGGGATATTGAGGGGCATAATCCTGGCATATTGAGAGGCAAAATCCTGGTATATTGAGAGGCATAATCCTTGCATATTGTGGGGCATAATCCTGGCATATTGAGGGACATAATCCTGGGATATTGAGGGGCATAATCCTGGGATATTGAGAGGCATAATCCGGGGATATTGAGGGGCATAATCCTAGCATATTGAGAGGCATAATCCTGGCATATTGTGGGGCATAATCCTGGCATATTGAGGGGCATAATCCTGGCATATTAAGGGGCATTATCCTGGCATATTGAGGGGCATAATAATCCTGGGATATTGATAGACATAATCCTGGGATATTGAGGGGCATAATCCTGGGATATTGAGGGGCATAATCCTGGCATATTGTGGGGGAAAATCCTGGCATATTGAGGGGCATAATCCTGGCATAATGAGGGGCAAAATCATGGCACATTGAGAGGCTAAATCCTGGCATATTGGGGGGCATAATCCTGGGATATTGAGGGGCATAATCTTGGCATATTGAGGGGCATAATCCTGGCATATTGAGGGGCATAATCCTGGGATATTGAGGGGCATAATCCTGGCATATTGTGGGGGGAAATCCTGGCATAATGAGGGGCATAATCCTGGGATATTGTGGGGGAAATCCTGGCATATTGAGTGGCATAATCCTGGCATATTGAGGGGCATAATCCTGGCATATTGAGGGACATAATCCTGGGATATTGAGAGGCATAATCCTGGGATATTGGGCATAATCCTGGCATATTGTGGGGGAAAATCCTGGCATATTGAGGGGCATAATCCTGGCATAATGAGATGCAAAATCATGGCACATTGAGAGGCTAAGTCCTGGCATATTGGGGGGCAAAATCCATTGGTGTTTGTCTCCAGTCCCCAGAGCCAGACCAAGAGCCAGACTGCAGCCAGAGACCAGATCATCTTAATGTCCTGGTGGTAAGTAGACAATTCAATATGTTTATTATTTAGTTGTTTAGTTATTAATACTACATTGGAAACTAATTCACCTCACATTTAAAGGACACTATAGTCCCAGAACCACTACAGTTTAATGTGGAGAAAAGAGAAAAGACACTGTGCAGTACTGGTGTTAAAGGAGCACTATAGTGCCAGGAAAACAAATTCATTTTCCTGGCACTATATAGTCCTTAGGAGTGGGGCACCCTCGTGGGACCCTCCCACTGGGTGAAGGGGTTAAAACCCCTTCAGCCATTTACCTTTCTCCAGCGCCAAAGCTGGGAACTTTCCTCCCTGATCCTCCTCTCAGCTGCAAATGTTTTTTTGTTTTTTGTTTTTTTTGGATGTTCCGCGTCCTCCCACAGTGTAATGTTCACAGTGAGAATCACGGAAGCACCTCTAGCGGCTGATAATGTGTGTGTGGGGGGCGGCAATTTTTATTTTGCCTAGGGCGGCAAAAATCCTTGCACCGGCCCTGGGTAGGGGTCACCTGTCTATTTAAAAGGAGGGTGGACGAGATGGGTGTTTAAAGTTATTAGATATTTAAGTTCTGGCTAGTAGGGCTGAACAATATGAAGTTATGTTAGTTACTTAGTATTAAGTTCGGACTAATATGGCTGAACTTTGAAAGTTATGAGTTAATTCTCTGGGGTTTTAAAGACTGGAGATGTGTGGTTATAAATGTTACAATTCCAGAGGTGAATTGACGTTATGCTGCAAATGATGTGTAAACCAAATAATACTTGTGCTGTGTATTTATTTATTTATCTGGGTTGTTGTTAAATAGTAGGTATCAATTAACCCCTGCAGCGCTTATGTTTCTCCTTTGGCTATTGCTCCCATTACCTTACCATAGCACCATCTTGCACACCCAGGACATACCGCAGCACCCTAGGAAATGTCCCAGCACTTACCTAAGTCTAGGGTCAGGAACTCAACTCAATAAAGTATATGAAATGTATTTACTGCAAAGAAAAATGAAAAATATGTGTAACATAGGCACTTATTCCCTGGATGACTACAGGGACAGGGCATATTAATTAGTGCCTCGCAGCATGATATGCGTGAGGCTGCTGGCATACTATGCCACCCCCGTCATGTTACACATATTTTTAAAAAAATGTAGATTTTGTATGTAGTAAATAAATGTGATATACTTCAGTGAGTTGAGCTCCAGACCCGATCTTCTGATCTCCCCAGCCAGCGGCTCTTCTATTTTTAAAAAAAAAAATATTTTTTAAGGCGGCCCAACGCAGCTGCCAGGCTGTGACAGGTGTATCGTCTGTCACCCCCTGATGGTGGCAGTGAGTCCGCTTATTGAGACTACAAATGAAACGTAATGTAATATACATACCTTCCAAAAAGACATTTCTGAAGCTCTATCATTTTTCAATATCTGCATCAAATCAAGAAACATTTTACAAATGTCAATTTACATCTGGTGACCTTAGTGGGAGAAAAAAAAGTGTGTTACATGTGTCTGTAGAATGATATGACCTGTGGCTTGATATGCAAATGACACATTTCCAATTGAAAACCAATGAATTTGCATATCAAGCCACAGATGATTCCACAGTCACTTTATAACACACTTTTCATGCTTCCAGAGTTCATCATTCAAGAGTTGTTCTTACTTCAGACAAACAGACACAAGGATATTCTGTTTTACAGTTCAGATTATTACAGATTAATTGACAATGCTTTCCCCACTATGTGTATAATTCTACTTGGAAAAAAACAACTTACGTTTTTTTAACCCTTGCTTCATTAGAGGAAACATGGGTTAAAAAAACTAGTGTCCACTCCTCGGAAGTAAATCCGACATGTATCTTTAGAGATACTTGTGGGTTGACACTCTGCCACCGAGCCGGTCAGTATGCTGGTGCTCTCTAAAAGTGTCACTGTGTCAACAGGCACAGTCAGAGACGGGGGCTCGTCTGATAAGGGTCTGCACAGAGAGGGATCTCTCTCTGCTGGTGCAGAAACCGACCCTTATCCTATTAATGTCCCCTCTATTGAACCCCTATGAAACTAGCAGAGAGAGACCTTCGTTGACCTGACCAGGCTGCCTTCTTTGCAGGAAAGCATGGCAGCTGCTGGTAGAAGGATCATATAAAAAGAACATGTAAGTTTATACTCGTACTACATTTTTCACTTCATATTAAACTGTATCAGAAGCAAAAGTGAAAAAAAGTTTAGTTGTCGTTTAACCCGTGTGTTAGGGATGACAAGGACATAGGCAGCATTAGTAGTTTCACCACTAGATGGCAGCCTTACAGTCCCCAGGCTAGCAGAGGAAATGCAGACAATCATGGACGTCCAAGGCTGAGGGGGGCACTTGGATGTGTAGTTGTAGATTGGGATTGTGGTGTCCTATACTACACTACGCTACACACTAACTTTTTTTGTTGTTTACCGCAGCTCCCATGATATACAGCCAGCCCATTACTGGCTGAATACCATTGGAATTGTAGACTAGGGCAATAGTGGCTAATCTTTACCATCCCAGCTATTGTAAACTTCCCATGATGCACAGGTATATGCTGGTCTGTTAGTTACTACTACCATGGTTATATAATAGTGCTATTAATGGGGTAGCTTTTGTAACATTTGCCTCCCACCAGGAAACCCCTCTCCTGAGCCAACAAAGGTAAACAATGGGGAGGAACAGGGCCGATCCTAGGGTAATGGGCGCCTGGGTGTATTTTTTTTTTTGGGTGCCCCCAGTTGGGCGTGCTATATCATTAACCCCTCCCCTTTGTAAATGTCTGTACCCATTTCAATTAGATAAATATTTGTCCACAATACTGTGTATTGCTTTTAATTATTTCTGCAGTATACTACCATTTCTATGATGCTCGGCCAGCAACATGGGAGACTTTTGGCTGGCTAGCTATTGAGTTTTAACTACCATTCCCATGATGCCTGACCAGCCAAAGTCTTCCATTTGCCTGGCTGAGCATCATTGGAAAAGAATTACACAAGGAGTAACAAATAAAATTCCCCCATGCTCACCATGTCAGTCACTGACATGGTGACTGTCTCTCTCTCCCCATACCTCCATGATTGTCTCTTTTTTCTCCATTCCCTCATCTGTTCGTCTCTCTCTCTCTACCCTCTTGTCTGTCTTGCTCTACCCGAACCCTCAATTCTGTCTCTCTCTCTCCCCCGTACTCTCATGTCTGTCTCTCTCTCCCCCCCATACCCTCATGTCTGTCTATCTCCCCCATACCCTCCTCATGTCTATCTCTCTCTTCCCATACAGTCATGTCTATCTCTCTCTTCCCATACTCTCATATCTATCTATCTCTCCCCACACCCTCATGTCTATCTCTCTCTCCCGATACCCTCATGTCTATCTCTCTCACTATACCCTCATGTCTATCTCTCTCTCCCCATACCCTCATATCTATCTCTCTCTCCCCCGTACCTTCATGTCTGTCTCTCTATCTCCCCCATACCCTCATATCTATCTCTCCCCATACCCTCATGTCTATGTCTCTCTTGCCATACCCTCATGTCTATCTCTCTCTCCCCATACCCTCATATCTAGCTCTCTCTCCCCATGCACTCATGTCTATCACTCTCTCCCCATACCCTCATGTCTCTCTCTCTCCCCATACCCTCATGTATATCTATCTCCCCAAACCCTCTTGTCTATCTCTCTCCCCATACCCTCATCTCTGTGTCTCTCCCCATACCCTCATCTATGTGTCTCTCTCTACCCATATCCTCATGTCTGTGTCTCTCTCCCTATACCCTCATGCCTGTCTCTCTCGCTCTTCCCATACCCCCTAGCATGTCTCTCCCCCACACCCTCATGCCTGTCTTTCCCTTCACACCCTCATGCCTGTCTCTCTCCCCACACCCTCATGTCTGCCTCTCCCTCCACACTCTCATGTCTGTCTCTCCCCCCACACTCTCATATCTATCTCTCTCCACCATAACCTCATGTCTGTCTCCCCCATAACCTCATGTTTGTCTCTCTCTCCCATACTCAAATGGGCAAAATAACTGACTAATGGGCAAAATTACACGGGCAAATAACTGGCAAATGGGCAAAATAACACTGGCAAATGGGCCAAATAACTGGCAAATGGGAAAAATAACACTGGTAAAAGGGCAAAATATGACTAGAAAATGGGTAAAATAACTGGCAAATTATGGGCAAAATAACACTGGCAAATGGACAAAATAACTGGCAAATTATAGTCAAAATAATACTGGTAAATGGACAAAATAACTGGCAAATTATGGGCAAAATAACACTCGGAAATGGGCAAGATATGACTGGCAAATGGGCAAAATAACTGGCAAATTATGGGCAAAATAACACCTGCAGATGGACAAAATCACTGGCAAATGGGCAAAATAACTGGCAGGTAAATGGTGGCATATTAATGGGAAAATTGACTGTGGCATATTGGCAATCTGGTTGTGGCATATTAATGGGCAGGCTAATAGTGACATATTAACGGCATTAAAATGGCTGTGGTATATTAATTGGCAATCTGAATGTCTGGCTGTGGTATATAAATGGGTAGGCTAATCATGGCATAATGGGAAAATTGGCTGTGGCCAAAGTGATACTGGGGCAAAATAACGTACTATAGGGGAAAGTGACACTGTGGCATGTTCTGCAGGGGCAGTTCAGTGGGTCAAAGTGACACTGTGGTATGTTCTGGCGGGCAAATTGACAATGCGGCATGCCAAATTGTGTGGGTGCACTATGAGTACAAGCCAAGTGCTGTGGGTACTGTATAGTGCTGTGTTAAGACCTTTAGGTGTACTGTGGGTGCAGAGGAACGTAATAAAAATAACAAATTAACAATTTTTCAATAACATTTTCATTACATATTAAAATAGTTGAATATAATATTAAAACGTTCATATAAGTATACATGCAGCTAGTTATATACATATATTCGGGGTCCACCTCAAGCTTTTGAAAAGGCTGGAAATATTTTAATGTTTTTTTGTGGTCAGAAAAGTAATATTACTTGACTGAGAGGGTGGTGGGTGAGAGGTTAATATATGAAGGAGTTTGGAAAGGAATATACTGACAATTAAAAACGATTTGTTGCTTACGTCCTGGCCTTGAACAGTGTTAAGAACATTCCGGTAACCTTGCTATTGGTCTAAACAACAGGAAGGAACTGTTATAACAAACATAAATGAGATGTATCATGCAGGTGTTAAATATAAGTTGAGCTTCTAAGGACTCAGACTTTCAGGCATTTGGCCAACCTCTCGCTTCCTGGTCGTCCCTAATATCATTTCAAAGCAGAGAATTCTTCAGATAGGAAATGAATACGTGTCTCTATTAAAATCAAGCTAAACAATGTAAAAGCAAAAATTAACTGATCCAGTTAACCCTTACAATCCCAGGTTAACCCTTCACAGTGGAGGTCAGAAACGAAGTATTTTTTTACTGAGAGGGTAGTGGATGCATGGAATAACCTTCCAGCAGAAGTGGTAGAGGTAAACACAGTGAAGAAGTTTAAGCATGCATGGGATACGTATAAAGCTACCCTAGATATAAGATAAGGTCAGGGACTAATGAAAGTATTACTTTACTGAGAGGGAAGTGGATACAGGAAATAGTTTGCCAGCAGAAATGGTCGAGGTGAAGCGTTGTTAGCGAGAGAACTCCCTAAAGCAGCGCCTCTGGATTCCTGCGCCTGGGTGCGATGCACCCTGTGCACCTGTCCACAATAGGCCCTGGGGAGAAGATGGGTGGTATTGGGGGTACTGGGGAGGATATTTTGCAATAGTGTGAAGTGCGTTGAGCTGTCGGAAGTTGAGTTCTACCTCCTCATCAATTTGACTGTTATTGATTCAATGGATTTGTCTCCACATGCTGAGTACATTCCTGATTTGAAATTTGCCCCCTCCCCCCACTCCCTGAAAAAATCCTGTCGATGCCCATGTCCCCCATCCAACATATAGCTGACAATACAAGCTCCCAATGCATGTCCATGTGTGCCCTACTTTCCTCCTCAGTCCTTGCATTCATTCACATGAACGCATGACATATGTGTAGCAGGTAGGTGATATTGGAGTGATTCTGTGTAAATGTCACATCAAACCCTGAAAGGCTGGGCAGTGAGGCAAATCCATTTCCCACAATAATAACAGCACTAAAAAGGACTTTACCATTACTGTTATACATCTTTTAAAGGATAACAAAATACTGTCTCATGTTTAGTTAAAAGATTACATCAAATATAAACAATGTTAAATTGAAATATTTTAATGAAATAATATTTAAAAAGTATCTAGTTCGAAATGCTACATTTGATCTACATTCATCTGATCCAAGATTCTGAACAAGTCGCACCAACATATAGCCATATGGTGCAATGAGGGCTCAAGAAGGTGCTTTATTTGTAATCTTTGATTAAAGTATTTCAGTGTAAAAAAAAACTACATGCAATCTTTCTACAAAACATAAGCTCATTGTTTCTAAAGTTATCCTTTAATATAACATTTATTATACACTATATTATTTATATAATAGTAAGTGAATGATATAATGGAGGTTATTCATAAAAAGTTCCACACTGAAAAGTGACTATTTCGTGTCATGGAAAAATGGAGCAGTTTCAATATTTCTATTTCTATTTCTTACATTGCATAAATCAGAGCAAATCTTGTCTTTGAACGTCAAACTGCTTGGCTATGTACTTCAATCTTCCATACAACCTCTGGGCTTCCCTTAATTTAATAATGCAAGTCATTTGGGGACCTCACTTTTTTTGTATTTTTTTACATTTTCACTAGGCATCGCTTAAAAGTAGTTAACATTTTTCAACAGAAACTACTTTATGCACTAACCTGTATTCTGAAATGACTTACAATGCTGATAGACTTCTCATCAAATGTTTATAACACTGCAATTAGCATTATGATGTGCATAAATATTTATATCAATGCAGATAAAGTGACAAGCGCTATATATAATGTGCAGACAAACAAATTATGCAGCAAACACTAGTGCATTTTCCTCCAATTAGCACAAAATAGTGAATATCGTGTAATAAAGTGTTGCGCAGGATATAATAAAATAAATAAAATAAAAATAAGTATTTATTTTATTATATCCTGTGCAACACTTTATTACACAATAAATATTTATATTTTTATGTACTTATTAACTGACTGTGGGGTCTATGAACTCTGATTTTAATAGCCAAGTTGGATAAAATGTCTAACTTGCCTACTTTTCCAACTCACCCAATAGTATCTGATGTTTACTGTTCATTTGTCAATTAACCGCACAACTGAGTTTGCTGAGAACATGAGTGATACCTCCTTAGCCTTTCAAGATCATGGAGTACACATGCCATGGTGAAGGGTGCTGAATAGGGATTTTTGTGTAATTGGACATAAACCATAGAGCATATTGTTTAGACACTTGTATAAGTAGCAATTAGACACAGAACACGTATTTCTCTAAATCGTGGCTTTGTTGTTGTTGTTGGAAGGAGAGTCAGTAATGTTCCCCAGTAATGTCTTGTGTCCGCTCTGTACGCTTAGATTGAAATATTACATATCCCAATACTCCTCTTGAGTGGAGGTGAATAAAGGACCTTTTTTGAGATGGTTCAAATAAAGCATAAAGTAAATGCCTCCAGAGCCCATGAGATCCAGTGTCCAACTAGAAACTGCATTATCCCAACATAAGGTCAGGAAGGTTCAGTGTGACTCAGCCCTGATAGACAACAGTAAGACAAGTGCTCTATCCTCCTATCCTATCTGAAGAGAGGCAACGCAAGAAATGCCTTCAGCCCACTCACTGCATTACAGAATAAACCACCAGGTTTCTAAGTTATTTTAAGCTGCCTGTAAGAGTATCTGTACCAGGCCAGCATAAGTGTATAATTTTATCTTTAAATACAAATAGTATCTTTAGTCTATAATATTAAATCACCACTGCTTGACCCACTATTGATGAGTTTGGCAACCAAGTAGAACTTGTCTTTGCTCATAATTTCAGCTGTAAACTATACTAGTGTCTATATACACTATATAGTGTCTAAAGCAATTTGTTATTCCAGCTTACTTGGTAGAAGATGGAAAATATAATTTAATGGAAATACATAGAGAAACAGTCCATACACTTAAGGACAATTCCCAACCGCTGGACCAAATTAAAACCCTTTTCAACGCATATAGAAGTTTATCCCCTTACTGACAGAGTTCTATGTTGCATTTGATGTGCCTTGAAGACCAGAATTCCATTATTTTTGTCATATGTTCGCTGAACTGTGAATTTTCTTCTTTTGTGTTCAGTCCACCCACATAAATTATATATCATTTTGGACGGATAGAGCTATTATTATACTATTATTTTTATCATATGATATCATTTACTGTTAAAAACATGTAAAATATGATGAAAATATGCCATAAAAAACATTTTTTCTAACTTCGACCTGATTTTTTTTTTAAACTATTACAAATGGTAAAAAAAAGACCCGTTTATATATTTCTAATATTTATCCTGAGTTTAGAAATACCAACGTTTCCATGTTTTATTTCAAGTAATAGGGCAATAATCAATATTAAAGTTTTTTTGTTTCCTAACCACTTTCTTGGTGACCTTTTCGACCCCAATCGTAACCCTAAATCTACCCCCACCCCTTAGGGCGAAGGCACACTCAGAGACTGCCTCTGAGAAAAACTGACGGCATGTAGCGTTGCGCTAAGTTGTGCAATGCTACATGAAAACTCAGGACGTATATATATATGTGCTCATATGTCCTCAAGGACCATGCTTCTCAGGAAGTATATATATGTTCAGGTGCGTTAAAGGGTTATTGAATTGCTGTGGGATTGCTTTTGTAATAGCGCACTTAAAAAAAATATATACTCCTCTCATAGCCACTGTACTAATGAAATCTTTGTGTTTCTCCAACCCCCAATTTTTGGAAGTAATGTCGGAGAGCCTGTGAGAGTAAAACTATCTTGGAAAATAGTGAGGTGTGGTGAACTGACAGCCATGTTGCAAAAATCAGACGAGAATTGGTTAGTTTGAAAGATGGAAAATCATTTATATATTTTGACCTGATTTTTCCAATTATTTTGTAAGTTCAACAGACCTATTTAGTGAATAGTCCCCTGTGTGTTTATGAAATAATGGTGACCTTCAAATGGTGCAATGTAGAGATTTTGCAGTTTATACAATCAAACACGGAATACATTTGCATTAGCCAGGAACAGAATCATTCTGCCAATTGTATGAACCAGTTATATACAGAAAGAGTTAACAACCAAAGACAGAACTACAAAGACATAGCTTCAATAAAAACCCCCAGATAAAACATATTAAACCAAACAAAATATATCACAATTGCTTTTGTTAAATATGTAGACAAGAGGTTATGTTTAATGTTTTTTATTTATGTTTTTCATAATTATTCAAGAAAATAATTTGTTTTAATTTTCACCATTGGATTAAAGCAAGTCAAGCATTATTACCTTTTCATGTATTATTAGTATTTCTCAGTCTATTTATTATTTTCAGTCAACAGAACTTCAATCTATTGTTTGAAAAATCTTTGTGTGTAGAGACACTTCAGTGCTAAACATGGGGGCCAAATATTCATATGACATTATAGAGCAGGAAAATATAATGCATGGATAGAGGATGTGATGTCGTTATCCATCCCTTTTAAGCAATGATTGACTCCCAACAACAAAAATCAAAGTGCCAGCAAGAAGTAAGTCACAGAGATATGGCGTAGATCGATAGCAGTGTTGCAATGTGTCACTGTTCAACCCCGTTTCCCTGGTTCCTGTATAATGTATTCAGTTTTTGTGGCTGTTTCCTCTGCAGCCTCTAGTGGCCGCTATTCTAGTATTTCTAATTTCTCCTCCTGTTGTGTCAGCTGCCTCGTTAACCTGAGGCAAACCCTATTTAAACCTCCAGCTATTTGCACAAGGTGCTTTTATATTGCTCTAGTTTTAGCCTATATAGTGCCTCTGTGCCTATTCTAGCATTCCTGATTCTTTCGTTTGATATCCTATTGCTGATTTTTGCCTGTCCTAGCCTCTTTGCTGCCTGCCCTGACCCATTGTGACTTGTGACTTCATCTATTGTTTTTCCTCCATTGTACCATGTCCTAATCCATGTATGACCAAGCCTGCTGTCTATTCTATTTGTGTGTATTTGTCCTGCTCAAGTGTGTGGTCTCAGTCAGTGTCAAAGTCCTGGGTGGTCATTTGCCTGAGGCTCAACCATAGGGTATAATACCATTCAGGTGAAATAGCACTGTACTATTTCCTATCTTGTTGCAGCAGCTTCCAGTCCTGTCTCAGCTGCCAGTCCTGTCTCAGCTGCCAGTCCTGTCCTCAGTTGCAGTCTCTGCTACCAGTCCTGTCTCAGCTTCCAGTCCTATCCTCAGTTGCCAGTCTCTGCTACCAGTCCTGTCTCAGCTTCCAGTCCATTCCTCAGTTGCAAGTCTCTGCTACCAGTCGTGTGTCTTAATTGCCAGTCTGAGATGCCAGTCTGAGATACTAGTCCTGTCTCAGCTGCCAGTCTAGGCTACAAGTCCTGTCTCAGCTGCCAGTCTCGGCTACCAGTCCTGTCTCAGCTGCTAGCCTCAGCTACCAGTCCTGTCTCAGCTGCCAGTCTTGGCTACCAGTCCTGTCTCAGTACTGTCTGGGGTTCTATCATGTCCACAGTATGCATTGTGGGGTGCAGACACATCGTTCCCTGCAATGAGGCTCCTACCTGCTATCCCAGGTTGTGACAAAGTTTGAGTGGAAATAGATGATGGAGAAGGAGAGAAATATGGAAAGAGATGATGGGAAGTCTTCAAATGTTGCTCAGTGGACCACTGAGTGTTAATAAAAGGGTATTTGAGGGCTGGAATCATGGACTTTGTATGTTATAGTAAGAATTGATATTTGATTCTTAAAAGAATGGGAAGCCAGCTGAATGTTTTACAAAGTGGAGCAGCAGTTGAGTAAGGAGACACTCGTTTTGCATTGATTGCATTTCAGAGCGTTAAGAGGACTGTGAACATGCACAGGATTGCAGTGATCAAGACAGGAGAGGTGATATTAAGATTAATAAGAGTAAGTAAGTGTACTAGATTTTTAGTGGCCTCTTGGAAGAGGAACAGGTGGGATGTGGGCAATATTTTGCAAGAGTAAGTGTCAGGAACTAGCAAGATATTGAATATTTATTGGAGAAATAATGTTTTTATCAAGGATATGTTCAATCTATTTCTCATGTTTGTCGTGGAGGGCATGAGATTAAGTGAAAGGTTATATATATATATATATATATATATATATATATATATATATACATATATATATAAAAGCAGGGACTAACATAACAGGAAATTCCTGAATACCACTGTAGACCATCAATGATAGGCCCTCTTCTTTCCCAGGATGCATGAGCCCTATGATGAGCCCTATGATTACCTGTGAGTAGACATCACCCAGGTAGGGTTGCCACCTTTTCCACAAAAAGATACTGGCCTTGCTGGTGCCTTCATAGACTTAACACTGGAATCGAGCATATTTTTTACTGGCCTGAAAGTAAAATACTGGTTGTTTTTTTTACCATATAAATAAAATTACATTTTTCTTTCATTATCCAGAGCTGTCCATTCAACCAAATTCCAAGGCAAGTCCATGGGATAAAATGTGTAGGGTTAAAATGTACAGTGAATGCAGTTATAATGTAAATATTGTTGAAATGTGGGTTAGTCTGCTCTCTCAGGGCTGTCTTTACCACAGAGCAAAGAGTGGAAACTTCCCTGAGTGGACACACTGCAGGATCCACTGAATGTGCTACTTGAGCCCTAAAGTTTCTGATTACCTTTTTTATATTCTTACTTGCCAGGTTGGATGACATTATCCTGGTTTAAATTATTATTAATTGTATTCCTTCCCTCACTCACCACTAAACCCCTTTCCTCATGGTATTGACAAAGTTCCCTTAGCTTCTTCCAACTACCATTTCATTCACCTCATTGGCCACTAACTGTCTTTCACCGTATTGTCCAGCTTCCCTTAGATCCCTCCTTTATTGGTCTCTCTCCCAGTCAAGCTGACTTCATTTACCTTGGGATTGGCCGGTTTTTGTTCATGCCCTCCACTTTATTCATTTTTCCTCTGCCTATGCAGGAGCTGTTAACTGGTAACAAGATCATTATTTTGTAACCCTTTTCATGCCAAACCAACCAGAGGGCTAGATTCTAAAATAAAAATTGAGTTACTATTCAAGCTGTTGAGACTGCATTTCCCATGACACTCAGCCAGTGTATTAAGTATCAAAGGAAGGAAAGTACTCAACAACTAGAGTGCTTAAGTGTATAATTATGGATTGGTACTGCAGCTGCTGTGCAATGCACATCTCATGATTCTCAGCCATCCATTTGGTTGGCTAAACATCATGATACATGTAATAACAGCACCTATAGTGCCAAAGGTGAGTCACCACTGCTGCATAACTAACAAGTGTCCTTTTTTGGAACCAGGCCTTTATGTCCCTTCTTATTGCCTCTAAATGCCCTTTTTTTAATATTCCCAATGTTTGCTGTGCATCACAGAGCTGCACTACACAACACAACATTGTAAACTGCTATTGTAAACTTCCCATGATGCTCAGGTATATGCTGGTCTGTAAGTTCCTACTATCATTATCATATAATTGTGAAATTAATGGGGTAACTTTTGTAAAAAAATTTGCCTCCCACCAGGAAACCCCTTTCCTGAGCCAACAAAGGTAAACAATGGGGAGGAGGTAGGTGGTATTAGGGGTAATGGAGAGGATATTTTGCGCTAATAGCGTGAAATGCGTTGAGCTGTCAGAAGTTGAGTTCTGCTTCCTCAAGATATCACTTTGACTGATATTGATTTCATGGATTTGTCTCACCAATTTCTTCAATAAATTGCAGATTTCCACATGTCAGTCCATTCCTGCTTTGATATTTTTTACCCCCCCCTGGAAAAAATCCTGTGGACGCCCATGTATATATATATGAAAAGTATGTTCTATACCATAGAAAATACGCTATTAACAAACAGTTCTGTTATAGAGCTGCCAAATTTCAGTAATTAGAGAAGTCACATTTACATATAAAATAGAACTTTAAAATGAATAACTACTGACTATTGGCAGTTCATTCTCTATATACACAGTGAAAACACTTCCCCTGTACAACCTGTAAGCGTTTATTCCCAATATCTAGATGCAGGTTGCTGTGAAGTCAGAAAATACAAGATGACTATATGAACTATAAATAAGTAAACACATTCTCCATATTGCAAGCAGACACAAAAACAATACAATGTAAAAAAAAAATCTGTGTTATAATTTACTAGAATGCATGTACATTGTAAAGATAGAAAAAGTACAGTGCATTAGATGACTGACTGCAATCATCTTGTTGTGACTCCAGCCGCTCAACCTTTTGTGGGACTACCCATTTAAAATCCACTTTATGGAGAATAGTGAAAGCCATTATAAAGCACCAACGGCCTAGATCTTGTTACTCTGTCAGGTCAGTCTGGAATCCATTTATGGGGCAGATACCATGCACAGGGAGTCAGACTGCAGATCCCTCACTGACTTCTCAGGTCGAATGCAAACCGCTAACCGCTGAGAAGGAAAAAAGAAAAGAATAAAACCATAAGCATGGTGCAGTTATACTACAGGATGACAGGATATTTGCTATTTTAGGCAAACAATGTGATACTATTTATGTTAAGTAGTGAAAATAACAGAACGATTTCATCCATATGACAATTATAATATCACCATATAAAAACCCATACATTTGAACGCAACAATTTGTTTTTTGATCTGCACACAATGCAAATTTATGTTGGGTTATGGTGAGAAATTCCCCAAATATTCTACCATTTCAGTTGAAAAGTACATTATATTAATATTCACTTTCCAGTATGTAGAATGGATACATTTACAGAGAAATCTCGACATGTTCCTATCTGTGGGTTAGTGTGGGGCCATCATAAACCCACAGCATCAGACAGATGGTCTGTGAACTTCCAGAAAATGTAAAAAGTGGTTCCTGTGGAGTCATCAGGGCACCGTATCACGCTTTAACTTCCCCATTGATGCAGAAATGTAACAATCCCACTAATATTGCGATGTGCATCCCTGGAAGCTGAGCCCTATGTAAATGCATGGCTCAGCTGTATATACAGGTGTCAATATTCACTTATTACCAGGGGTTTATATATTTACTTTTTAGACAATGTTTTATGTCTGTACTATGCTACTTGGAGTGTGTTTTACATTTACGATCATGCTTGATGTATATGGTAACTAGTATGTTACATTTATAACTGTGAAATCCAACCTGTTTGAGGGATCCGGGAGTCCATACCAGCTTGTATACCATGTAGACAGGAATCCAGATGAAGGACGATGCTCCTATAAGATATCCTACTGATATAGTCCATTCTGAATACTGATAATCAAATAACATCAGAGGCGGCTGATCCAGCAGAGAACTGACGATAATAAACTGAGAAGAGAATTATGTTAGTTTTTTCATCTCTAATTTGAAATGTGTATATTAGATAAAGTTGTAAATGGGGAATATAGAATGTATGTTTTAGAAAATGACGTAAAATGGGAGAGAATGTTAATGTTGCAATTAAGTCCAGAAAAAAGAAGGGAAGAATGTATTTATTTAGAAAGTGTTTTACCAGGAAGAATACATTGAGATTTCTCTCGTTTTCAAGTATGTCCTGGAGACCCAGTCCAGAATGGAGTTACACAGTTACACATTTAACAGTAGATTAAAAATAAATACATACATACATATATTAAACAAGCTGGAAGGAGAACATACAGGGTAAATCATTATTGATACAAAAAATGAACAACATGTACAGTATAGGAGTTTTTAAACTAATAACAGGGACAATCTGTTTTGAGGATTTGGGAGACCCTCATTTTCAGGGAATTTAGACTAGATGATGATTTGGCAGAAACAGGAAGGCTATTCCACATCTGAGGAGCTCTGAAAGAGAACCCACCTCGGCCTGCTTCCTTTTTGAAGTGAGGGATCGCTAGTGAAGAGTTGGTGCATGATCTGAGATTGTAGGATGTGCAGGGAGTAAGAGCGAGCATGCCACTGAGGTAGGGAGGGAGCGTTCCAGAGAAGGGGTTATGCACTAAGCAATCTAGGTGGAGAGTGCGCCTGGAGGCAAGCGTCAGCCAGTTTAACTCTTTTAACATTTTACAGTGGTGCGTGTTATAATCGCACTGTAGTGCAAAACGACACAATGTATTGTACATAGTGTCGAGTTTACCGAGATGGGTCTGCGGGGCAGAATCATACACAACATCTCCATAATCTAAGATCGGCATTAACATTTGATGCACAATACGCTTCCTTACCGTGGAATCTAGGTTAGATTTGTTTCTATATAGAAATCCGATCCTAGGATATAGCTTTGACACAAGCTTATCAATATGGAGACCAAAAGATAAGTTTGGATCTAGCCACATGCCAAGATACTTATATGAATTTACCTAGGTCAGGTTATAACTGGATTTGGTCTTGATGTTTGATTGAGGATTGCTTAATTTAAGTAGTTTGGCATTTGTCCCAAACAACATGGACACATTTTTTTCAGTGTTGAGGAATAATTTTTTCTAGCTATCCAATTTTCAACTTTAGAAAACTGATCCTGTAGCACGTATTCCACGGACTCCAGTTGAGTACCGCACATATAAATGACCGTATCATCAGCATACATATGCACATGAGCCAGGTTACACACCGAGGGTAGATCATTTATAAATAGTGAGAATAGCAGCGGCCCAAGAGAGGATCCTTAATGCACTCCACACTTGATTGGCAACAGGAGGGAGGCAGTATCAGCCATGGACACATATTGAGATCTATCAGACAAGTATGAACGAAACCAGCAGAGCGACCTCTCATTTATACCGGAACAACTTAGTTTGTTTAGCAGAAGATCATGATCAACCGTATCAAAGGCCTTTGCAAAGTCTAGGAAAACTGCACCTGTGAGTTCACCACTCTCCATACCACTCTGAATGTCATTGCTCACATTTAAGAGGGTCAGTTATCGTGGAGTGATTTGACCTAAACCCAGATTGAAGAGAGGTTAGATAGTTGGAGCGTTGATAATACTCGCACAGTTGATCATGGGCACATTTTTCAAGGATTTTCGAAAGTATGGGTAGCAGTGACATAAGCCTGTAGTTTGACACTAAGTTTACATCACCATTTTTGTGAATGGGGATAACTCTGGCTTTTATCCAGGATTTGGGGACATAACCGGAGGACAGGGACGCATTGATAAACAGGCAATGGATCGCGCAGTAACAGGCGCACTCAGCCTCAGTAGCATTGAGGGAAGTAGGTGCGGCCCACACTGTAATTTCATTTTTTGATTGAGGAGATGGGCTGCTCTTTCACTATCTGATATAGTAGCAAATTCAAATTCAACAATGTGTTTGGCCAGGGGTAATATCGGTGGTGACTCGTCTGCCATAGAAAAAGTGGCATGATCTTCATTGTGGTGATTTGCTATAAGAGCTGTAGCGTATCCTACAAAGTAGTTATTAAATTAATTTGCTATTGCCATTGGAGATTTTAGAACTTCATTATGTGTTTTAATTGTGGTAGGTTCTGAGCGGCACGGAGGATCATACATGTTTTTTATGACGCTCCAAAATTTGATTGGATTGGCAAGATTTCTATTCAGCCATTCAGAGAAATAAGTTGCCTTGGCAAGTTTGGTTTGAGTCTTGCATCTATAAGCGTTGTGATCTTGGTCAGAGCCAGTTTGCTTAAATTTTGACCATAAAGCATCCCTGAAATGGAATAAGTCCAGGAGGTCAGCTGAGACCCAGGAAGGATGGGCACCCCTTACTCTCACTCTACGCAGTGGGGCATGTTTATCACAGACCTGCATGAACTCAGATTGAAAATATTCAATTGCAGAGTCCAGATCGGGTATCAAGCTTAGCCTGCTCCACAGACAGTTGCTCAAGTCACTGAGAAAAGACTGGAGATTAAACTTCTTAAAACATCTTGGAACAATCACTCTAGGGGTCAATTTGATGGGTCTTACTTTCCGTACACAATACACTAAGCAATGATCACTGAACACATTGGGTAGAATGCCAGACTTCTGGATTCTTTTGGGACAAGATGAAAGGATCTAATCCAGCAGCGTATGGTTAGAGCTGTTGGGATTCATCCGAGTAGGAGAAGAAATAAGCTGTGTTAGGTTCATGGATTTGAACTGTGAGCATGTTTTAACATTTTTGTGGTCTAACCAGTCTACATTGAGATCTCCAAGAACGAGCAGCTCACTTTTCTTATTTTGGGCACTAATATCACCCAGTAGTTTCTTGATGTCAGTAAGAGACTGAGCAGGGGAATTTGGTGGGCGATAGACAGGGGAGGGCTGGCAGCCTTAGGCCTGGGGGGCAAATCCAGTCAAGTGGCCCATTGCACCATCGAATCGCCTCCCCATCCACGGCCATCTTTTCCTTGTTTTATAACGAATATTGCCAGGATTTTCCCCCACAATATGCCAGGATTTGCCATTTAATATGCTAGAATTTTCCCTTACAAAATGCCAGGATTATGCCCCTCAGTATGCCAGGATTATGCCCCTCAATATTCCAGGATTTAGACACCCAATATGCCAGGATTTTCTCCTCAATATGCCAAGATGATGCCCCCTCAATATGCCAGGATTTTCCCCTAAATATGCCAGGATTATGCCCCTCAAAATGCCAGGATTATGCCCCTCAATATGCCAGGATTATGCCCCTCAATATGCCAGGATTATGCCCCTCAATATGCCAGGATTTAGACACCCAATATGCCAGGATTTTCCCCTCAATATGCCATGATGATGCCCCCTCAATATGCCAGGATTTTCCCCTCAATATGCCAGGATTATGCCCCTCAACATGCCAGGATTTAGACACCCAATATCCCAAAATTTGGGCACCCCCCCCCCTACCCACGTTGCACACCTACGACATGACCCATAACCCAGGTTGCACACCAGGACATGCCCCATCACCACATTTACATGCCTCCATCACCCCATTACATACACATTTCCAATATTATTTGCCATTAATATTCCCCAGCCAATTTGTCCCATAATATGCCAGTGTTATTCTGCAATTTAATATAACTCAGTAAATTTGCCCAATAATATTCCAAGGTTATCTGCAATTTAATATGCACCTGCTAATTTGCCCAATATGCCAGTGTTAATTGCCATTTAATATTCCCCAGCCATTTTGCCCAATAATATGCCAGTCTTATTCTGCCATTTAATATTCCCCAGCCAATTTGCCCAATAATATGCCAGTGTTATTCTGCCATGTAATATTCCCCAGCCAATTTGCCCAATAATATGCCAGTCTTATTTGCCATGTAATATTCCCCAGCCAATTTGCCCAATAATATGCCAGTCTTATTTGCCATGTAATATGCCCCAGCCAATTTGCCCAATAATATTCTAGTCTTATTTGCCATGTAATATGCCCCAGCCAATTTGCCCAATAATATGCCAGTCTTATTTGCCATGTAATATGCCCCAGCCAATTTGCCCAATAATATGCCAGTCTTATTTGCCATGTAATATGCCCCAGCCAATTTGCCCAATAATATGCCAGTCTTATTTGCCATGTAATATGCCCCAGCCAATTTGCCCAATAATATGCCAGTCTTATTTGCCATGTAATATGCCCCAGCCAATTTGCCCAATAATATGCCAGTCTTATTTGCCATGTAATATGCCCCAGCCAATTTGCCCAATAATATGCCAGTCTTATTTGCCATGTAATATGCCCCAGCCAATTTGCCCAATAATATGCCAGTCTTATTTGCCATGTTATATGCCCCAGCCAATTTGCCCAATAATATGCCAGTCTTATTTGCCATGTTATATTCCCCAGCCAATTTGCCCAATAATATGCCAGTCTTATTTGCCATGTAATATTCCCCAGCCAATTTGCCCAATAATATGCCAGTCTTATTTGCCATGTAATATGCCCCAGCCAATTTGCCTAATAATATGCCAGTCTTATTTGCCATGTAATATGCCCCAGCCAATTTGCCCAATAATATGCCAGTCTTATTTGCCATGTAATATGCCCCAGCCAATTTGCCCAATAATATGCCAGTCTTATTTGCCATGTTATATGCCCCAGCCAATTTGCCCAATAATATGCCAGTCTTATTTGCCATGTTATATTCCCCAGCCAATTTGCCCAATAATATGCCAGTCTTATTTGCCATGTAATATTCCCCAGCCAATTTGCCCAATAATATGCCAGTCTTATTTGCCATGTAATATGCCCCAGCCAATTTGCCTAATAATATGCCAGTCTTATTTGCCATGTAATATGCCCCAGCCAATTTGCCCAATAATATGCCAGTCTTATTTGCCATGTAATATGCCCCAGCCAATTTGCCCAATAATATGCCAGTGTTTTTTGGCCCCCCCCCCCCCTTACCTTTTTCCCTGGTGGCTAGTGGCAGGACTTCCCTGGTGGCTAGTGGCAGGAGGACTTACCTGGTGGCAGGCAGCATGGTCCCTCCATGCTGCCTGTTCTGCCTCCCGGCGGTTGTGCCGACAGGTCACGTGATTTTTTTAAATTTTTTTTTAAAACACTGGCCCAGCGGCCGTGTTTTACATAGTTTATAGTTTAGGGCGGCCCAGCCCGCCCCTGGCGATAGATCCCTACAGGTACTAATGGTTTTGAGAATGGGTATAACATTCTTCTGGCTATAACTTCAAAAGTAGAGGGGGTACTTGATAAAGAAAGGTCTATGAAATGTATTGTCTCATGTATGTATAAAACAATACCTCCTCCTCTCTTATTTCTGTCTTTTCTGGAGCAGATATAACCCTGTATTTGTATTGCAGAGTCTGGGGTTCTAGGGCTTAACCAGGATTCAGTGATGACAAGAGTTTTAGGTTTGTACTCCTGACATGAGCTAAAAACACTATAGACCTTGGGCTAAAGTTTGAATTATGTGTTTATACATCACAGGCAGCTTAAGTAAGCGCAGGTAAACCAACCCGCAATAAACAGAATACACAAAAAAGTGATCCTAAAAGTGCACAGTGAAAAACATTTATATATAAATGGTTGAATGCATATCGCTTTATATATATATTATATATAAGTGTTTTTCACTCCAACATGGTGTTTATTCCGATTGACTTTTAGTATCAGAAAATCACATTTCATGGAGAAAAAAAATTGAAAAAGAATTAGCAAATACTTACAGCTAAAAATGCTGGGCTTATTGCTACCCAACAAACTCTCCAATATAATCCAGGAGAAAAGCCCAGCATGGTCTTCACATCATCACAGAACCTCTGGATCCCTGTAAAATAAGTCACCAGACATTTGCGTTTAGTATGTACAGCATGTGATATATTACAATAATGCTTATTATATATATATGCCAATAATCAATACCCTGCATAGTACTGAAATAGTGGATCTTGCAAATGCAATTAACAGAGACAAACCTGAAGGTAAAAAAATCCTGCTTATAAGGTGAGAAATCCTTGCTAATGATCATGCAAACTATATATTAATATACATGTGTTTTTCTTCGGGATGCAAATATACACTAGTAAAATAGAAGAAGATTGGGAAGCTATATGCATTGTCAGTACAGAATGTGAAAACATAGATGTTTATGGATATTAATGCTCTTAACCTATAATATGTTAAACAAGCAGTTTTTCTTCATACAATAACTCTTACCGTAAAACCATGATACAGCAACTGCTTCTAGAAACACAACTGCAATGATAGAACTGCCAGCACCAAACTCCTCTAGAAGTTTTACAACATATGCACCTCCCTGGAATAAAGTACAAAGGGTAATAGAATTGTTAGTATTTGAATTCTGAGTATTTGTATCTACACTTCAGTTGAACAGATACCAAAAAGTTAAATATTCTAATATTATGTAGGGTGTTTACAATGCACTAGCTGCTCAAGATGACAAAAGAAAAACCCACCCGTATGCTAATATACAAAACAGAGTAAATATCTATAAGTGCACGGTGCAAAGCATAGAAACACAGTGAAAAATGAGTGGAAAAGAGAAGAGAGTGAGAACATATCAGAAGAATTAATAGTGTGGCAAAAGAGACCTTATAAACTTCCATTATAGGTCACGTGTTGCACTACAGACTAGTGCAAAGGTTCATTATAGAGTAATCACAGAATTAAAAAAATAACAGTAAATTGGCCCTCTTATGCTAGCATCATTGATTTTTAAATGATCTTTCTGTAAGGTTAGGAATGATCATAAAATAGTTTTAATTATTGCACTGTATGTAAGAGTTGCTAGTTATTTTGAGTAAGGGGTTGTTTAGAACATGTTATGGGTAATGAGGAGGAAACATGCACCAGCCCCTGCTTGTGGGTATGGTCTGTTGATGATAGACATGCCCACTATTGGTCTTAGTAAACACATTCATGTCTATCAGTCTGCCCAATATGCAAGTACTCTCGCAGATTAAACCCATGTTCAGAGATGCAAAAAAAAGTGAACTGACCAGGGAATTGGAAAAGATTTCTGCAAACATCTTGTCAGTTCACTATTTAGTGAACAATCATACCCTATTGCCACAATACCATTCTGAATGGTATCACTATATTCCCTTACCTGGGTCAGTGTGCTGAGTGAGCCTGTGAAACAGACAATGACCAATCCAAAGACAAAGAGTTCTCTCCTGTTCGAGAGTAAGTTTGGATATTCATCCATGACGGCTGTGATTACAGCTTCAAGACCTCCAAACTAAGGGGAAAAGAGGCAATATATGAAATGCACACTTACAAAATCTACATGGCAATCATGTAATAATAATGTTATAATTTTGGACAACAGGTATACTGTATATTATATAGCTACTAACATCAAAGTAAACTACTCACCATAAAGCATTATAACATATAGACATGCACACACACACAGACACATATAGCAGTAAAGCCTGAGACCAACATTTTTTTGTTGTTTTTGCCCTGTTAGCATATATTTTGAGGGTCGTCATAAAAAGGTGCCATAGCTTTTTGTCATGTATAATTGAAATTGTGTCTTTTTATAAATCCGACACTTTGCAGTGTGGGAAAGGGACCTCCGCGGAGGTTCGACCAGCATTAATCAGGCACTTTTCAGCTTTCATTTTTTATACAATGGCGCAATGAGCACCGACACAACCAAAAAGTAAGTATCTTGTGGATACAGTCTCCTTTATACATAGGCACATACGCCAATAACGCCATCTTTTGACACCATCTGCATGTGCACTACGTTTATACATGACCCCATTGGTTTGTATGCAGCCTGCCAGCAGGGTAGTAGTTGGAAGTAGAGAGCTCCTAAAATAACAAAACATTTTGGTAAGTTTAGAGAGTGTCTGTTAGAGAGTGTGAAGTGCCCTGTCATTTAAGGGTAAGCATTATCTTGCTTACAAAAATAACTCTTGTTAGGGTTATCTTTAATGCCTCAAAGCTGTTTATAAAGCATTTCAAATGTGTTAATGTTAAAGTGTGACCAGGCCCGGACTGGCCATCGGGCACACCGGGCAAATGCCCGGTGGGCCGCGGTGGCCATGGGCCGAGGCCGGCAGGGGAGGTCCCAGAATCTCCCCTGCTGGTCTATGCAGGGCCGGCACTATCCGAGCGCCGGCCCCGCTGTTTGACATGAAGGGCCGGTGAGGACATCAAAGATCTCCCTCACCGGCCCACATGCTGACAAATGCGGCCGCCGGCGGGGAGAGAGGGAGGGAGACTGGAGAGAGGACCCGGCGGAGCACTAACTTGCAGCTCCACCGGGTTCCTCTCGCGAGATCCGGAGCATTGCCATGGCAACGACCGGATCTCGCGAGAGTGAACTCTAGCCCGCAGGCTAGAGTTCACTCACCACGAGGACCACCAGGGAACACGGCCTCCCAGTCTAAAGGTAAGAAGGGAGTGATGGGTGTGAGAGTGCTGTGTGTGAGTGATGGGTGTGAGAGTGCTGAGTGTGAGTGATGGGTGTGAGAGTGCTGAGTGTGATGGGTGTGAGAGTGATGGGTGTGAGAGTGCTGAGTGTGATGGGTGTGAGAGTGCTGAGTGTGATGGGTGTGAGAGTGCTGAGTGTGAGTGATAGGTGTGAGTGCTGAGTGTGAGTGATGGGTGTGAGAGTGCTGAGTGTGATGGGTGTGAGAGTGCTGTGTGTGATGGGTGTGAGAGTGATGGGTGTGAGAGTGCTGTGTGTGATGGGTGTGAGAGTGCTGTGTGTGATGGGTGTGAGAATGCTGTGTGTGATGGGTGTGAGAATGCTGTGTGTGATGGGTGTGAGAATGCTGTGTGTGATGGGTGTGAGAATGCTGTGTGTGATGGGTGTGAGAATGCTGTGTGTGAGAGTGCTGTGTGTGATGGGTGTGAGAATGCTGTGTGTGAGAGTGCTGTGTGTGATGGGTGTGAGAATGCTGTGTGTGATGGGTGTGAGAGTGCTGTGTGTGAGAGTGCTGTGTGTGACACACACAATACATTCTAACATTTATACAGCACTCTCACACCCATCACACACAGCACTCTCACACCCATCACACACAGCACTCTCACACCCATCACACACAGCACTCTCACACCCATCACACAGCACTCTCACACACAGCACTCTCACACACATCATACACAGCACTCACACACACATCATACACAGCACTCACACACATCACTCTCACACCGCCCCCCTCATCACACCGCACCCCTCACACACACACAGAACCCCCCAACACACTGCACAACAGACATACAATACTTCCATATATATATACACACACACACACACACACACACACACACACACACACTGCACCCCTAAACACATTACATTCCAGACACATACTAGATCCCTTACTCAACTCTGGATCATCTACACACATACACACGCTAGATCCCTATATACACTCTGAAACCGTTATAAACACACACACTCACTAGATCTCCTATACACATTCTGGGTCCTTCAAACACACACTAGACTCATATATATATATATATATATATATGTGTGTATATATACACACACTAGATTCTTTGTAAGCAAACACATACTACACCCCTTAACACACACTACATCTATATATACACACACACACACACTATAGCCTGTATTCACACACTTGCTATATCCCCTATACACACATTCTCTACAGCCCCTAGCCACATATGCATCACATTACACCACAAACACAACACAACTAAAACCGACCTTATTACACAATACCACACCACAATCAGCTCACTCTACACACACGCAATCCCACAAGCAGGCTCCAAACACATGCTCAATACTCTTTCCTGGCATTTTTGTCTCTTGGTATCCATTTATAGAGACACCAGAGACAAGTTTCAAGGAAACACAGTGCAAGCATGTTATTAAATTTGCTTGCACTGTGCAGAACAAATACAGGGTTTTTTCTCATGCTAGAGCTCTTCAGCAGAGCTCTGCGCATGGTCTGCCCTGGGAGAGCATTGAACCAACATGCTCACTTTGAGAGGGAGCGTGTTTGTCATTGGTGATGACAAAACACACCTCCTCTGCCCCGCCCCCTTCTTAGTGGGCCGCTGTGATGAAAAAATGCCCGGGCCGAATTTTTCTCCCAGTCCGGCCCTGAGTGTGACCCACTGCAATATATCTTTCTTGATAATCCTTCCATGTATAATTCTATATTGTACACCACAACAAGGGTCTCTAGATCAGGAATGAGCTTACTTACTGTACTATCCAGACCAAGGGTAATCATCATCAGGAAGAATATAATGGCAAAGAAAGTAGACCCCACCATGTTAGCAATAGCTTCTGGATAAGTAATAAACAGGAGGCTGGGACCTGTTTGAATATCAAAGTGTAATGGTTATGGGCAATTCCACAAAATATGTAAATAGACAGTAATGACATCACCTTACATAACAATGGTATATTGACCTCCATTCAATACGTTTTGCACTTTTTTTATAAACTTGATTATTTCAGTTTCTAATTAGTGTTGAGCGAACCTGAACCACACTGTTCGGGTTCGTACCGAACATTACGGTTTTTGGACCCCGGACCCGAACACGGACATTCCACTGTATGTTTGTGTTGGAGTTCGGGGTTCGGCGATTTAATGGCACATTTTGAAAGGCTGCAGGGCAGCCAATCAACAAGCTTGACTCGTTTGCCCTTAGAAGCCATCACAGCCATGCCTACTAATGACATGGCTGTGATTGGTCAGTGCAGCATGTTACCCAGCCTCTATATATAAGCTGTAGTCACGTACACGCACATCACATGAGCTCTTCTTAGTGTAGGGAGAGGATGCTGCAGCTGTGAGGGACAGATTTATAAAAATTTCTGGTGTTGAATCAGCAAACTATAGCGATTATTCAAACTACAGAGATTATTCAAATTACAGTGATTATTTTAGTGGGTGCTATACTACATATTTGTACCCTGCCCTGAGCCCAGTGCCACAGAGAGTGCAGTGCACTTGCAACTGCATGTGTGCCAGGGACATGACTATAATCCTGTTCTGTTAGCTCAGTGGGCAACATCTAGGCATTTTTAAATACTGTGTAATAAAGTGTTGCGCAGGATATAATAAAATAAATACTTATCAGAGATATATAGGCGAAAATCCAGCCTTTTTTAGATGTATATAAAAGAGAAGAAAAAAAAATATACAAAATTGTGCAGTATTTTTGTATATATTTTTTTCTTCTCTTTTATATACATCTAAAAAAGGCTGGATTTTCGCCTATATATCTCTGATAAGTATTTATTTTATTATATCCTGTGCAACACTTTATTACACGATATTCACTATTTTGTGCTAACTGGAGGAAAATGCACTAGTGTTTGCTGCATAATTTGTTTGTCTGCACATTATATATAGCGCTTGTCACTTTATCTGCATTGATTTTTAAATACTGCAATTTGTTGGTGTTAAATATTACATTTGGGTCCTGCACTTCATATCTGAGAGTCAAACAGAACCGTCAAATACTGTGCTTACAGCGCACTTTGAAAAATTCTAATAGATTTGGGTGGTAAATAGTATATTTGCGTCTGTCAGGTTTGGGGCTGGGAGCCTATGGCAGGAGGGTCGTGAGTGGCCACAGGGGAGCAGCAGAGAGCAGGATCTTGGTTGGGGTAACCAGAGAATAAACAATTCAAGCCAGGATCAAAGGGCAGGAGAAATCAGAATGTCCAGGAGGAAAGCCAAGGTCAAAATCCGGGGAATCAATGAGAACAGGAGGTAAGACAAGGGAAAAGAACTCTGGGAAGGAACCAAGGGTATACACCACTTAGCAGCTCAATACACAAGCACTGATTGAAGTCAGTGCTTGGTATTTATGGGCTGTCAAGTGTACCTCCCCGCCTCCTCCAATCAGGGAAGTCCACCCACTCACATAGGAAAGCCTGACACTCACTGGGGTGAGTGGCAGCCTCTGGCCACACCCCCGCTGTCTCCACCAATGGATCGGCACCATCGCACGATAGGCCACGCCCCTCTGCCATCCGAAATAACAGTAGCACCAGCAACTCGCGGGATGCGAGTTACTGGAGTCTGGGGATGCGGCCTACCACGCGGCGGCCCTCCCCTTCGTCGGGCAGCAACGGGAGTGGATGCAGGTAAGGGACCCCTAGCTTGTTGGAGACGGGGTCTGGAACCCCCACAGAGCCCCCCCCTGAGGCACGACCTCCGGTCGGGTGAAGGAGTAGGACGACTTGGGTGTAGTCTGCGGAAAGCTCTGATCTTAGCAGGAGCATGAATATGAGATACAGGTTCCCAGGAGTTTTCTTCGGGACCATATCCTCTCCACTGTACCAAGTATTCGAATCTACCACGATGGACACGGGAATCCAGGATCTGGGCGACTTCATATTCCTCTGAGTCGTTTATAAGGATGGGAGGAGGTTGGGAATCTCTTGTTCGAGGATTAGGTACCCATCTCTTGAGCAAACATGTGTGGAAGGTGGAATGAATACGCCAAGTATCAGGAAGTTGAAGACGGACAGCTGATTTACCAATAAGGGCGGTGATAGGGAAGGGACCTACAAATTTGGGTTGAAGCTTTCTTGCGGGACCTGGAAGTTTCAGATTGATGGAGGATAGCCACACTTTGTCTCCTACTTGGTAGGCCGGATAGTCTCTACGGTGTCGATCAGCTTGTTTTTTGTAGTTCTCCTGGGCATTAGAAAGATGTCGCTTTAATTGGACTATCCCCTGTGTTATTAGTTGGAGACGATCCGTAACAGTGGGAATGGTTTGGACTTGGGAGTAA
The DNA here is from genome assembly GCA_036172795.1 of Pelodytes ibericus. NCBI lineage: Eukaryota > Metazoa > Chordata > Amphibia > Anura > Pelodytidae > Pelodytes > Pelodytes ibericus. The sequence goes on from CM069860.1 coordinate 111,676,166, forward strand.
TGAGGGATGAATGTGGGATGGAATCCATAATTGGCTTTGAAGGGTGACATTCCAATGGAACGTTGGAGATGGTTATTATAACAGAATTCTGCCAATGGTAACATACGATACCAGTTGTCCTGTGCATGGGTGATATAACATCGGAGGTATTGTTCAAGGATTTGGTTTATCCTCTCGGTTTGTCCATTAGATTGGGGATGGTAGGCTGAGGTTAATAAGCGTTCGATCTTTAGTCCTTGGCATAATGCTTTCCAGAATCTTGAAGTAAACTGCACTCCTCTATCGGATAAAATAGAGCGAGGGATTCCATGCAGACGAAAGATGTTGCTAATGAATAATTCTGCTGTAACAGCGGCTGTGGGAAGTCCCGTTACCGGGATGAAATGTGCCATCTTGGTGAGTCGATCCACCACAACCATGATAGTATTGTGTTGGTTTGAAATAGGCAGGTCGACGATGAAGTCCACTGTGATGGCCTCCCAGGGTTGATCAGGGATAGGCAAGGGCTGTAGGAGTCCGGTAGGTAGTTGGTGACTTCCCTTGCTACTGGCACATACCGAACAGGCTCGAACATACCGTTGAACATCTTTTCTGATGGTAGGCCACCAAAAATGTCGTAGGGCTAGAGTGAGAGTTTTCTTCAATCCTCCATGACCGGCCAAAGGGTGATCGTGGATGACCTGAAGGACCTCTTCCCGGGAGCCTGGAGGGACGAATAGGAGGTCCTCCTTGTAAAAAAGGCCTTGTTCTTTTCTGAGAGGAGGTAAACGGGGTGACAGTGTGTGCTTCTTACTTTGTTATTTAATTCTCTCAATTAGAGTAGTTTGTGCAGCCATGAAATGGTGAGATTGGAGGATGGTGTCATCCGAGGGAGTCTCGACTTGAACGGGTTCATGGATTCGCGACAGGGCGTCTGCTTTCCCGTTTCTGATTCCGGGACGGTATGTGATGTGGAGTTTGAAGCGGGTAAAAAAGAGAGCCCATCTGGCTTGTCGGGGGCATAATCTTTTTGCTGTTCTTAAATATTCGAGATTCCGATGATCAGTGAAAACCATGATAGGATGTATAGTTCCCTCCAATAAATGTCTCCATTCTTGAAGGGCTAACACAATGGCCAATAATTCCCGATCTCCCACACTGTAGTTGCTTTCTGGGGTTGTGAGTCTCCGGGAGAAATAGGACACTGGGTGGAGGATTCCACTCTCAGGGGATCGTTGGGACAGTATGGCTCCAACTGCATATTCGGAGGCATCTACTTCGAGTGAATATGCTTGTGTGGGTTCAGGGATGACCAGCACAGGTGCTTGGGTGAAACTCTGCTTTAGGTTTTGGAATGCCTGTTGTGCTTGGGAAGTCCATTTGAAGGGAGTATGTTTCTTGGTTAGACTGGTAATGGGTTGGACGATTTGAGAGAAGTTTTTTATAAAGCGTCTATAGAAATTTGAAAATCCCACGAATCTTTGAACGCCTTTTACCGTAGTGGGTACAGGCCATTCCAGGATAGCGGACACTTTAGAAGGATCCATCTGAATATGACCGGGGGAGGTGATATACCCCAAGAATGACACTGTGGTGACTTCAAAGATACACTTTTCAATCTTGGCGTATAAATGGTTCTCTTGAAGGCGAGTGAGGACGAGTTTCATATGTTCTCGATGTTCATGTAATGAAGATGAGTAAACCAGAATGTCATCCAGGTATACCACCACACACGAATCCAACAGGTCTCGAAAGACATCGTTGAGGAAATGTTGGAAAGTGGCTGGAGAGTTGCACAGACCGAAGGGCATGACATTGTACTCGAAATGTCCATAACGAGTTCGGAATGCCGTTTTCCACTCATCTCCCTTGCGGATTCGAACCAAGTTGTAAGCTCCTAGTAGGTCGAGTTTAGAGAAAACTTGGGCTTCTCGAAGTCGGTCCATCAGTTCTGTGATGAGAGGGAGTGGATACTTGTTCTTTATGGTGATGTTATTCAACTCTCGATAATCGACACATGGTCGCAGGCCTCCGTCCTTCTTTCCCACAAAGAAAATACCAGCCCCTGCAGGGGAGGTTGATGGCTGAATGAACCCCTTCCGTAGGCTGTCTTCTAGATAGTCCTTGAGTACCGCCAATTCTGGTTCAGATAAGGGGAAAATACGCCCGAATGGAATGGCGGCGCCCGGTAGTAGGTCTATCGGGCAGTCATAGGAGCGATGTGGAGGGAGGAGTTCAGCCTCTTTTTTGTCGAAGACTCTACTGAAGGGAAGATACTGTACCGGGAGTTGAAGACTGGTGTTGGGTGCGGTTACAGAATTTGACGTTTTAGCAAGGGTTGCAGAGGCGAGACACTGACTTTTGCAGAATAATGAGGAGAAGACCACCTTTCCAAGGGACCATTGGATGTTCGGGTCATGCTTGCGAAGCCAAGGGAGTCCCAGGATGACAGGGAATAGCGGAGATGGAATAATATTGAAGGTGAGGGTTTCTTTGTGCCGGTGACCAAGGAAGAGAGTAAGAGGAATTGTTTCGTGTGTCACCGGACCCGATTGGATGGCACTTCCATCTACGAGATGGACAGTAAGAGGTTGGTCCTTGACTCGAAGAGGGATCTTCAAGGAGTGAGCGAGCTGACTGTCTAGGAAGCAATCGCTGGCTCCGGAATCCAGAATGGCCATTTGTGAGGTGTTCGTCTTATCCCACTGTAAAGAGATAGAAATGGATAGATGAGAAGCTGCACATCCTAATAGTACGGCAGTGTCCGAGGTGTCGGGCTTACCTCTGGGGGGACGTTTGGGACATTGGGGAATCAGATGAGTAGCGCTTCGACAATACATGCACAGGTTGCCCTTGATTCTTTTATTCCGTTCGGACTCCGAGAGGGGTCCGCGGGCCATTCCTATTTGCATTGGTTCCTCCGAAGGATTGGAGGTAGGAACCGAGGTGGTCTGTGGGGCGCTAGAAACTCTAGGAAGTGGAGATTGATGAGCCATCCGTTCCATACGTCGTTCCCGAAGTCTCCGGTCGATCTGGGTGACCAACTGGATAACCTCTTCAAGTGTACCGGGGAGGCCCACTCAGGCTATTTCGTCCTTCAATGACTCTGAGAGTCCAAGCCTAAACTGGTGGATAAGGGCTGGTTCGTTCCATGTGGTCTCTACGGCCAGACGACGGAATTCGGAGGTGTAATCCTCTACCGGGTGGCGACCTTGTCTCAGAGATCGGATAGATGATTCGGCCACCGCAACTTGGTGTGGATCTTCATATAAGGCATCTAAGCCTTGCCGGAAAGCCACCCAAGTAGCCAGAGAGGCATGGTTTGTTTGTAACAAATGGTGTGCCCAGGACATGGGACCCCCGGTGAGGAGTGAGATGGCCGTACGCACACGGACGAAGTCTGTGGCATAAGTGCTAGGCTTCAGAACGAATAGTAGTTCGCATGATGTGATGAAGGTTTTATAGGTAGATCGGTCTCCATTAAAGCGATCGGGTAGTTTGACTTGCGGTTCGGGAGCAGCTACCGCACCTTCCGCTGGGGCAACAGCGACTAACACCGGTTCAGGTGGTGGAAGAGGTGCTGCTTGCAAGGTTTGAACTTGATTTTGTAATTCCTGTTGATTGTTTCGTATGTCTTGTACTGCGTGAGCCAATGCTGCAATTTGCTGGGTTGGTTTCAGCCACACCTGCAGGCTCCATAATGGCTTGTGTATTCTGTCAGGTTTGGGGCTGGGAGCCTATGGCAGGAGGGTCGTGAGTGGCCACAGGGGAGCAGCAGAGAGCAGGATCTTGGTTGGGGTAACCAGAGAATAAACAATTCAAGCCAGGATCAAAGGGCAGGAGAAATCAGAATGTCCAGGAGGAAAGCCAAGGTCAAAATGCGGGGAATCAATGAGAACAGGAGGTAAGACAAGGGAAAAGAACTCTGGGAAGGAACCAAGGGTATACACCACTTAGCAGCTCAATACACAAGCACTGATTGAAGTCAGTGCTTGGTATTTATGGGCTGTCAAGTGTACCTCCCCGCCTCCTCCAATCAGGGAAGTCCACCCACTCACATAGGAAAGCCTGACACTCACTGGGGTGAGTGGCAGCCTCTGGCCACACCCCTGCTGTCTCCACCAATGGATCGGCACCATCGCACGATAGGCCACGCCCCTCTGCCATCCGAAATAACAGTAGCACCAGCAACTCGCGGGATGCGAGTTACTGGAGTCCGGGGATGCGGCCTACCACGCGGCGGCCTTCCCCTTCGTCGGGCAGCAACGGGAGTGGATGCAGGTAAGGGACCCCTAGCTTGTTGGAGACGGGGTCTGGAACCCCCACAGCGTCTTGCGGTGCACTTCATATCTGAGAGTCAAATAGAACTGTCGAATACTGTGCTTACAGCGCACTTTGAAAAATTCTAATAGTTTTGGGTGGTAAATAGTACATTTGCGTCTTGTGGTGCACTTCATATTTGAGAGTCAAATAGAACAGTCCAATACTGTGCTTACAGCGCACTTTTAAAAATTCTAATTGTTTTGGGTGCTAAATAGTACATTTGCGTCTTGCGGTGCACTTCATATCTGAGAGTCAAATAGAACAGTCCAATACTGTGCTTACAGCGCACTTTGAAAAATTCTAATTGTTTTGGGTGCTAAATAGTACATTTACGTCTTGCGGTGCATTTCTTGCAGTCCAAAAAAAAAAAAAAAAAAATACAAATAAAAATTGTTGACTATTGGCGGTTACATTGTTTCCTAACATAAACCATCTGTTACTTTGGTGGGTGACGCAAAGAATGAGGAGAGCGTCAAATAAGGGACGTGGCCCTGGTCGTGGTGCTGCTGGTGTTGGTGGAGCTCCTGTTGCAAGTAGGGGATGTGGTCGATCTGTGCCAGCTACACGCACAAGTGAAACACCTTCCTCAGGTGCTAGTACGCGACAGAACCTTCAGCGTTATTTGGTAGGCCCGAATGCCGCTCTTAGAATGGTGAGGCCAGAACAAGTACAGGCGATAGTAGATTGGGTGGCTGACAGTGCCTCCAGTTCCTACACATTGTCTCCCACCCGGTCCCCTGCTGAAAGCTCAGAGTTGACACCTGCAGACCATGGCCATCTGTCTTTCACCTCACCCCCTTGAAATCAGCCAAGCAGTCTGAGCCACAAGTCATGTAGCAGTCTCTTTTGCTTTTTGATGACTCTGCTGCCGTCCCCTAGACAGTACGCCTGTCCCCAGATGGGGATTTGCATTCTGTGGGGGGAGGGGGAGGTGATGGGACTAGGGGGGAAGGGTAGGGGTGCGAAGGAGGAAAGAACATTTTGGAAACATTGGCCTAATTGTTATTTGTAATTGTATGTATGTGTTGTCTATATATGGTCCCTATTTATAAATGGAAATAAAGGATTAAGTAGTAGAGACACAAGGATGTGCACAAGAATAAATTGGGGAGGGTTAACCCCTTCACAATATTTTAACTGTCTTTAAAAAAGGAAGAAAGGAAAAACAAAACCAAAAAAAAAACGTAGTTTCACCATCTTTACCGTCTTGTTTTCACCGGAGAAAACGGAAATGGATTAACAAGAGCTGGTGCATCATTGGGTGGTGCTCAAAGCATGGGAATGAACATGAGTTTGTGCCCTGGTGCCAGGAGGTACATTAACAATTGAAAATGTAAATAATGTTTAGGTGTAAAATTAGCACAGCATGCCAATAACTGAGGCTTGCTTGTCAGTTCATAGCTAGTGAGGAGATGTGAATATAAATTTGAGGAGAACCAAAAATTATCATTCCAACTGTCATGGCAATAGATCAGCCAGTTAATAGAACTGTCAGGGTCTGAGACACGCTCAGCCACCAGCCAGAGGTTACTTTCTCCTGCAGCTCCCCAGTCCTTCTCTGCCCACTACGCGATAGGCTGCATCCCCAGCCTCTAGTAACACTATCACCACTAAATGCGAGTGCTTCCATGTTGTGGCCATCAGGGGTGTGGCTTAATGCTGAATACCGCTACCTAATTGGTGGAAAGGGGAGAGGGAAGGCTGGAAACCTTTCTAATGGAGTACTGGCAAGTAGGAGGGGGTGAGGTGTCACTCTGGTGGGACCGGTGGGAGGGGCTTTGGTCCTCCAGCCCTATATAAACCTAGCTCTGCTTTCAATCAGTGCTTGGCTATCAAGCTGTTCATAGCTTTGCTCTGCTCAGTCCTTGTTAACTGCTTCTGGTTATACCTTGAGTATCGTGTATTTCCTGGCTATTGACCTCGGATCTGTCTATGGATTTCCCTGCTTGTACCTTATTGCCGTTATGCTCCCTGCCCCGACTCTGGATTGTTGTACCATTTTGCCCTTACACTACCTACCCAGACTGTGTGTTCCTTAATCTCTGTGGCCTTTGAGTTATCCACTCAGCTAAATAACTCCCCTCACGAGACAAGAACATTCATTATTTAATAAATAAGTCATTGTTATAGGTAAATGTGGTATCACCCCCCTTATTACTGACCAAGGCTTCCAAGATGAATTCAGAACACTGAGTATATTACTGTACTGTATATTGGGGGAATGTACTACTAAATATTAGTCACATACAGTCGAATAAACACTAAACTGTTTAATGCAGACTAATGGGAACAAGAACAGTTGATAGGCATAGAAGAGATTCTATATTAGATGTAACACAGTTTAAAAGGAAATAGAAATAAATAAATGGAGATACACTGATCTCCCTTTGTTAAAAGAAGCAAATGAAAAGCCTAGAATTGTGATAATAATTAATAGGTCTATGACAAAGGAGTAGTTATACACTACAATTCTAGGAACACATCAGAGAAGCAGAAATCACCTTGGATTTTTGCTTTCTCTAGTTCAAGGTTCAGAGATTGATGGGAGTCATTAGCTTAAGGTAAACTTCTTGGATTTCACTGCAGTAGAACATGCATCTTCTTCATTCAGAAGCTGCTTCACACCCAAATGATCGGTGGATGTACATTTATTTAGGCTGCTTTTTCCTAATAAAAAATATATTAACTGCAGATTTCTTATTACAAATACATCATAAGAGAGTATATGAAGCAATGCGTCTATATTTTCTAAATAAAAATATTAATGTTTTTCCATCCACATATTAATCCATTTATTCATGACAGATTTGATATTTGTGTGATAAAAAGGTTGTGCACATATCAATTTGGCATTAAGCTTAAGACTGACTGAAGGTCTCGAACCCGGATAAGTGTCCGTAGTTAAGTCTGTTCTGGTCCATAGAACATCATTCATTTGTCCAGTTAATGTCCACTAAGAGCAAGTTAGTGTTTATTCCTAGACTTGATTTTTATTCAGCACCATGGACAGAGGAACTGCTGATTACTGTAAGCTTGTGCTGTTCACAGAATAAGTCCCTGCCATCCTTCACTATCTGCGGCCAACAAAGAAACACAGGTGCTTGTTAATAGTTCCACGTACCTTTGTCCTTTGCAACATCTTCAACTTCGACATCACGCATTTCAGCCATATAACCCAGTACTGCGAAAATCACAAAACCAGACAGGAAGCTGGTAAGACAGTTCACCACACTGGTGATAATTGCATCTCTGAAAGGGACAAGATGAGCTCTAGTTTTGGGTGTGCGCATAGCAATAGTAACAACATTTGAGTAATATTACATAGCAAAGTATGACCAAGGCCTAACCTAATGCACTGGTTGGATCACATGGGTAAATTACATCAGGAGCTATTTTTAGGGGATTTTTTTGTACTCATTTCATTTCATTTCAAGAATGAGGGTTTGTTTGTCAGTATTTTATCAATATTTGGTAATATTTTACCCTGTAAGAATTAATTAATTAAAAGTAAATTAAATTATACAACAAAATAAAACTATAGTATTCCTCATTGCATATTAACATGTGCATCACATTTATATTTTATTATTTAAGTATCAAAGGTGTGTTTTCACAGTGCAGTTGTTCACTGAACTTTAAATCACAGCTGATATGAAGTACATGGACTAAGTTTTGTGACACGGCTTAATGAAGACAATTGTTCCTCTAGGTCGTTTACTAAAGCTCATTTGGATCCATATTTGCCTGTTTTAGCTGAATCATGGCTCAATATAAGTAGAGAAAGCAAATGCTATAAAAGCTAGGTAACCAATGACAAGATGTGAAGACATTTTTTAAAAGCCGTGGAATGGGGATGGTTAATAATAAATCAAGCATCATTCTCTGGTATATGGCATAAAGAACGTTAGTGCTAATTACCTGATCCCTACCTCCAAATGACTGCTGATGCTATTTCATTTTGTAACTTTTAGCAGTTGCAGATTCCCTTTTACATAATAGTAAAACAAACATATGTAAACTAAATCTAGAACTACACTACTTGATGGCACTTTGAAAAATGGCAGCCTTCTTATGTGCAGTGCCATTTATATGTCTGTATGTCCTATTGTACTCTTCTGCACTATGACAGGCTTGTTTGATTCAAGTCCCCACAGACTTTAATGGCAGTAACCATGTCTTAAATGTGAGGTATTGATGCTCATATTTGAACAACAAAGAGATAATCCCTGCAAAAGGTTGCAACCCAAAATCGTAACACATCCAATGATGTCAATAATAAATGTACTTACTAAAAAAACAAACTACAGTAAGATGTAAACTGCAGTATAGAACATATCTGAAAGGCTGGGTTTTCCATGCCAGAAACAAAACTAACTTACAGCCCTGAGGATCAACCAACAATGCTGTCCCATCCAGGGCCGGCCTTAAGTGTCCCGGCACCCCCCCCCCCCCCATCTTTCACCCCGTCTCTTTAACTCCCCTATATATGTGTCCCTCTCCTCTTCCTTGCCATGTCTGTCTCTCTCTAACTCCCCCATACCTGTTTTCTCTCTCTCTCTCCCTCTGTTCTCTCTCACTCCCCCCCCCCTCCCCTTCCCTGCAAATGTGGATTCAGGGAGGGGGCGGGGCTAACCGGCTGAGCCACCCTGTGAACAGAGCAGCATCTGCTTCCCGGGCAGCAAGAGAAAGTGCTACTCGGCTCCCCATGCTTAATGCAATCATGGTGAGCGCAAGTAGCACTTTCTCTTGCTGCCCACGGCTCCCCGTGAAGCAGACACTGTTCTGCTTCACAGGGTAGGGGCGGAGCTACACCTCTCAGTCAGTTAGCTCCGCCCCCTCCCTGGATCCAGCAGAGCTTGTCGAACAGAGGGCTGGTGAGGGGGGATCTTTTGATCTCCCCAATCCAGTGCCTCTACCGGCTATTTTTTTTTAAACTAATTTTTTTTGAGCTGGCGGGCGGGCGCCCCCTGGGGTACAGGTCGCACACCACTAAGGCCGGCCCTGGTCCCATCTATATTATGATATCTTATACTTCTTTATGTTACACTAGTTGGAATTGTTTAATATTTTATCTTTTCCTGTGGTGAAGTGCCAATGTAGTAAATTGGTTCAGTATAAGCATTAAATACATTCTACATAACTAAGAAGCATTTAGCTCCCACCTGTAACAGTTGTTGTCGAAAGGGTTGTAACTTGCAAGTGCTAAGAGGACTCCAAATCCAGGCCCAAGAGAGAAAAATATTTGGGCTGCAGCATCCACCCATACCTGAAAAGGACAAATGTGGGAATGAAAAATCTTTCTTATGTGTGGGGTAACGTCTATCATTATTTCATTGTTTTGTAATTATGCAACATATTTTTCAACTAATCTGCCCACTGAACTGAAAGAGATGAAAACTAGTTGCTAAAAATGAATGAAAATGAGATTTTTTTTAAAATAACTAGCCCAAAAGAAAACATCATAAAACAATAACACAGTTGTCATTCTTTTCTGCATGACATGTTGTGTGTAAACCTGAGATCTCTAGACTTTCTAGCACAGCAAACAATGACAGGCATGGATCGGAGATGTGAGAAGGCCAAGGGAAATGCTCCTGGTGCAAATATCGGGAGTAACTACTATTATGCAGTCGTCATATTTTGTAAGCTCTAGAACTCAATTGTGCTTTTTTGAAATAAGAAACAAGAACAAGGTAGGAAAAACAAACATGCAATAGTAAAAATACATCAGTTTTAAAGGGTATACCAGTTTTGGTCACACTGTCGACCAATAAAATTACTGCTGGCTGTTACTTAACATTTTCATTTGAAAGCATATTGCTGATTAAATTAAAAATTGTGAAGGGATCACTTGTGTGTAATTACAGACAGGAAGTCTATTGTAAACAACGCTTTGCAAAAACAGAGGAGACAACATTCATACAATCCTGGAGAAAATGAGATGGGTAATTGAATAAAACATTTACATTTCCAAAGGCCTGATCTGTCAGTCTCTTTCTCTGCATGGAGATAATAGTAGGATCATTCACCTTTAGATCTCTTACTGTTCTAGTTACCTAACGGGAGCAGGTCTGTGATGTCGAAACAGCTGCCAGTACAGATGTGGGGGTAGGAAGGGACACACACCAGATGTATCTTAAGATGACTTGGTTGGTTTTTTTATGTAACTTTATTTTTTCAGCAATTCCATACTAGTTCATACTATCAGCAAGTAGTTCCAATTTATGGGGTAGAAAATGTACTATATTTTCTTGTGTACTTTGTGGAGTACTGAAAGAAAATTCCTTTTAGAAAACACTAAAAGGACATGCTGATGACAGATGCTGGAAGAACCAAAGATGCAAACATATACTATAAATATACTTTAAATCATAACTTTATGTTGGCTAACCATTTGCAAGTGCAGCTTTTACATATATGTATAAAAGACTGATACAATGCTATTTTGCAAAAACAAGCTCACTTTAAATATGGCATAGTTAAATGTGTGTATACCTTATTTACTGGTTTCACCCACAAGTGGAGCTGCTACCTAGCCGGTATTTTACCTGAAGGTGGAGGCCGATGTCACCTACTGGATGCCATAGTATTCATAGTGAGTCATTAAAAATCTGATTTGTGTGTGAATTCATAAGCTATGATCCGCCACTGCCGAGTCCCACTATTTACCAGCACAGCTATTAAGTAATGATTTGTTACTTTCAGATGTTGTGTTCCAAGTTAACCACTTACTGTAGTGTCTGTCAGCTTCTCCCAGTTAGGTCTAAGATAGAACAGGATCCCTCTCCATGCCCCAGGTAGGGTGGCACCTCTTACCAGCAATATTAGGAGGACCACATATGGAAGGGTTGCAGTCACCCATACTACCTACAAGACAAACAGTTTGAGGTGAGCTAGCACACAACTAAATAGAGTTTTACAGAAATAACTGAATGTTGGTTCCACTTGTAATAAATGCATATGATGATGGCAGAGCTTTGAAACCTAACATTGCTCATATGTTATTATTATCACATTTTGTCTTGTGTGGAGTTTAATGGTCTTTAGAACATGTATCTTATTGGAGCAATTTCATATTAATTTCCTCTGAGAAGTTTAATGTATTTGATAGTAAACATTTTCTATTAAATGCATTTGTGAAAAGAAAGGGTAAAATGATGGGTTGTGGCACTTGTATGAAATGAGTTTGAGAAATACTAGTTTTAGGGTGCAGCCAACTGCAACCAGTCACCTCTGGTATAAAGAATGTTTCCACTATACCTCATGGTGGTGGTAACAGGTGCTGTATAATTTCTCGGTATTCTGCAGTCCTTCAGCTATTGTCACTTTATAATAATAGTTGGTGTGCATCTGGTTGTCACCATTCCAGTTTACTGTAAAGTCTTAACATTACCTTTCCAGATGTTTTGACCCCTTTCCACAGACTGAAGTAAACTATAGTAAAGATCAGAAACAAGCAGAGAAGTAACTGCCAGCGTAATCCTCCAACGTCATCCAAGCCATCCGCCTCATTAATTCCCAAAACCTTCCTCCTGCAGCAAAACGATAAAAACAAATCATTCATTTCCTATAATATATCACAAATATACAAGGATGTGATGCTGCCTTTGGACTTCACACCATGGCACAAATGAACAGTAAATAGGTTCTTAAATTACAATAGTTTAGTAGAGATGTTGGCACAGAAGTTACCAGTGTCTTGGTGTTGGTCTGAGAATTCATATAAACACAAGTCTCAATTTATATAGCTATTTTTTTCTTCAGTTATGCATTGTGCTTACCAGACAACAAGTATGTGTACATATCTATTTATATGCATTAAAAAAAATAGGATTACAATTTTATCATTTTACCAAGAAAATCAGTGTAAGAATTTTTAGTAAAAAGGATTCCGTGCACCAAAGTTCTTACAGTCATTATTTAAGTATTGTACAATGTACAATATATCTCTCTATCGCTCTCTCTCGTTATTTCTTTCTTTCTCTCTGGGAGTGTGTCTCTAGTTTAATTTATATGAACAGGATCAGATGCTTGTTTTCGTGTTGTAATGCTCCATTATCTACTTGGATGTTGCCTTTTAAAGGGACACTACCACTTACATAAGATGTAACTAGTTAACTTGGTAATTTAAAACAAATACATAAATAAATCATACATCACTTTATATATATATATATATATATATATATATATATATATATATATATATAATTGAATTAATTGGATATAAAATGAAAAATACAATTAAATGTAATAACAAAAATAAAACATTTTCATTTTTTGGTGGGAGTGTCCATTTAACTGATACCGGATTGTTATCTTGCCCGGTCTTTTGAGGCCATTTTCCACTAGTTCTTCTACACATTGCCCAGCATTGAAGTCTACTTACTAAACAGTGACCTGTTGTGGTGAACTAACAAAGCAAATGCTAAAATGAATGACTGATTTTTGGTACACCTGTGTCAGTTCAGCAATTCATTATTTATTGGCTATAGTCCCCAAGGGCACATGAGCAAAGAAGTTTAAGATGATTTAATGTCAGATCCCATTTGGAGGAAGGCTGCTACATCATTGTTTTATTGAAACCAAAACAGTTGCTGGGCTGTGATAAAATCAATAGAATCTGCAGTATGTATTTTTTCCCCACTATTGATCCTAATTAAGGAAAAAGTAAGCATGAAACTATTTAAAGTAGAATTTCCTATGAGTTTACCAGATGTATCCATAAATTCCCAATAACAAAAAATACAATCACTGTGGTAAACTTTCTCCTATTTAAATTATGATTTCTAGTTTTCTTATTATCATATACCCTGAGAGCCAAATAAATTCCCTTAAAATATACAGAATTATCTCTTCCCTATTCAACATAGCGTTGAATAGGGAAGAGATAATTCTGTATATTTTAAGGCATTGTATGTGCATGTATATGCATTAAGTTATCCTGTACCACTAATGCCAATTTTTTATCATTATAATGTCATCAGATACCCAAAATATATCACTCTAACACTTATGTTTAAATTCACTTACATGCACTTACGTGTAAAACTCTTCAGCTGGGGATTTGGAGAAATTGTTCCAGGTTATGTTACTGTAACCAAAGTAGTTAGTGCAGTTTGGAGTATTCCAGGGGTTGTTACAATTTGTCCAGGGCAGAGTGCCAGAGAAGGAGGAGTAAAAATAATACAGAGCCCAAGCTATGATTGTATTGTAGTAGAAAGAAACATACAGGCCGATGATGCATATTGCAAAACCAATGCCTAGAAAGAAAGAAAATAATGTTTTATAGTTTCATCCTTTTGGTACATGTAGTTGGTTTACACATACATGTACCAAAAAGATATACGTTTTATTTTTTACTACCAAAGTGATGGAAAAGATTATCATTTAGTCCCAAACTGTAAATATAAAAATGCCCAACAGAAACATGAGATAATCTAAGGAGTTTCTCTCTCTTCAAGACAAACTTTTAAAAAAGTATCTTAGTCTTTAAAATTGAAAGAGGGGAGTTTGCCCCTCTGCTTTTACCCTACATATATTATTAACTCCAATCTATATTGTGTAGTCATCCTATAATTTGATTATCAACTTGTACTTACCTTTAAAGATTGGACATATCCGTTTCCATATAGAGATAGCACCTGTTCTGTGAAACTGTCCCAAAGCTAGCTCCATGTAAAATAGAGGCACCCCTCCAAATATTGCCATGATGGTGTATGGAATCAGGAATGCTCCTACATGGAAAGACAAAACGCTGTGATTCATTTGTTTTTTTACTACTTTAGCATCGGATCTTACCTGCGGAGCCACAAAGAGTATTTGAATTATTATAAATAAATATATAATAAATAAAGAATTATTTTTTTAAAAGTGGCAACGTTTCGACCAGCACAGGGTCATTCACAAGCCATAATAACATATGTGGCTGTAATCAATACATTTTTAATACATATGGAAATAGTTGAGTATAATATTAATATAGTTACATTTAACATTAAAACGTTTATACACGTATAAATGCAACTAGTTATCTATATTATACATATAAATACATTATACATATATACATATAAATATAGATATATATATATAGAGAGAGAGAGAGATGTATGTGTGTTTATACATGGCATGTATGTGTATAAATATATGAATGTGTCCCGCCATCGCCTCGCAGACTTTGCTTCTCGCCTCTGAGTGGAAAGAGTTTGCTGACCCCTGCCCTACTATATAATATTTACCCTGTGTATTATTAGTGCTATTTTTTATTACATAGCTGCATTTTAATGTTAAATGCTGCCTATCATATGTAAGTGCTCTCTAATATCGTGTATATTTTTCTAATATAGGCATTAAGTACTTTTATTGCAGTGTTGCATAATAAGAAGCAATACATTTTGTAGTCAAATATACATTTTATTCCATACACACATTTTAGGCTCAGTGCCTATATTACAAAAGTATACCTGCATATTGAAGAACACTTACATGTTGTAGGCAACAAACAAGAATTTTTTTTTTTCAATATTAAAGATGGCCCTTGTTATTTTTCCTTTGTAGATAATTTTTTTAACAGGTAAGAATACCAATAAGGGGCAGTGGAAGGTCTGTTCCAGCAGACTCAGTAAGTCAGCAATTATAGAATGAAACATATATAAAAAGAGGAGTGGGGAATGGAGAGGGCAAGGGAAAGGAAGAAAGAAAACATTTATCGTACATCTCTATATAGTAGGGAGTTGGGATACAGAGGGGAAGAGGAGGGTCGCAATACCATTTGATTGAAATATTATAATAAATCATTCAATTATTATTCTTATCAGTAAAGCAAATTATGATTAAGAAATGGAATTTAGTAACTGCAAGTAGTAGTCAGTTTTGAAATAAAAAATACAATTTATTTTTTCCTTTTCTTGCATTTACAGGTAACATATTAATATATATATACATTATTACCATGAATTTAGATAATGGTAAATAGTTATAAAACTTTAATGATTAATATATTTTATTATTACAAAAATAAATGAATTAACATTAGTATATTCAAGCAGACAGCGGGTTTAATTCCTATTGGGAATATAACTTTGAAGTAATTTTTTCGCACACAAGCAATTCT
This sequence comes from Pelodytes ibericus, assembly GCA_036172795.1. NCBI lineage: Eukaryota > Metazoa > Chordata > Amphibia > Anura > Pelodytidae > Pelodytes > Pelodytes ibericus. Next base: position 111,691,584 of record CM069860.1, read on the forward strand.
GAGAAAGCTTGCACCATTTGCTGCATTTGTTTCTGAGCCTTGCGTAAATAATTGATAATTCAATTTACATAATTAATAACAAAGTCGTAATTAACAAGACCATTTTATGATATATGATGATTATAAAACTATGCTGTTGCAGCCTTAAGAAGTGTACATTTGGGATTATTTATCATAACCTAGAGGCTTGTGAGCAAAAAATAAATTCTATTCTTTAAAGTGGGTTGCATAAAAATGAATATTAAAATTTGCAATTGCGTGCTTTTTAATTATTGTGATTAATGGAAATGGGTTAGTCTAAGGCTATGGTTTTAAGTAATGAATAATCTCTTCAGGACCGAATGAGTTAATCAGTTATAGGAATGATTTTCATATTGACAAATTAATAAAGATATAAAAATGAGAAGGAAAATATAAAAGATTTGTCAGATGCGACAGCAAAACACAACTTTTATAGATTTTTCTTTTGACTAAAAGATACATAAAATACACATAACTTTAACAATACTGGAGAACATCAGGTAACTAATGATGATAATGCAAACTATGAGAAAAGAAGGTGAAAACAAAAGATGACCACCATCAATTATTATTGATGTTACTTGTACAATTTTATTACAACATCACTGGGTCCATCCTCCAAAATGTTTTTCTCTATTTGGCTATTTGACAGAAATTCGACTTTGGAGGTCGACTTTGATTTTGAGTCAAATTTAAGTCAAATTCAGCCCCAGGTTTGAATCTTCCCCATTGAAACTATGGGAGGCAAAATGAATTTTAGTGAAATTGTATCAGTTGTAATATCCTTGCACATTGCTCCCCTCAATCTGTTATCAAGATCTTTCAGTTGATCTGTTAGAGCCACAATCCATTCTTTGTGTGCTAAAAATTCTATTCGGAGAGGGAGGACTGTTAAGCCATTTACATTTGCTTTCAAAAGTGCTGTTCTGTTGATTCATGTCCTCTAAATCATAATTTATAACAAACAGAAGAATAGCTTAAATTCTGTTTGAATCGTACTTTGGGTTTGTAGGAATACGTCAGTGGTCTGATTGCTGTTTCATGCTTTCCATGATCTCCTCTTCTGAATGTCTGTCCACTGGAGAGGCTTCTAGTAATGCTTTTTATAGGCCTTGTGCCACATAGATAGTCAATTCAAAAAAAGCTATTTTTTCTTCCTTTAAACACTTTATATTTGGACAACAGTTTCATCATTTTAAAAATTGTAAGCTCTATTAAAGTTTTATGTTTTACTTGCAATTACCAAGCCACAGTGTTTTATTTTGCCTCTTTGCTGGATGTTCTTCCATTTTTCCACTTTATATGTCTTTAACTCGATGGAGCATCGAGTGAACATTATAGCCAGCTGGGTACATCATGGATTACATTCCTGACATGCTTCAATGTTTATCTCTGTTTGGTTGTGCTTATAACAGTTTCATATACAAGTATCATAGAGACACACTAGCAGAATTAAGAATTCTCTCTACATTAGCTTGGTCACTCTTGATTACCTGCTACTATTTATATTTGAGTTCCGTGCTGATGTTACTTGTCAGCCTGTCTAAAATATGGATCTCTAACCCTGTTTGCTTTCTTCTGTCCTCTTGACTTTGTTTTCCCCAAAAAGTGCAAACTATATTTATTTAAAAAAATAAAATGGTGTAGATTCATGCACTCACATATATACAGAAATATAAAGGTTCATAAGAAATTAAGGCTTGAGGCTAGTTAAAAGCCCTCATTTTGATTCCGATAATGTTATCAAGCAAAGAAACAAAAGTTTAATTTTCATAGACAAAGAGAGGAAGGAAACTTAAAAGTAAGTAATGGCAGACTGGCATTGTCTGTGGTCAGTAAAAGTGAAATGTATTATAATCCAACGTATACAAATAATCACAGCAAAGGAGTGGAAAAGAAAACAGCAATCAGATTAATAGTGCAGCTTGACGCGTTTTGCGCTTATAGCACTTACTCATAAGCTTGGAAGGAAAACTTATCCTTGAGAAAAAAATAAAAAGTAGAAGGAAGGGAACAAACTTCCAAGTGGTCTTCAGTAAGTCAAGAGTAGATAATGGTCCTAAGCAAGGCAGTGACTCCAACTGTGTTCTCAGCTTACATATGCTAGATATGAAGAAGCTTGTTCGCCAGCCAAGAAACCTAGACTGAATGCCCAGTTACTTAAAAAACCCAAGAAGGAGGATTCGGAATACCATGCGTCCAATAATATGCACAGATTGCATTAATGGCACAAGCAATTGTCACATAAAACAGCAAGACTATTCAGGAGGATTGGTAAAAGTTGGAACTAGGTGATAACCCTCATTATAGAGATTTATATACTCTATTTTGGAGTCCCAGTAATAACCTCCCAGGATTAATAAAATCAATCAATAGCACATTAAAGCATGTTCTGATTAACTGGTTTGAGTTGAAAAAAATCCACGGGACTAAAAGATAAGGCCATGCTTTGTTTACCATTAACCTTGATTGAAAGTTTATTGGAGTATATTGAGCTTTCTTCTAGGTGGTTAAAAGGAATTATTAGCATTTCACAGCTGATTGAAGCGAGGGGCTTTAAACCCACCCTAAAACTACTAATTGAGTCTGTCCTTCGCAATGGGGAATGGTTTAGATATCTAAAAGTCAAAAGCGTCTTGTCAAATGTCTATGGTAAAATATCTATGCTAATGACTAAAATACTTCTTGAAAGAAGACCACAAACAGCAAGAAACCATGTCATTAGAACTAACTGAACAGGCTATCAAAGAGACAATACCACTGACCATTAAGAAATGGGAAAGGGATTAACGGACAAGCATTTCTAATGATGACTGGAATAATGCTCTGAACCTTACTTTTAACAAAGTGGTTCACTGTCTAAATCTAAATGAGGTTCAGAAAAAACTTATAAACAGGTGGTCTGTTACCCACAGCTTTGGTAAAAAGGTATCCCAATAATACACCAATTTGCTGGAGATGTGGTACAGGCATAGACAATATGCTACCCATCTGGTTGGACTGTCCTGTCATAAGCACTTTGGTTGAACCTCTCACGAACTCGTATTTAAACCCAGAGTTACACCTTCATTTACCTAATATCAATAGAAAGTAAATTGCCATCTGATTGCACATATTAACAGCGGTTAAACTGCTAATAGCAAGGAAATGTCCTGAAACTATAACATGCTGTAAGATAAAAGCCCAAGTGGTGTAATAATGCCGTATGAAAAAAGGAATATCTGCACAGATAACTGGGAGTAGGAACAGTCGCACGGGGTAGGATATATATATATATATATTGGGATGACTTTTAAACAGCTAACTTATGGGAACACCTGCCAGGTCTTTAAGGGAGACATCACAAAAGAATTTATAAAGTTACTGTCAGAATTCTGGATAAAGTGAAAAAAGAAAACATTTGAACTAAAAACATAGCAATATATTAATATCTTATATCCAATGAATCCTACAGCATACTTTCAGCCAAAGATCTACAAAGTCTGGAAAGACCACCAGGTTTTGATTGCAACTGTATGTGCAAAAAAAACAAGGTCTTACTTGGTCCTTCAAATTAAACAAAAACTGTAGCTAGTTATGTGCTGTCATTATATACAGCCAGAAAAGCTCTATCTAATCATAAGGAACTTGTTATCCCACAGATTTATTGAGAGAAAAATGCTACAACACAATTTTTGAGGGGTTCAGGGAAACCTTTTCCTTACAGCTCATGGGAACAGCAGTAGGGTCTGCCCCTAGCTTTGCCAACCGCATCCGATATCTTGGAGTCATTTTTCATTTCCCCATGTTCATTTTCTAGCCAAATCCTGTCGTCTGCACCTAAGGAATATTGCACGCATTTGCCTGTTCCTCTGCAAAGAGTCTGCCAAAAATCTAGTGCACTCACTTTTCATCTCTCGCTTTGGCTAATGTAATAACCTCCTGATTGGCCTATCTTGCCTGCAATCTATTGAAAATATAGTGGCCAGGCTCATCTTACTCCTTCATCGTTCTGATTGAGTGCTCCTCTCTACTACGCCATCAACTAGATCCTCATCTGCTAGGATAAAATGTAAAAATGTATCATTAACATATTTAGCCATCCACTCCTAGGCCCCTCCCTACATTGTCTCCCTCATTAATTGATACTACCCTGTGCGACATTAATGCTTCTCAAATGGACTTAGGCTCTCCTCTAATCTCAAAAAAACAAATGTGCAACTCTGTATGAAAAGGAAGATGTTCTTTAATGCCCCCCTTGGGAGTTAACTCACATGAAGCAGAGCACTCGACCTGGCTCTGGTTAAATAGCATTGCAAGACTAATATGAACACTGTATAGGGAACAGGGGAAGTACACCATGGCATAGAAAAATAATACAAAAATGTATTGACCCTCACAGATTAGGCCTACTTAAAAAAAAACATTGAAAATTGCATATAAAATGATATTGCCACAACTTGCGTGCAATATCTGAAGTGCACCGGGAGTTTTACAGAGTGTTTAGTCTGTCTAAAGTCAGTGTTCCTGGCGTCCTTCCAGCCTCTGCTTGATGATTTCACCAACATCCGAAATATGCTTTCGGGTACTCTTGGCCCCTGTCTTCAATCGTCCTGCACAACGCGTTTTGTCTCAAAAGACTTCTTCATAGTGCTGTCAAAGGTGAGGGGGCATATTCCTTTTATATCTTGCTTCTCCTCCCACTATACAGCGGTCCACCCCCAGGCTTAAAGAATAATTGGCACCAGTAAAGTGATATTAATACCAAACAAACAAAGGATTAAGGGAATGATTTGAGCATGCATCCACCAATATGTGAATAATGCAACATAAAGAAATATATTTGGTATCTTAGAACAGGTTATAAAATAGTTCACCATATAAAAAACTGGTTTTAAAACAAAGTCTTTATAAAGTATCATAATACAATATCAAAATATTCTGTGTAAATAAGTTTGCATTATACTATATCAAAATATTCTGTGTAAATAAACCCTTATATCTACAAGGGTGGCATCTACACGAAAATAATTAAAAAGTAAATAAATTAGAAATACGAATATGATACAAAAAAACATACATTCGTTCATATATATTAAAACATTTGAGAAAATGGTGCAATAAATACAAACAAACAAATAATAAAGTGCAACGTGGAAGACGCTACGTCCCAAACATTATATGTTTGAAACGTGAGAGTCCTTCCCCAGATACCTTTACCATGAGGCGGCTCTCTAATTAGGCGAGTTAGGCAGCCGCCTAAGGCCTCGCAGTAACGGGGGGCTAACTCACCTTATAGCCTTTGATACTAACCTTGTTGCCAGGAGGGAAACTCTGGTTGCATTTTTTTTTTTTTTACTTTTTTGAAGTCACTTCAATAAAGTTAAAAAAAAAAAAAAAAAATGCGACCAGTTTCCCTCCTCCGTGCAGGAGGGGAGATGACCGGAGAGCAACAAAGAGGTACGTACTAGGGAAGGAGGGAGGAGGGTGACATAAAACAAGCAAAATCCTGACATATTGAGAGGCTAAATCCTGGCATATTAAATGGCTAAATCTTGGCATATTGAGTGGCTAAATCCTGGCATATTGAGTGGCTAAATCCTGGCATATTGAGTGGCAAAATCCTGGCATATTGATTGGCTAAATTCTGGCATATTGAGTGTCAAAATATGGAGGGTGGTTGGGAGCAGTTGGTCAATATGCCAGTAATATTTTGCCACTCAATATGCCAGTAATATTTTTCAACCCAATAAGTCAGTATTTTGGCACTCAGTATGCCAGTATTTAGCCATTCAATATGCCATTCTTTTGCCATTTAATATTCCAGTATTTTGCCCCTCAATATTCCAGTATTTTGCCAAATAATCTGCAAGTAGTTTGCAATTAATTATGCCATTCTTTTGCCATTTAATATGCCAGTATTTTGCCCCTCAATATGCAATTTAATATGCCAGTATTTTGCCATTTAATATGCCAATATTTTGCCCCTCAATATGCCATTTAATATGCCAGTATTTTGACCCTAAATATGTTATTCTTTTGACCCTTAATATGCCAGCGTTATGCTCGTTGTTCCACCCTCCTCCCCCCCTCACCAGTACTTCAATAAAGTTTGTTAAAAAAAAAATGCGACCAGAGTTTCTCTCCTCCGTGCAGGAGGGAAACTCCTGTCGCATTTTTTTAAAAACAAACTTTATTGAAGCCGCGTGGCTGGAGGGGAGCGCAGAACGCTTCCTTCACAGGCACGTACTGGCTAAACAGAGGGGATTTTTTCCTTATTCTGGCGTGAACTGGGCCTGTCACTCCGCCCCACTGTTACATTGCATTCAGTGCTGTGAGGAAGAATAAACGGGCAGCGCAGAAGTGCCAGGCATCTAGCACAACGTGGTCTGTGAGACCACTTTCAACACTGAGCACCTTTCCTTCTGGCTGCTAGTGTATGATTGTGTGCTGACTGAGTGTGTCTGTGGTCAGTGTGCGCTGGCTGAGTAAGTCTATAAATGACTGTGTCGCTGAGTGTGTCTATGAATCACTGTGTGATATGTGTTAGTGTTCACATTTAAGACACAGCAATAACAATGTGAGTTAGTCAGCCACACACTTTTTATCTATACCAAATGTTTATAGATATTTGTAGAATAATTATGAGACAAATAAAATTTTAGGAGCTATGAATTCCTAGAAGCTGCGATTTAAGTCTGATCTTGAAATATGCTATTTAAACAGTTCATTTTTATTATCACTTGCATTTAATTTATTTAATGCGTGTCCGTGAGGGCCTCATGTTCGACTTTCACCTAAGGCCTCACAAAGTCTAGAGCCGCCTATGCCTTTACCACAATATAGTCAAAAATTCTCCAAAAGGATTTATCTTTTTTTTCGATTTTTTTAGATGACCACCATGGTTGCTTGAGGGTTCCTTGACCCTCTACACATCTCCCTCTTTAGGTATCCCTCTTATTGTCTCTTCCATGATCTATAAATTTATACTGTATTACAGTCTTCTGTACACCTTTCAGTACTCCCTTTGGTATGTTTGTTTTACCCCTAGAAGCATCTAATATTGGTTCCAGGCGGAGGTTCAAATTTCCTCCTATCACCAATATTCCTTCAGAGAATCTATTCAATTAATTTAATGTTTTCCCTATGAATGCCCCTTGTTTCACATTTGGTGCATATATTGAGGTAAACGTATATTTAGAACAGGGCCGGCCCAAGACATTGTGCTGCCTGGGGCGAAGAATTAAATGCTGCCCCCCCCCCACCCCCCCAAAAAAATAAATAAATCACATTTTAAATATTTTAAATAGTTTTATTAAATAGCAAAACAGTTTGTAACGGACAGACAACAATAATAACAACAACATCAACTATAGACATCCTCCAGTATGAGTTTGTTCACATAGCTTTATATAAAAAAAAGATTTATCCATTTAAGATGCCAGATTTAGCCACTCAATATGCCAGGATTTAACCCCTCAATATGCCAGGATTTAACCCCTCAATATGCCAGATTTAACCATTTAATATGCCAGGATTTTGCCCCTCAATATGCCAGATTTAGCCATCTAATATGCCAGGATTTTGCCCCTCAATATGGCAGATTTAGCCATTTAATAAGCTAGGATTTTGTCACTCAATATGCCAGATTTAGAAATTGAATATGCCAGATTTAGCCACTCAATATGACAGGATTTAACCCCTCAATATGCCAGATTTAGCCATTTAAAATGCTAGGATTTTGTCACTCAATATGCAATTTAATATGCCAGTATTTTGCCATTTAATATGCCAGGATTTTACCCCTCAATATGCCAGATTTGGCCATTTAATATGCTAGGATTTAGCCACTCAATATGCCAGGATTTAACCCCTCAATATGCCAGATTTAGCCATTTAATATGCCAGATTTAGCCATTTAATATGCCAGGATTTAACCCCTCAATATGCCAGATTTAGCCATTTAAAATGCCAGATTTAGCCATTTAATATGCTAGGATTTAACACCTCAATATGCCGGATTTAGCCATTTAATATGCCAGGATTTTGTCACTCAATATGACAGATTTAGCCATTTAATATGCTAGGATTTAACACCTCAATATGCCGGATTTAGCCATTTAATATGCCAGGATTTTGCTCGTTTTATACCCCCCTCTCCCCCCCCCCTTTCCCAGTACTTACCTTCCTCAATGCTCAGTGCAGACGATGCTGGTCTCCTCCGTGGTCTTCCCTCCTGCACGGAGGAGGGAAGCTCAGCCACCGGGTATGACGTTTTTTTTTATTTTCCTTACTTACTTTTTCTGATGGGAGGCAGCGTTTCAGCGATTCGGCACCTGAGCGGCCAAAATAGCGTTTATTGAGGCGGCAATGTGCTGCCTTTGCAAAAGTGCCGCCTGGGGCAGTTGCCCCACTGTGTCCCATTGAAGGGCCGTCCCTGATTTAGAATGAGAAATCAATCAATGCAAGAATAGATTTCTACCAATCAATAAGTGTAAACAAAATACTTTTTGAGGATCACTACATCTCTCGATTTAAATTTATTTATAATATTTGTATTATAGCAGCATAAGAACACATATTTATAAAAGTTATCTAAAATGTATATGTATAAAAGTATAACATTTGAAATATAGTGACTCAGAATGTAAAGGACGTGAATATACCACAAAAATAGAAAAATATTTTTTTTGGTGGTCTCACTGGTGTATTATGATCACACAGGATTATTATGTTAAATACAAAAAATTGAATAAACACCCCTCCCTTTCTCTCTGTGCATTGTCTACATTTCCCTTGTCTGGAGACACCATGCAGTAGAGGAGCACTATTTAGGTTAACCCTTTAAGGACCAGGGATTTTCCTGGGCCAAGGACCAGAGCGTTTTTCAATTTTTAATACGCGGTTTTTGAAACATAAATTTCCTCTCTCTCATTTAACGCACCCATACAAGTTATATGTTGTTTTTTAGAGGACAGTTAGAGCTTTCTTTTGATACCCTATATATAAAAATGATTTACATTTTAGTATTAAAAATACATATAAAAGAGGAAATTTTTGAGGAAAAAAAAGTTTTTCCCCATTATTTTCCCAATAATAAGCTACATAACTAGTGCAACACTAACCCACTTATCCGCCCTAATTAACTAACTAAAAAAATAAATAAAATATTGATTTCCAAACCCCCCATAACAAAAAAGACAGAAAAAAAACTCTGAAGAGTGCGATGTCAGATCAGTAAAAATCATGCAACAGGCATGCAGGGGTTAAATTTTATTAAATAAATATATTAAAATTACCTTTATTTATTAAAAAAAACTTTATAAATTGTAAAAATAAAAAAATCTGTTAAAAAAAAAACTAAATGAGGGCCATAAAGTGAAAGGAACTGTGATCAGCAATGAAAGGGTTATTTTTTTTTTTTTTTACCTATGTGTATGTAATTAATTTCTTTTTACTTACAGGTCACTCTCTGTGCTTCACTATAAGAATGTGAAGCACAGGGAGTGAATTAGAGGCAAAGTCAGTGTGTGAACACACTGACTTTGCCATCTAATTTGCATGTTATCGCGGTGATCACTCAATCACCACGATCACATGCCCGGAAACTGACCGATCGGGTCGAGGAGCTTTGCCTCGGGTGCGAGGCTTAGTCCTGGACCCGTTGCAGACTAGCTGGCGGTGCCCACGGAGCGCACCGCCGGCTAGACTGCATGACGAGTTAACTCGTCATAAGGTCGCTAATGCGGCGGCTCTTATGACGAGTTAACTCGTCATAAGGTCGGGAAGGGGTTAAGGACCTGTGTGCTGTTAAGCAGGATTTATGATACATAAACAAACTAGCGTCATCTTGCCAAACATGCCAATAACATTACCGACTCTTGCACAACTTTAGAAATTGGTTCCTGTTTGTTGGAAATATAAGGAGGGAGAGCCATCTTGCCAACCATGCCAACCCCATAATGGCTTCTCACAAGATTTTGAGGGAGGAAAGTACACCGAATGGGTAAAAGTGCTATGGATGGGATCACCGCCTAATGCAGAAGTTGTAGTTAATTGTATGGTGAACATATAACAGATATATAGACAAATAACGCCAGGTCTCTCCCCCCTCCCCTTGTCTCTGTCTCTCCCTCCTCCCCTTGTCTCTGTCTCTTCCACCCTCCCATTGTCTCTGTCTCTTCCCCCCTCCCATTGTCTCTTCCCCCCTCCCCTTGTCTCTTCCCCCCTCCCCTTGTCTCTGTCTCTTCCCCCCCCTCCCCTTGTCTCTGTCTCTTCCCCCCCTCCCCTTGTCTCTGTCTCTTCCCCCTCTCCCCTTGCATTTGCTCTGAAAAAAAAAACTCATCTTATATTCGAGCAAATATGGTATATGTCCCTGATTTCTATCTCCATTAATTAAACTTCTATGTATTAGGTCCAACTGTTTCTTATAAGTTGTATTTTTATTTATTTTACATATTATACCTTTAATTACTGATATTTGTTTCATAAGGTACTATTCCATTAATGACAATGATATTTTTTATTTTATAATAGTCTTATCAGCTACAAAGACATTTATTTCTATTTGTATTCTCATTTAGATGCATGTTATTAAACCTGTAATATGCCCCTTTTAGTATACTTTTACTGCCTTTATAAACCTTTACTTATAGCAACAGTTAATTTCAGTTTATTTATTTTATCACAGTTAAACTTGGGTCTTTTTTTCATGCCTAATTAACATTCATGAATTACCATATTCACATTTTTTACCCTCTATTACTTTATTATGGTAATTGTTCCATTATTATAGCTTCTTTTCCTTTTCCTGGCATCCTAATCTTCATATTCTCCATTTATACTTGTTTTAACCTCTCCATCACTTGTATTGCATTTTCTCTACCCTGCTCTTACTGTGTACACTCATATACAGCACACAGATACTGACTTACAAACATTACCTGATATATGGAAGGAACTTTCTATTTTCAAACATTGTCTGGGTCTGTAGAGGCTGTACTAAGTTTCTGCGGACATTTGTATATGCACCATGGATGTAATATTTTTTACCTTCTTAAAGTGTACTCATCCTCTAATCATTCTGCAGCAGGATTATTACTATTGGGCCTGATCATGTTGCTTCACATTATCTTTGAGCCACACTTGTGAGTACCATATCTTGTAGTATATTCTGGTTGTTTGTACCATAGGCGTGCGCAGCCTATTGCATTAGGGTGTGCACCCTAAAGCACAAACACACACGCCGCACACGTGTGTGTGTATAGATATATAGATAGATATATATCTATCTATATATCTATACACACACACACACATACACAAATGCACTCTGCATACTTACATACAGACCCGCATTCATATAATTATCAATATAAACAAACATTTAAAAACTGTATTAAAACTTTTTTTTTTATTAATTAAGCATTTAGCAATGTAAACAAACATTTCACATTTTTTAACTTAAAAAAACACTTACTTAAAGTTTACCAGCCAGCCGGCCGCCCCAGAACCCCTCCTGGGAAAAAACGATGTGCCTGTGCTCCGCTCTGCACCCTCTCCTCTGGCACTGCGGCTGGGCCTCACCCTTGCGTTGCGTACATTACAGGGGAGGTCTGAGGGAGGAGAAAGTCCGTCCTTCACTATGCGGCGCTTCCGCTCGCATAGTGAAGGATCGGATTAGGAGACAAACTCGGGCGGCAGACGGCAGTGCAGCACGGAGGTGAGAGAGCCTCAATTTTGAGGCTTGATTAGGACAGGGCTTGACAAATTGATCTGAGTTTTAGGAGCCAGCTAAAAAATCTAGGAGCCAGACAACGGCACATAAACACAAACACACGCAGTCACACACAGACACATAGTCTGTCACATATACATACAGAATAAAGGATCCTTTATTCTGATTTGGAGGACTAGGGTGAAAGTCCTCTCTGTGCACCCTCCACTTCTGAACGCGAAACCTGTTACACCTTGTTTTTCTACATATACATACAAAACACCCCCCCACACACACATCCAGTCACACATATATATACACACACACACATCCAGTCAGTCACATACATACATACATACACACACACCCTATTAGACACATACATACACACAAACACATCCAGTCAGACACATATATACACACAAACACATCCAGTTAGACACATACATACACACAAACACATCTAGTCAGACACATATATACACACAAAACGCATCCAGTCAGTCAGACACATATATACACAAAAAACGCATCCAGACACATATATACACACACAAAACGCATCCAGTCACATATATACACACAAACACATCCAGTCAGTCCCACACATACATACACACAAACACATCCAGCTAGTCCCACACATACATACACACAAACACATCCAGCCAGTCCCACACATACATACACACAAACACATTCAGCCACACACATATATACACACAAACACATCCAGCCACACACATATATACACACAAACACATTCAGGCACACACATATATACACACAAACACATCCAGGCACACACATATATACACACACAAACACATCCAGTCACACACATATATACACACACAAACACATCCAGTCACACACATATATACACACACAAACACATCCAGTCACACACATATATACACACACACAAACACATCCAGGCACACACATATACACACACACACAAACACATCCAGGCACACACATATACACACACACACACAAACACATCCAGGCACACATATATACACACAAACATACACAAGACAGCAGGGTTTTTTTTGGTTGTCGTTTTTTTTTTTAAAAGAAAAAAAAAAGTTCACCTATCAGTGTCCCCCCTCCCTGCGATTACACCTCAATGCAGAGAGAGGGGGGCGGTATCCGTTGCAGCCCGGTGGCACAGAGCAGCTTCCATGCTATGCTCCCCAGTGATCAGCGCTAGAACGCGGTGCGCGAGGGGGCAGATGCCCAGTAATATAGTGCCAGTCAGATGCCCAGTATTATAGTGCCAGTCAGATGCCCAGTAATATAGTGCCAAACAGATGGCAAGTAATATAGTTCCAATCAGATACCCAGTAATATAGTGCCAGTCAGATGCCCAGTATTATAGTGCCAGTCAGATGCCCAGTAATATAGTGCCAGTCAGATGCCCAGTAATATAGTGCCAATCAGATACCCAGTAATATTGTGCCAATCATATACCCAGTAATATAGTGCCAGTCAGATGCCAAGTAATATAGTGCCAATCAGATACCCAGTAATATAGTGCCAATCAGATGCCCAGGAATATTGTGCCAATCAGATGCCCAGTAATATTGTGCCAATCAGATGCCCAGTAATATAGTGCCAGTCAGATGCCAAGTAATATAGTGCCAGTCAGATACCCAGTAATATAGTGCCAATCAGATACCCAGTAATATAGTGCCAATCAGATACCCAGTAATATTGTGCCAATCAGATACCCAGTAATATAGTGCCAATCAGATGCCCAGGAATATTGTGCCAATCAGATACCCAGTAATATAGTGCCAGTCAGATACCCAGTAATATAGTGCCAATCAGATGCCAAGTAATATAGTGCCAATCATATACCCAGTAATATAGTGCCAGTCAGATATCAGGAATATTGTGCCAGCCAGCCCCCCCCCCCCGTACTTACATGAAGCTGCTCCGTGTCCCCCGCCGGAAGTCTCCTCCGTGCAGTCTTCCCTCTTGCACGGAGGAGGGAAACAGTCATTTTTTTTTTTTTTTCGGCCGTAGCATCCATCGGATGCGGCTTGCCGGAAAAAAAGCGTTCACAAGCGCAATGCGCTGTGAACGCGGCAAGCAGGGCTGGGGGCCCACGGGACAGCTGCCTTGGGGCCCCCCAGGAGTAAATGGGCCCAGGGCAGCTGCCCCGTTTGCCCCGCGTTAAAGACGGCCCTGCCCATTGCCGAGGGCACCACGCAGGGCTCACGATACCCGGGCGCCAGGTCTGATTTCCTGGTCGCCATGGCGACCTGGCGCCCGGGGTTTGTCGATCCCTGGATTAGGGTGTGCCCAGGCACACCCCGTGCGCACGCCTATGGTTTGTACCATCTACACTGTATACTGCCTTTTTTTCCAGCATTTGAGTTTCTTTTCTAAACCCACTCACTGCAGCTTATATCAAGCTGCAGTTTTACAGTAAGGGCCATTTCATTTAGCACTATTTGGTTGCTTCACAATTTTGTGGGCTTTTTGTTGCACAGGGGGTTAATATTCTTTCTTTTTGTATTTTATATTGTGGTTTGTACACTACTTTTCTTAGCCCCAGTTGCACTGTTCCCAGCTCCCTCTCCCCTCCCGCTCCGCTCTTCTGTCTACTCCTTACTCTAAGTTTTCTGCAAAATATAAAAATGCCAACAAAGAATGTAAAAATAATTGCTTATGAGAGCAAGGAGAAGCCCCACAAATTCTTTAGATACATAAATGGCAAACAATCAAAGGCTGATAATGTTGGGTCTTTATTATCTGAAATGGGTGAGATGGTCAGTGGAGACAGAGAGAAATCAGATATTTAAAAAAATTTATTTTCTTCTGTTCTTACCAAGGAAGAACCGATGGACAGGAACCGGCAAGCTACTTTTACAGAACAGTCACAGCAAACATTTGATAGGCTGACAGAAGAAACATGACATAGAAAAATATAATGTGTCAGCAGATAAAAAACATTTGGCCCATCTAGTCTGCCCAATGTTCTAAATACTTTTTTTTAGTCCCTGGCCTTATCTTATATCTAGAATAGCCTTATGCCTATCCCGAACACATGCTTAAAATCCTTCACTGTGCTACCCTGAACTTCTACTAGAAGGCTATTCCATACATCCACCATCCTCTCAGTAATGTAATACTTCCTGATATTACTTTTACATTTTTGCCCCTCTAATTTAAGACTATGTGCTCTTGTTGTGTTAGATTTCTTCTTTAAAATAAACTCTCTTCCTTTATGGTGCTGATTCCCTTTATGTATTTAAATGTTTCTATCGTATTCTATGTTTCTGTTTCGTCGTTCCTCCAAGCTATACATGTGAAGATGCTTTAACCTTTCCTGGTAAGTCAACCCATGAACCAGTTTAGTAGCCCTTCTCTGAACTCTCTCCAAAGTATCAATATCCTTTTGGAAATACGGTCTCCAGTACTGCGTACAATACTCCAAGTGAGCTCTCACCAGTGCTCTGTACAATGGCATGAGCACTTCCCTCTTTCTACTGTTAATAACTCTACTGTTAATAACATGCGGCTCTATTACATTGTCTACCTCCCTGTAAGTCCTCTGAAATTATTGCTCCTAAACAGCTCTCCTCAGATACAGAGGTTAGGACTGTATCAAATATTCTATACTCTGCCTTTTGACTTTTACACCCAAGAAGCATTATCTTGAACTTATCCACATTAAATATCAGTTGCCACAGTTATGTATCCCTCCAGGAACATCAACCCTATTGCAAACCTTGGTATTATCAGCCAAAAAACATACCTTACCAACAAGTCCTTATGTAATATCATCAATAAAAATGTTAAACAGAATGGGTACAGGTACAAATCCCTGAGGCATCCCACTAGTAACAAGACCTTGCTTCAAATATACTCCATTGACTACAACCCTCTGTTGCCTGTCACTCAGCCTAATCCAGACATCCAAACTCAAAGATTGAAGTTCATTGATAAACCTTCTATGTGCAACAGTGTCAAAAGCCTTACTGAAATGTAGGTAAGCAATGTCTACTGCACCACCCTAATCCATAATGTTTGTCACTGAATCGAAAAAATCAATACGATTAGTTTGACATGATTTCACTGAAGTAAACCTATGTTGTCTTTGATCTTGAAATCCATGTGATTGTGGATGTTGAACAATCCTATCCTTTAACATGCTTTCCATTACTTTCCCCACTACTGAAGTAAGACTTACCGGTCTATAGTTGCCCCCACTCTTCGCTACTACCTTTCTTGTGAATGGACAAAACATTTTCACTAATTTCCAATCTTCTCCCCATTACCAATGATTGGTTAAAAGTACATCGACCTGACAATAAACCAACCTAACTCAATGCTGCTTGCTGGAGTATGTATAACATTATACCAACATTCATGCAATCCATTATTTCTTACTTCATATCAGGGGGAATATCAAATATGATGGAGAAAACACATACAACTCAGAGTTTAATCCTATTGGCATCCAATTCCTTAGAAATATCCAATTTTATTGAGAAGTTGCAAACTTAGAAAGATCAAATCAGGCGGACTTGGCTCAATCTAACATTACAAATAATCTAACTAATTTTCCTATAAAAATATACTTATGGAAATCCCCACATATACATATAAATATATCTTATCTTATTGATATTATCTGAATCATTTTAGAACCTGCTTGTAGTGTTTGTTTTTGTAAACCTCCTAAATGCATGCTTGGTATCTTAATTATGTAAACTTAAATGGCCAAGAACCATGGACACTATCTCACTAATGATATAATGCATTGTAATAATTATATTTATTGTTTAATTAACAAAGAGAAAATGTGGTTTCTGACTGGCCAAATGTTTTGTTTGTAAAGCCCATTGGAAAAGAAAAGATGCTTTATAAATAATTTATATAGCTGATTTATATTTGTGCATCTGTAGGGAGCTAGGGAAACTTGCTGTATAGATTATAAATAAATCAGATTAAATATACTACAATTCCAAGTGAAACAAGCTACAAAAAAAAAAAAAAACATAGTTAAAATATGGTTATACAGTGATTTTCATGTTAAGTTTTGTTAAAGATGTATTACACACTACTTTTTATAATAATAATATTCATAGAAAAAAGGCAAAATAATTGAATACATAAGTTAGAATGCAAAAATACACACGCTAGTTCTTTGGGTGAAAAATGAGTGTCATAGAAAAACTCATCCATTTTAAATATTGTAACTAACAATAATGAACTGACACAGCCCAATCAGCATATTTTGTTTCTCTTACAGACAATCCCTCGTGCTTGAAATGCAAAGGTAGTGTTTGCGTTTGTTATTATCTAATAGAGTTAAAGGTTTTGATTCATGGAAATAACATTCAGCAACAGACATTACATTACAGACTTGCAATGTATTTAACATGAGAGCAGTCAATAACTCAAAAGCAATAGATGTCGACATGATGTAAGAATTATGGAGAGCTTGAGAAGGATCAGTCCTTGATTTATCTTTGAGCTATGCCTTCAGCTGAATACTGTTGTTGAGAAAATATGTTTGTATCATTTGTATTACCCATTCATTTAGAAAAAGCCAACCTATTTGTCTGCACTGTACAGGGACTGTATCACCTAAAGACTGCTTTCACTGTGTATGTAGAGAATAGAAAATTATTGAAAATTATCTAAACCTTGTGTTTTGGACCTCCGAAAAATGTTCCTAACATTTTGGCTTCCTATGGTTTTATTTATTTTGTATTGAATAAAAGTCAAGTTTTGTACTTTTACATTTTTTTGATCCTGCGTCTTATATACAATTGGAGATAGTCTGCATATTGGGCCATCATGTTTCATATATTGCTATCCCTTGTGGTAGCAGAATGTCAAGCAAATGCCTAAATTAGGAGAAAAATGTGTTTTTTTATGTGAGTCTGTGGAGTCTCCTGTTTATGACATCACCTGTGGCATAATGTGCAAATTAACTGGTTTTCAATGGAAAACACATATAAAAAACATTTGTTTGATAACACAATGCATAAATCATTTTCAATATTGTTTTATTCTCTACATTCACAGAATAAGTTATGTTGAAATATAATATAGGTTTTTTGAAAATTTTACATTCACATGAAAAAATCTAATCTATCAATATACATTTGAATCAGTGTGGTCAGTTATCTGTTGAACACAAGAATAATATTTACCACTAGCATTCACATCATCATCATATCAATGTCTAGTCGTAATGCATATAAATAATACTGCTAATTATATGACAATTCTACACGTGACACTCTATATTCCATACGAAAGTGTAATTATGGCTGATCACCTGAATGGATTGCATTTTTACTTCTTGTGTAACTGTAGTCCTTGTTTTGCTATAGGCCTATTAGAGGTCCCTTTCCCCTTTTGACAACTTATTTTTATACTGACCGCTATTTGTATGTTGTGCTTAACTCATTGTATGTTAAGTACAACTATTGAATGTGAATTTCCTGCTTTATTAATGACGAAATAAATTAATTTAGAATCAGACTGAAAAGAAACTGAAAATTCAAAATGTGTATTGCATTTTGTATCTCCATCGTAGAGGAAGACTGATACAGCGATGTTATGGGTTTTATAAAGTGTTAGAAAAAAACAACAACTTATTCACTATCAATGATAAAGTGCCTTTAACATAATGAAGTCCTATATACTTTAGTTAACAGACAGCTTGAACTAGTGGAGTTTTGTATGGAAGTTAATAAATTGAATCTTATTTTAACCACATAAATGAAGTGCCCTAGGTTCCATATTTCTAACTTAGACACTTAAAGATATCAATTCACTAAAATCAATGTTTTTTTTGTTTCCTTGAAGATGTGTGTTTCATTTGGTAGTTAAATGCCAAATTTGCTTTTCAATAATCAATATTGTTTCCTTAAAAAAACAATTTGTGTTTGTAGCTGATATTGACCTGAGAATTAATGTTTTAGTTATTAGCCTTAGCTGGGTCACTTAATTGTGTTTGCAGTCTATGAATTTGTTACATATAACAGGCTTACAAATTGGTATAAATGTAATCAGGTTCCTAAATCTGATTTACGTTGTCCAGGTAAGACATAAAGAATACTTTGGTTATAATTTAAGAAATGTTATAGTAGGTTAAATCCTTAATAGGTGGAGATCTTTTGCATATTGTGTAAATGTATTGTTTTGGTTAACTGATTATTTAATCAAAAATACAAAGGTAACAAGAATACATTTAAGTTACACATAGCAAATGATTCAGTCTTGCTTTTCACACATTAGTTGTGTAAGAGATTACAATACGCAGCTGAAATTATCTTTTGGAATTATGGTGTAAAATGACTTATGACTTTGTTATAATTATGACATTTTAATTAACTTTAATTATTGATACGCAAATGCAGGTAAATATTGATGATATCATTTATTTTGTAAAATATAAAGATACCTACCCCCACCATTCTGATAACAAATGTATGGGAACCGCCACACATTTCCCAAGTCAACGGCAAATCCAATAACGGAAAGTAGAAAGTCCATTTTCTTGTTCCACTTGTCACGTGAGTCAGTTTGGGTGATAAGGGGTATTGTGTTGTTATTGGGGCTGATTGCATCTGGTTTGGGATGCTTGTCTGCAGGAGCTGTGGAGTTCTGCTCTGACATGCTGCCTCTCCTGTGAACCAGGCAGGATTTTTCAGCTGAATAAGCTGATTGTGTGAATAAGGATAACTGAGGGAGAGTTTCTTAAGGCTGGTAGTAGGAGTGAAAGAGGAGGGTTCAGTGCAAGAGACATCCCCCACCTCCAGTCCCAAATATACGGAGCATGCAATAGGAGTGAAAGGTACAAGACACAGCTCCTGTCAGCCCATATCAACCATTGAGCTATAATACATACAGTTACAAGTGCTGAATTAATGTTTTGCCATTTCAGACATGTTCAAGCTGTTCCTCTCATGTTTCAGGTTCAAAGGAGGGAACAGCAAGAAACATATATTTACGTTCTAATTAAGTCATGTAGCAAAATGTAGGCATTCTGCATTTTCCATCAATTGACCACATACCCCCTTAGAATGTCACATATTGAATGATGCCTTTTGGCATCCAAAAATAAAAACCTACAAAACCATTACCTGCAGGATAAAATGCAATTTATTTAAATCCATGATTAGGTAAATGAAGAATCCTTCTCCACAGACTTACTCCTGGACAAAGGTATTAAGTTAAGTACCTTGGGGGCCTGTTTTAGGCCACTTCTTTTCCATTTGTTTGTTAATGATCTTCCAAGTTGTGCTGAGTGCCATGTCTCAGTGATTGCTGATGACACCAAAATTAGGTAAGGTATTACAGGCTAACCTTGATTTTTATTCTTCGCAGGAAGATTTAGACAAAGTGGGGGACTGGGAAAGCAAGTGGCAAATAGTGTTCATTATAGACAAATGTAGAGTTATGCATTATGGGAAAAATCATAACAATGCAAATGGTATCTCCCTGGGAAAAACTACTAATAAGAAGGATTTAGGAATAATTGCAAACCAACTTAGAAACAGTGCGCAGCGCCAATAAGTTATTGGCATGCATAACATGGGGTATTGATTCACGGGAGGAAGATATCATCTTACCACTTTACAAGTCAATGGTAAGACATCACCTTGAATATGCAGTACAATTCTGGTCACCAGTCCATAAAGAGGACATTATGGTACTAGAAGAAGTGCAAAAAAGGGCTTCAAAAATAAAAGGGTTTGGAGGCTCTTAGCTATGCAGAGCTTTAAAAAGTTGCATCATTTCAGTAGAAAATTAGTGTCATAGAGGGAATATATAACATTATATAAATATGTGCAGGACTAATATAAAGAACTACCCAGTCACCTGTTCATTAACAGAAATATACAAAGAACAAGAGGTCATCCCCTGAGACTGGAAGAGCAAAGATATCATAGACAACAAAGGAAGGAATTATTTATGGTAAGGGCAATAATATGGAAGAGATGTGGTGCTATCAAATACAATAGATACCTTCAAAAATGGTCTGGATATTTTTTTTTTTTTTTTTTATAAAAGAAGGACAAACAGGGTTATCAGCAATAGAATAAACATTAATATTTTAGAGCTTCTTGATCCAAGGAGAAATCTGATTGCCTTTTGAGTCAAGAAGGAATCTTTCGTTCCAAGTGGAAAATTTGAAATAACTTAAGTAGTTATGTTTTGGGGTAGTAGTAGTTTTGGGACTAAAAGCAGGAATTATAGGTAGAATGGTTGAACCTGATGGACTTAGATCTTTTTTTTAACCGTACCTTTCAAAGTTACTATGTTTCTATGTTACTCCCTTGGTATTATTATGGACTCTCCCCTCTTTCACTTCACACATTCAGTTAATCTCAAAATTATGTCAATATATGATCTGAAAGAAAGATGCAACCAAAGCACTTATCCATGTGGTAATTCATTATTCCACTTTCCCCTTTACAGCTGATAGTGACTGTTTTCCTAACTCACTGTTCAAGTAACACCTCTCCCCTCTGTCAGCATTTATCTTTCAGGATACAGTTCAAGCTCCTAGTTCCCACTTCCCACTTACAAAGCTCTTCAGATTACACTCTACTTACAAAACTCTTCAGATTACACTCTACTGATGTCATTCACCTGTCCAGTGTCAGCCATGAAAGAAAGATTCATGCAGTAATTGGTCAGTCCTGACACTAGGTCTATGATATAGAAGAGATGGACAAACAAACTGTCTTCATGTATGGCGGCTTGCACTTTGGGTTCTATTAATTGAATAGTGAACTGTGTCGACCTGACAATGGAATTGTATATATAGTTCGCTATTAATGAGTACAGTTCACTAAGTGAATAGACCCATTGGCACAGAAAGCAAAAGCCCTAAAGTTTAGATTGTTCATGTATCGCATGTTATATCTCAGAAGTTACATTAGTATACGTGTAATATATATAAGTAAAAGATGTGCGACATAGGTGTATGAAAAAAAAGGTAAAAATCCAAACAACAATCTAATAGTTCAGAGTCAGGCAACGGAATAAACTAATGTCCCAGAAAACAAAGTAAGGTCAGGAAACTACTAACAATCCAAACATACAGGGTTTAAGCCTCTTCCCTTGCTGACCACTGTATCTACAGTACTCAGTATTGGTAATTCCTTTGTACTTCTTCAACAGGGCTTCAGGCAGGACATCTGAAAACCCTTCCCTGCCATGACATTTCAGCCCAGGAGAGACCTTGATTATGCACTATGATATACCTTTACTGTGCAAGTGTACATTGAAGAATTAACTGATGCTATTTTGAAGGTATCACATTTAAATGGTGGTTACACTAAATATTGATTTAACAGATTTTTCTTCTGTCACTGCATTTTAATTAATTGATAACAAATAAACTATTAACATTTCTATTTTTTTTATTTGAAAGCATTCTTAATTTGCAGCATTTTTTCCACACCTGCCTAAAACTTTTGCACTGTACTGTATTACTACAATGTGTATGTTATTCCAGTCTAAAAAAGATTCATCCATGTGCAGGTTGATCCAGGCTGTATCCAGAAGTTTTAGTATCTATTTTGTTTTGCTTTCCTGTATATTATTTATGCTCATTCCTGTCTTTGTATCTTGTTTACCTGTCCTGTCCAGCCACAGAGTGGCATCTGCCTAGCTATTGTTCAGCTCCTGCCCAAGCCTAGCTACAGACCGGGGCCTGCATACGGTCCTGGTATAGTCTGGCACCTGCCCAAGTCTAGCCACAGACCGGAACCTTCCAAATCTAGCTATAGAATTGCACCTGCTTAGGTCACGCCACAGACCGGCACCTGACCATGTCTAGCTATTGTACAGCACCTGGCAAAGTTTAGCTTTAGTCCAGCATATGCCCTTCCCTATCATAGAAGCCCCGTAATGGGAATGTTTTGTCATAGAGTCCAGTTCTGTCATGGAGTCCAGTCCTGTCATGGAGTGCAGTCATAGTTTTACAGCCCTGCCTTAATATTACAGCCCTGTCTCAGTTCTGTCCTGACTTAGAACCACGTTAATAATTCTTTTCTGTTCTATGCTTTGTTCTTCTGTTCTAGTACAGTTCTGGTTTTCCTGATGTTTATTGTTCCATTCCAGGTTTTCTCCGTTTCTTTCTGCCTTGTTTCCTTTCTGCTATATGATGAACCACATACGTTCTGTTTCTCCAAGCTTCTAGTCTGTGCTGCTACAGGTAATCCCTGTGTGTCTTGTAAGTTTTTAGATTTTGTCATAGTGTGATAATATGGTCAGAGGCGGCTCTAGACTTTGTGAGGCCTTAGGCGAAACTCGAACGTGAGGCCCTCACTGACACTCATAATTAAAAATAGATATGCAAGCTATAATAAAAATGAACTGTTTAAATATTTTAAGACCAGCCTTAAATCCCAGCAATTAGGAATTCACCACTCCTTGTTTTTATTTGTCTTATAATTAGTCTACAAATATCTATATCAAAAGTGATTGGTATAGCACACACATACACGCTTATATGCTCATCCGATACACACACTTGCACACACATACACGCTTATATGCTCATCCGATACACACACTAGCACACACATACACGCTTATATGCTCATCCGATACACACACTAGCACACACATACACACTTATATGCTCATCCGATACACACACTAGCACACACATACACTATGTGTGCTTGTGTGTATCTGATCAGCATTTGAGTGTGTATGTGTGTGCTAGTGTGTGCAACTGATCAGCGTATGAGTGTGTATATATGTGTTAGTGTTCACATTTAGGAGACACACACAAACATCACAGCACCACATTTCATCATCCACAGGATGGGCCCCCAGCCCCTTCTTTCCGCGTTCACAGCGCATTGCGCTTGTGAATGCTTTTTTCCGGCAAGCCGCACCCAATGGATGCGACGGCCGAAAAACAAACAAAAAAAACCTGACGCCGGATGTGACGTCGCGTCACATCCGGTGACTGTTTCCCTCCTCCATGCAAGAGGGAAGACTGCACGGAGGAGACATCCGGCGGGGGACACGGAGCAGTGAAGTGTAAGTACTAGGGAAGGGGGGGGGGGGGCTGACTGGCACAGTATTACAGGCATCTGACTGCCATAATATTACAGGCATCTGACTGGCACTATATTACTGGGCATCTGGCTGGCACAATATTACTGGGCATCTGGCTGGAACTATATTACTGGGCTCTGACTGGCACTATATTACTGGGCTCTGACTGGCACAATATTACTGGGCTCTGACTGGCACAATATTACAGGCATCTGACTGGCACAATATTACAGGCATCTGACTGGCACAATATTCCTGGGCTCTGACTGGCACAATATTACAGGCATCTGACTGGCACAATATTACAGGCATCTGACTGGCACAATATTCCTGGGCTCTGACTGGCACAATATTCCTGGGCACTGACTGGCATAATATTACAGGCATCTGACTGGCACAATATTCCTGGGCTCTGACTGGCACAATATTACAGGCATCTGACTGGCACACTATTACAGGAATCTGACTGGCACAATATTACAGGCATCTGACTGGCACACTATTACAGGAATCTGACTGGTACAATATTCCTGGGCTCTGACTGGCACAATATTACAGGCATCTGACTGGCACAATATTCCTGGGCTCTGACTGGCACACTATTACAGGCATCTGACTGGCATAATATTACAGGCATCTGACTGGCACAATATTACAGGCATCTGACTGGCACAATATTCCTGGGCTCTGACTGGCACACTATTACAGGCATCTGACTGGCATAATATTACAGGCATCTGACTGGCATAATATTACAGGCATCTGACTGGCACAATATTACTGGGCTCTGACTGGCACAATATTCCTGGGCTTTGACTGGCACACTATTACTGGGCTCTGAGTGGCACACTATTACTGGGCTCTGACTGGCACAATATTACTGGGCTCTGACTGGCACACTATTACTGGGCATCTGACTGGCACACTATTACTGGGCTCTGACTGGCACACTATTACTGGGCTCTGACTGGCACAATATTACTGGGCTCTGACTGGCACAATATTACTGGGCTCTGACTGGCCCAATATTACTGGGCTCTGACTGGCCCAACATTACTGGGCTCTGACTGGCCCAATATTACTGGGCTCTGACTGGCCCAATATTACTGGGCTCTGACTGGCCCAATATTGCAGGCATCTGACTGGCACAATATTGCAGGCATCTGACTGGCACATTATTACTGGTCTCTGAATGGCACAATATTGCAGGCATCTGACTGGCACAATATTACTGGGCTCTGACTGGCCCAATATTGCAGGCATCTGACTGGCACAATATTGCAGGCATCTGACTGGCACATTATTACTGGGCTCTGACTGGCCCAATATTGCAGGCATCTGACTGGCCCAATATTGCAGGCATCTGACTGGCACAATATTGTAGGCATCTGACTGGTACATTATTACTGGGCTCTGAATGGCACAATATTGCAGGCATCTGACTGGCACAATATTACTGGGGTCTGAATTTCACAATATTCCGGGTATCTGACTGGCACAATATTCCTGGTATCTGACTGGCACAATATTCCTGGGCTCTGACTGGCACAATATTCCTGGGCTCTGAATGGTACAATATTACTGGGCTCTGACTGGCACAATATTACAGGCATCTGACTGGCACAATATTACTGGGCTCTGAATGGTACAATATTACTGGGCTCTGAATGGCACAATATTACTGGGCTCTGACTGGCACAATAATACTGCGCTCTGAATGGCACAATATTACTGGCATCTGAAAGGCACAATATTACTGGCATCTGAATGGCACAACAATTATGGCATATGTGTGTGTGTGTGTGGGGGGGGGGGGGGGGTAACATTGCGATGGATGGCGGGATTGCATGCAGGGGAGGGGGCAGGGTCCAGGGGCCCCAAGCAAATGCTTGCCCAGGGTCCAATCACTATTAAAGACGGCCCTGAGCAATATATACGATATTAGATACAGGAAGAGGTACGAACCTGTAACAGGTGTATTGCCAAGGCTGCGGGATCTGTATCTGAGGCTGTGGGACCTGTATGTTGTGTTCCCAAGAATTCCTTCAACAACCTATGGATAATATACAGTCCTGATATAGTATTATAGTGATAGAAGTATCGGTAGGAGTAATACTATACTTGTAATCCAGTAATCTCCTGGTTAAACAAGCAGGCGAAAAATATGATACTTGTAATCCAGAATGGTAAGGGTTAAACCAGCAGAGATGGCAGCAGTACAGACAGGGGCATATGAAAAATAGAGTGGTCAGTAAACAGTGCAAGGTCGGGGGAATCAGCAAACTTCATAAACGGGTAAACGGTCCAGGATCATAAACAGAAATTCAGCAAAACGAGTAACAGACCAGGAGTACCAGAACCAGAAGACAGAGATAAACCAGAGAACAATCCAAATCGGCAACAAGATAGTCCACATAAGAAAAACGCTAGGAGTTCAGGAAGACACGAGAATCACCAAGCGCTGGTGAAACTGCGTGAAGTATTTTTAAATGTTTCCACTAGTTGCATAATGACGTAAGGCGTGACGTCATCAGGGGCGCGTCTGAGTTCCTGATATTGGTGGCAGTGGAGTAGTGTGCGTCCCTGGCTATGTGCTGTCACGGCCGGGTGAGTGACCACAAGGGGGTATTCTGGAGACCTGCTGTGAGGTAAGTTGTCACACATAGTTAGGGACTTGCCTAATTGTGGGGTACCTTGATGTGGTAACCAAACCCCTACCATTTACCATATCTTGTGATATGCTAATTCATGTATTTATGTTTGTTTGTATGTTTCCATGTGTTCCATAGCCCTGACCTCTGTGTGTTGTATATGTGCCCTATTTGTGTCTCTGTTATTATCTGTAACCCTGTGCTTTGTATTGTTTATCCTTAGCTTGGTTTCTGCTCTGCTCTGCTTATGTTTGTGTCTGTCCTCCTCTAGTTTGTTCTGTAGCCCTGCATTCTGGTTTTAGTTACTGCTTCACTTTGCTTCCCTGCTATTCGCTCTCCTTAATCTGTCCTAGCCTGCTACATCCTGCTATCCTGTAATAGTTGTGTTCCATGCCTGCTCCAGGATCTTTGCAGCGTTTCTCCAGCGCCTGCCTTGGTTTTCTGGATACAGCAGCTGGCTCCACAGGGCTTCGGTACGTGCTCACAAACCTGGAGCCTCAACCTACCGGGGAAGTGCAGTTACCCAGCACCAAGCCCTGTATCTCCACATCTGCACAGTAGCTCCTGAACTCAGAGTCCCATGCCACCTGGACCCCATTTATTGCACTGTACAATAGAAATAAGTTTAACGTTTAATAACATTCAGCCATAATCAATTTAGTCTCTTTTCAAGCTAATTTTTAATCCATATAAGTTCCTAATATACTTAAAATATGTCTCTATATTATTCTACATATGGGATGGTATTACAAATACATGCTGGCAAATTTATCAGCACTTAACACTTACCAGGTTACCATTTCTATACACCTTAAGCATCCAAGCACAACTCTACAGTTTCAACTACAACTGCTATATTCCCTGGCCAGCCTCTCAAATTGGAAGAGAATTATAAGAGTTGTAATACTGCAGCAACTGAGGTCACAGTTCAATGCCCCAGGTTTGGATCATGCCAACAAAAATATGCAGCAGACAGTAATGAAGTGACATTAAACATATCCCAAAATGAAAATAATCAAGTGCTTGCTTCAGGTCAATCATGGACAAATCTGTGTGCTGCACATATTCTCTGTGTCAGTTTGTATAAAATAAAGTTGTGTTGACTCCTTATCCTTGAGGTAACTCTCCCTTAAGCTGTCAATGTTAAAGAGACAAAAAAAGGAAAATATGAGGGTTTCCACAGAAAATACTGTGTGTACAGTGCATCAGCACACGAAAATACTTTTTAGCAAGTCCAATCCATGCTTCCATTATTGAATCGATCATTATTACAACTAAATCTCTATGAAGCTTGACTGAGCGTATGATGCAAGTAGTAGGATGTGTAATAACATGCTTTAGCTGCTGCACTTACCCAATGACATTATGTAAACTAACATAAGAAATCAGGTTTTGGAAAGACCACAGTGACACAAGTTCACACTGAATGTTAAGGGGAAAACGGGATATCATTGAGACACTGAACAAATGCAAAAGGTACAAGTGTTCTAAAAATGAACCTAGGTTGCTATGAAATATTTGACAAACAGTACAGTGATTGTAAGTACCACGTCAAGGTGAAGGTTAAATAGAGTTGAGGAACCTATGTGATCAAATAAAACCTGACAATACACTTAACTTAACAACGGCTCCAGTTTGAATCTTCAGAGTATCCCAAAGACCTAGTGACATAGTAACCTAAAGAATGTTGCACTGATATACCTTGGTACCTAGAGCTTGATTTATCAATTTGTCCCCTTGTATATGAAGATAAGATCCTATTATACTACACATGATCAATGTATGATTACCTCTGCTTAACCTCCCACCCTTCTAGCAATAGTTGTAGTATACATTTTTTCCCAGTGGAAATTAAGCAGTATTTGTTTCTGTACAACGCACCAATTCTAGAATGCAGTTTGTATTATATCTTATTAATATGGACACAAATAAACTGTAATCTAGCTAAATCTCAAGAATCTTATACGAACTTACGTTATAGTTCTATTTGGCCTTGCTGATTCATTGTGGATTGTTTCGTTTAAGACTTAAAGTATTTAGGACAAATGCTCAACTACTTAAACTTTAAGTAGTTGAGCATTTGTCCTAAACATGACAAAAAACTTTTTTTTATCATTTAAGAATAGTTTGTTGTTAAGGATCTGATTTTCACTCTTTAAGTATTGCTCACGTAAGAAAACCTCAGGCTGGGATAGGTTTGGCATGCATGAGCATAGTTGGAGATTTGAACACTATTGCAAGGTAATTGATAAATATAATAGTAGTCAACCAAGAAAGGAATCTTGGAGTACTACACCTGTTAGGGGAAGGTGTTGGCAAAACATATTAAGCTCTGCAAACTAAATAGTAACAAAGCTAGCTTATATCTGGTTTTATGTATTTTAAATCAATCCTGGAATATACTGAAATATTAAATGTATTATTTTCTCTTGAGTTTCTACTGTTATTGCAAAACCCCCCAAAATCAACACTTGCTTCTTTTTGTATACACCAACTTGGCTTTAAAATGCTTCTTTGATTGCCTGCGGATCACTACTGAACTCAAGTTAATTATGATGTGAAATCCCAGGGCATTGTCAGGTAGTTGCAGCTAAAAGAATGTCCAACATATGTTATTGTACTGCCAAGTAAATTGTTATCCTATTAAATAATATTGGAGACTTTATGGGTCAAGCAAAGGTACAAATTGCATGCTGTTGAATTTTAAACATGACCTTGGCAACCAACTAAGTCAGCCTTTACTCTCAGAGCATCAAATGTATGTTCTATCTATTGCAAAAGAATATTACTCCTCAGAGTGTTATCATAAGCAAACAACTACATAAGTATAGCAGTGTAGTATGGTACCAGTTTAGCAAACACATGCATATACCAGTGTAGTATGGTATACCAGTGTGGTATGGTACCAGTGTAGCAAACAATGACATATACCAGTGTAGTATGGTATACCAGTCTAGTATGGTACCAGTGTAGCAAACAATGACATATACCAGTGTAGTATGGTACCAGTGTAGCAAACACATGCATATACCAGTGTAGTATGGTATACCAGTCTAGTATGGTACCAGTGTAGCAAACAACTACACATACCAGTGTGGTATGGTATACCAGTGAAGTATGGTACCAGTGTAGCAAACAACTAGATTTACCAGTGTAGTATGGCAGGGCTCGACAAACCCCGGGCGCCAGGTCGCCATGGCGACCAGGAAATCAGACCTGGCGCCCGGGTGCTGTTTGTTACAGGTTGCCCTTGCCGGTGTTCTGACGAATTACTCGAGCAAATTCTCCTGCGCAATCGCAGGAGAATTTGCTCACTGCGCATGCGCAGAAAGTTACAGCTGATAACTCAGCTGTAACTTTATGTCCACCGCGCATGCGCGAGCTAACCAACCCACATCCCGCCCCCCGCACACCCCTTCTCACCAGCTGATCGGACAGCGGCGGTACACAGCGCATGCGCGCGGCTATCAAGCCGTGTGGGAATGCGCTGTGTCCGTGGCTGGATTCAAACAAAACGCTGGTAAGTAACACGGGGGGGGGGGGGGGGGGGACATAAGGAGCCAACAGAGAGGTAAGCACCCTGGTGAGGGCTGCCTCATCTTCATGGGAGTTGTGATCCTCATGCAGCAGGAGGATCACAACTCCTATCAAGATGAGGCAGCCCTCACCAGGGTGCTTACCTCTCTGTTGCCTCCTTATGTCCCCCCCCCCGTGTTACTTACCAGCGTTTTGTTTTGAATCCAGCCACGGACACAGCGCATTCCCACACGGCTTGATAGCCGCGCGCATGCGCTGTGTACCGCCGCTATCCGATCAGCTGGTGAGAAGGGGTGTGCGGGGGGCGGGATGTGGGTTGGTTAGCTCGCGCATGCGCGGTGGACATAAAGTTACAGCTGAGTTATCAGCTGTAACTTTCTGCGCATGCGCAGTGAGCAAATTCTCCTGCGATTGCGCAGGAGAATTTGCTCGAGTAATTCGTCAGAACACCGGCTGCCATCAGTTTTTCTTTTACTTTCTTTTTCAGCGCGAGGGGAGAAAGTCTGTGCGGATCACACAGACTGTAAGCTCCGCCCCCTCGCGCAACACGCTGTAGTGCCGATTGTCACGTGACAACACGGCACAGGAACAGAAAGAGATCGGGCTCCAGCATAAATGTCACCCTCCCCTGCAATGAGGTAAGCAGCAGGGAGGGAGGACACTGTAAGAAATATTCTTTTGTTCTTTAAAAAAATAAAAATAAAAAAAAAAGGTGTGTATGTGTGTATATAACTGGCTGTGTATGTGGTCTGTATGTATGTATGAGTGAATGTAACTGACTGTATGTGGTGTGTGTGTGAATGTAACTGACTGTGTATGTATGTGTGAATGTAACTGACTGTGTATGTATGTGAATGTAACTGGCTGTGTATGTATGTGTGAATGTAACTGGCTGTGTATGTATGTGTGAATGTAACTGACTGTATGTGGTATGTGTGAATGTAACTGACTGTATGTGGTGTGTGTGTGTGTGTGTGTGTGAATGTAACTGACTGTATTTGGTGTGTGTGAATGTAACTGACTGTATGTGGTGTGTGTGTGTGAATGTAACTGACTGTATGTGGTGTGTGTGTGAATGTAACTGACTGTATGTGGTGTGTGTGTGTGTGTGTGTGTGTGAATGTAACTGACTGCATGTGGTGTGTGTGAATGTAACTGGCTGTGTATGTGGTGTGTGTGAATGTAACTGGCTGTGTATGTGGTGTGTGTGAATGTAACTGGCTGTGTATGTGGTGTGTGTGAATGTAACTGGCTGTGTATGTGGTGTGTGTGAATGTAACTGGCTGTGTATGTGGTGTGTGTGAATGTAACTGGCTGTGTGTGTGGTGTGTGTGTATGTAACTGGCTGTGTATGTGGTGTGTGTGTATGTATGTATGTATGTGTGAATGTAACTGGCTGTGTATGTGAGGTGGGTGTATGCCACTGTGTCCGTGCGATATTGTGATGTGCCGTTGTCTGGCTCCTAAATTTTTTGGCTGGCTCCTAAAACTAAATTAAATTTGTCAAGCCCTGTAGTATGGTATACTAATGTAGTATGGTATCAGTGTAGCAAAAAAACTACATATACCAGTGTAGTATGGTATACCAGTGTAGCAAACAACTACATAAACCAGTGTAGTATGGTATACCAGTCTAGTATGGTACCAGTGTAGCAAACAACTAGATTTATCAGTGTAGTATGGTATACCAATGTAGTATGGTACCAGTGTAGCAAACATCTAGATTTACCAGTGTAGTATGGTATATTAATGTAGTATGGTATACTAATGTAGTATGGTACCAGTGTAGACTTTATGGGTCAAGCAAAGGTACAAATTGCATGCTGTTGAATTTTAAACATGACCTTGGCAACCAACTAAATCAGCCTTTACTCTCGGAGCATCACATGTTCTGTCTATTGCAAAAGAATATTACTCCTCAGAGTGTTATCATAAGCAAACAACTACATATGTATAGCAGTGTAGTATGGTACAAGTGTAGCAAACAACTGCATATACCACTGTAGTATGGTATACCAGTGTAGTATAGTACCAGTGTAGCAAACAACTACATAAAGTTTTGAATAAAAAACTGCAGGAACGTATGGTGCTTAACTACCAAGGCATAATCATAGAATGGTGTTAGAATTGTATAGAACAGCTGAATGTTTGTCCATTCTTTTTGTATTCAACTACTGCACAATAGATGAAAGAGGCTGAATTTCCAAAGATTTGCCTGCTTTTTTTTTTTTTTTTACCAGACATTGTATGGGGTACTGATTCAAATGAAATATGGGAATTTGTAACTGAATGTGATTCAGTATATTTACTCCATGTATATAGGTTGAGCATCTCTTATCCAAGATGCTTGGAACCAGAAGCATTTTGGATAAGGGGTCCTTTCTGATAATTTTCTCAAATAAGATAAATGAAAGCATCTCGGCACAGTAGTATCAATTCAAATACAGTACAGAGCAAAGAACTCTCTTTTACTGTGATGTGGCTGTGATATGAGGCATCGCTGGTGTGTCAGGCGTGCACATGTGCCATTATATTTCACTTTGTGGGCATGCTTGCTTGAGGGAATAGCGGATCATTCTGGATATGAAATTTTCGGATAAGGGATACTCAACAAGTAGTGTTACTAAAAGTTAAGAACTGCTGTAAGTTAAGAATTTGCAAATCAAAAGCAAGCTTGCTATCAGAATGCAACACCTGCTTCACTAATAAGCAAATATTATGCATCAGGTAAATAAGTGCCGTTCTGTGTGTTTTTCAATGTTTAACTTCATTATAGTTTATTGTCTAGAAACACCATCTCTTTCCACCTGGGACTGCTATCTTTTTATCCCCAGAACAAGTGGAAGTGCAAGGTTGTTTTCATACTGCGCCATCAACAGTAGTGGAACAAGACTGTTAAGGGCACTGGTTCTGTCCCAACTCTCCACTAGGACAATATGGCTAACTGTGCCTGTCATCTAGGGAGGGCATCTCTTGAAAGGGTATTGCACCTGCAGAAACCCCCCGCCCCCCCATTGTTCTACTACTGGTTAACATTGTTTCCAGTTATGTGCAATGACTTGAAGTAAATAATAAAACAGGTATAAACATGTACCATTCGAAAATAGAGAGAAAAGACCATTTACTGGACTACAAAAATAAAATAGTTTAATAGTACACCTAAAATATACAAAAATATACAGTCAAAAAGATCAACCGGTAAATTAAAAGTTGCTCATTTGACACCTATATGAGACTCCTGATGGAAGAACATCTGACAAGTTTCACTCAAGGCTTCTTCAGAGGTGTGTGGGAAATAAGCATCGGCCTTTTAGATAATGATTATAGGTCTGACAAAGAAAAGTCTTCTTCTGTCTTCTTCTAAAGGCCACACTGAATAACTATCTGGTGTGGCCAGAGGTGATGATCATAAGTATTCAGATGACAGGGCAGCACTACCTTAAGACTGAATTTCACACAGTCTTGAAAGACACTTTATGTGCTTGGAGACGTCTTTAGCTGAAACCACTGAAAAATGGAGGTTCCCCAAACTGTCTGCAGTTCCACGGACAACTCTCACAGTTACCATCAATGGCTTGAAGTCTCTGATTGATCCAGATACAAACAGGAGGTTTTAATTCTTCAGTACTCAAATTCTATTTTGCTGTCTATATGCTGTGATCTTCTTTCTAATAATGGCAGTTGCCTTTAATAACAGATACAGGAGAATTTGCTCTAAATTAAAAAAAAAACCCTAGGAAGTTGTGTTTCCTTTCCAAAGCTGAAACATACTATGAAGTAATGTCCATGAAATGGTAGAAATGAAATGCCATTTTCTCACTACTGCCTGTCTTGATTGGATTGTAGCAATTCACATAATTGAATCCCAGTTATGTACACAGCTTGGGTTGCATTACACAATTTCCCAATTTAGTGCTTCAGGATACAAGTTTCTGAAATGAACGGAAAGACACGCAGGGCAGGATATTTTGAGCTTTCACACCATTAGAAAAAAGACACTTTTCTTGTCAGCATTAAATTAAGTTGCATTGTAGATTGGGGAATTGGCATCAAACAGCATGCCATGTTAGACTTTCACTAAGACGAAATAGCTGCAATAATAAAAATAATGATCTGAGCCTGTAAAAGAAATACAAAAAAACCCTGTTTTTATCAACATTTTCAATAAAACTGAATGGAGTACTGAACCTCTATTCCACCTCACAAACATTCTCAGGGCAAGTTCAAAGCTGGACAAGAACCATTTAGGGTAGAATATAATACGTGGTTAACAAATGACATACAGCACTCCAAAACTCCTCATATTCTCGAGATCTTGTTAGGGATCCATGAACTTCTCTTACAGCAACATAAACAATCTGGGTCCTACTGTTACTTCCCCCAAAACATTTAGCATACATAGGGTGGATACACTTTGTCTCATTTACCAATGAATAATATGCTAATAGATTACACTCCTTTGATTAGTGACTAGGGGATGAAAGGTCAATAATTTCTCTACAGTGTCCCTAAAACAGTATGTCTAGATCAGTTTCAGTGGTAAGAATAAGGTAAATCTATATTGGTAACAGTGCACAAACCTAAAACAAGACTTTGTAATAAATGTTGGAAAATGAGTATCTCCATTCCACATACATCCCATTAATACCAGTTTATAGTAATTTAACCTGCTTTTTATTTGAAGGCTACCACTCTGGTATTGATGGCTTTATGTTTAATTATGTGGGCAATGTCCTGACACATTTGCGAGTATCACGATAAAGGAATATACAATACGTAATTGATATTTATATTGAAATGTCTTTATCGAAACCTCCTACTACCAAAAATATGGGACACTTTACCTCATCCAATGTGATAATCATTCAGATTTTAGCTTAATTAAATGAAATGGAGATGCAACTCTGATTACATAATGGATACAACTATGTATAGACATCTATTCTCACTGAATAAATTTATCTTTAAGGCAGTATGGACCTCTGGTTGTTTCCCTAAAAGCTGAAAGATGGAAGCTGACAGTCCCTATAAGACGATCAGGGTCAGTGGAAGAAGACCTGTCCATCCAATGTTATTTTGCCTTGAGCCACAGAGCCAGATTGACAAGAGTTAAAATTGTACAATACATTACAAAAAACTTTAGATAAATGTGCCGCTTGTAAAAACAAAAAAAACAGACTGCATGTGGTTTGTCATAAAGAGAGGCTACATACCTGCTCTTATCATGATCATCTGGCAAATATGTATCGTGTATATATATATATATATATATATATATATATATATATATATATATATATATATATATATTTGTAATAAAATATCAAGTCAATTTTAATCATCAGAATTTATCTGGTGAGAGCTACTAATGCTCTCATATGAGTGTGTGTTCCTTAAAATCAATATCCCTGCAAAGCCTAGCTTCCATACATTGCATTAGTAGGTCATAGCCTGATGAAAAAAGCACATCTTGACAAGCACTGACACAAATCTGTGTATCAGCAACATTTGTTGAAGCACATTTCAATGATGTTGAGGGGTACAGAGGACATTCTGTCAAGAAAATACCACACTTGCATAATGTATTCGTTTATTGGACAAAGTATGCTATGTTCTTAGTTTTTCCCTTCCATAGTTTTTATATTTTTTGGCACCATTTGGAAGAGATTCTCATGTTATGTTTGTTTCTTTCTCGGTTTTGAAGAAAATACAACTTAAATAACATTTGTGGCTTTATCAAAGGGTCTCAGCAACAACAGCAATTGCTTATAATATGCATTTAAATTAAGAAACAAATGGTTTATTCACAATTAGAGAACAACACATCAGTACTATGTTTAAACATACCTCAAAAGGTCACTGACCTGGAGATCTTGCCCTTTCTCATTCATTTGTATGTGAACTACTGGGGAAGCCCAGTAGCTGTCACGCTTACTGCTTTGTCCCACGATGTCCCCGTGACTTGGCACCATCCTGCTGCACCTCCACAATGGTTCCGCCACGTGTAAAATCCAAGATGGCGTGCACAACTATAAAACATCGCAGACGCAATGTTTTATGTCGCCAACAATGACGGATCCAATATGGCGGGCGCAAGTTCTCACCTCCTAATTATCAGCCAATGATTCCATACAAAGGGGCGTGGACATAGCGGATCTCCATAGCAACATCCCAAGCTTCCTTTCTGACACCTCCCTTGTAATTACAAGCTCATCACCTACAGCCTACATAAACAACACCTTACCTGAGTATCATTGCTTCTGGTATTTGGAGCTGCTCCCCAGGAGCATACATATTGTACATATTGTAAAAACCAAGGGGGAAAAGTAGCAAATTCATATCTATTTGTAATGTGAATATTAGGTGTAAGTAAACAAATAAGTAAATAAGAAAGCATGAAATAGAATATAGAAAAACGTATATATACTAAAATGAATATTTAAATATGCCAATATAAAATATTATATAGAAACCATTTTGAAGGGACAGTCTAGTCCCCAAACTCACTTTGGTGCAAGATGAAGATTACTGCTTGTATAGTGCACAGGCTTTTTTCCCAGTGTGATTTGATGCAGGCATTCTGCATGTATCACATGTTTTTATATTTCAATCATGCCCTCCCCAGTTATTACACTGCATGTTCACTGCAGGTGTGGAATCCCTGATTATATAGAAACTAAGAATATAAAGTTTTGTTTCATTGGTCACTTCCTGTGCTCCTGGAATGTAATTCCTTGTGTGGACTGTAATAGACTTGCTCTTGTTCACAGTTGGCTCTCTATTAACAGTGAAACACACTGTCTAATGAAATCACTACAGAATTAAATTATTCTTATTGGTTCCTGCAGCAAAAAAAAGGAAACTGGCTTTTACTCAGCTAATGTGGGTAGTGCTGGTTTCTTGCAAACTGCTATAATTTCACAATTTCATTTAATTGTATTTTATATTTTAAACAATGCAAAATGTAAAACATGCATTTTAGTATTTTGAAAATGCATTTATATGCATTAACATTTGGAAGATGGGCACCAGACAGTACCTTTAAATCTGGGACAGTTGGGAGGCACGAGACTCATGTACTTAATCTGGCCAGGACAATTGTCAGTGATGTGGTCTTGTATAACAATGCCCAAGTCATGAATTGGCACTTCTCTAGACAATGCTGCCATCTAATGCAAACTATTAAAACTGCATCTGTCATAAAAGAAAAACAAAGAAATAAACACATAATGATTGACTGAGCTTTTTGAGTAAAATTTTTGTGGATAACTATAATATTAAAATTTTAACAATACAATTATTGTGTTTGTTATAAATTTGACTAGCATAATGTTAAAATAAAACATAATCCAACATAATTAGCATGTCCAAGTCTCTTTAAATATACATTTGCTTAGGTGTTCTGCTGCTGCAGTTACAGTGATGGCATTATAATATTTACATGCCTTGGATCAAGAAAAACTACCTATATGGCCATACAATCAAACTATGCTGCATATTACAATTACAATTGGTCCCTCCCATTAACCAGCTGCTCTACATACAAGTAGGTAGCTGGTATGTAGGGTGTGGAAGCAAGGCCTGTAAAGTGAGTTGTTAGATGTATCAAAGCAACACTCCAGGATGCCTGGAGCAATCAGCATGCTTAGTTGACCTTTGGCGCTCTAGCTATCAGGACTAAATTTACCATAAAGCTCAGCCAACTTTAATGGGAAATAAAGTTTGTAATAGCTGGAATGAAAAATGGATGAGGTAATCTGGCTTAGTAATGCTACCGGGCAGCCCTTACATTCACAGCGCCCTGCACACCTTGTCAGCTGTAATAGTCATTTTGCCTTTCACATGTTAACAGTATAAAAAGGGCTACATGTCTCAAAAAGCAAACATCAGCATCTTTGTAATACTTTATACCATGCTGAAAATGCTGGAGTGTGTTTAAAGGTTATCCTTTGCTAACCCTGTCTTTAGAGAAGAGATTTGACAGGGTCAGCTGGGGATACACAGTTGAAGCTTTTAAGGATTTTCAAGGTATTAAGGTTTTTATACAAAACAATCTGACCTATTGGCTCAGTGTCAAGAAAAGTCCTGGGTGGTCATTTTGCCTGAGGCTCAACCATAGGACATAATACCATTCAGGTGAAAAGCACTGTTCTGTTTCCAGTCCTGTTGCAGCAGATAGCAGGTTATAGCATTGTGGTTCCATACTTAAGTTTCCAAGTACTGTTCATGACACTCAGGAATAAAACCTGATTGGTTCTATTTATCTAAGGGCACCAAACAGGGGTGCCCATTATCCCCTTTTATCCTTAGAACCACTGGCTAGAGATATCAGAGCCAGTCAAAAGACTGTGGGTTTTATTTCAAATGGAGTCTCAGATTATAAAATTATTTGCTGATGTATCAGTTGAAAATCCATGTGATTCTATAGATGAGATTATGTCTACTATCCTGGAATACAGTGCCTTCGTTTAAGCTTTATATACGTATTGATGTGACAGGTGCCAATTAATTGACAAGATTTTTTGATTAAAATGTTGGAGTTGTGTCTTACGAATAATTATGCTTTTTGCAAAATTGTTTCATGCACGTTTGAAATTCAGCATTTCACTGAACTGTTCTGAGATCATCTGTTATTGTGTACACACTATATAGATGATATGTTTATGGTGTGGCATGGTAGTGAGTCCAGCATAATTTAAGCAATTTCCAATCTAAACAATTTAGATTATCCAAGATTCCTAACTTTCAAGTATAGCAAGCAAAAGGTTAACATTTTTTTCCCTATGAGAATCAATTGCAATACACTATGTATCGAAAGATGACAGATCAAAATACTTTGTTGCATTACAAATCTTTTCACCCCTATCAATGTAAACATTCGATACCTAAGAGTATTGTGTAATAACTCGCAGACTGAGCTGGCTATGATCCAATTTGATCAAATGCAACAATGTTCTTCTGCTTGTGGATATACAGTCTCTTTGCTGAATTTGCTAGACAACGGGCAGTATTGGAATACATTAAAACATTATCTGAATATAGGTTTAATGTGAGACAAATTGCATCTTCTGAACTTGCTGCTCTGTCTACAACCCAACCTAAGGGAACCCCTGAACCTGAATGCATCTATTGTTTATTATAATGTACATCTGCCAAACAAATAAATCTGATTCATTCAAATTGTAAATTATTGCCCTCTGATCGATCCTCGGCAAGTTGTTTTAAAAACCCTCCAATGATTAATTTCAGAAAGGATGTAATTTGAGCAATCTTTTGTCCCCCTCTGATCCAGTTTATCGTTACACTTCGTCACGTCTTTTCATCAAACCTGGTTGCTATAGGTGTATTGTCTGTTACATGCACTCAATGATCTGGGGATCATTTTTTAAGAGTATAAAAATTAACCATCGAATTACAAGTCTAACTGATCATAAGATTACGTGTCCATGCAGGTTAAGTTATATCGGTAAAACTCAGTAGATGTGGCAGAAGCAGCGCCAAAATGAATTTTTCTAAAGTGAAATGGATTTTATTCCAAAACAACTGGCACACAAGTTAATAAAGTGCATATTTCTACAAAACACAAATGTCAATGGGCGTGTAGCAATCAAAGTGAAAGAGGTTTGCTTGTAGGATTTAAAGTGACAGTGCACACAACATAACATTTCAATTATATATCATGCTCCAGAACATGTATACTTTTTAAACTGTGCATATATTTAACATTTTAAAGACAACTTTTAAGGGGAAAAATACCATAGGGAAATAATCTAAAGTGCAAAATAATACAATTTGAAGTCATAAAAACAACACTTTCTCCACTTTGGTTCAAGTCTAAGCATGGTAAAGAAATTAGTTTGTGGAAATGTATTTAATACAAGGAGGAGAAATACCTATTTAATCAAAACGTTGCCAGTTGTTTTGGCATAAAATCCATTTCACTTTGACAGTGCTGAGCTACCTGTTTTTATTTACATTGTAAGAGAAACTTTTTGGATTTGGTTTATAAATACCAAATACCCATCAGGTTTAAATGAATATATATCTTAGAAATCTTTTTTGGTTCCCTGTTAAAAGTAAAGACTTAATAAGCATATTTATTCTACACGTCTTTGATAAATAATGCTCTTTTGCTTCGGGTTGGTATAATTAGGATCGGTTTCCTTATTAACTGAAGTGGTTTATGGAAGTTGTTTCATAATGGTCATTTTTAGCTTATGTGATTTTGCTGTCTGCAACAAAGTAATGTGTTTTTACAGCCTTCTAAAGCCTTTCAATGTGTTTTTACAGCCTTCTTTTAATTCTCCACCTGGGTTTTTTTTTTAATTAAAGGGGTGTGTTCCCTTAGGGAGAGAGAGACATCATGGGAGGGAGGGGGAGAGCGACAACATTGGAGGGGGGAGAGAAGCAACATTGGGGAGAGGGAGCACTGGGCAAGTCTGGGGGATAGGGCCAGCATTAGCACATAAAAAGAAATAAAAACAAGAAATGCATTTTTTTAACCCCTTAGTGACATGACTTTTTTGGCTTGTCCGACGCTTGGTGACATGGGCTGTTTTAACATTTCTGAGGTGTTTGTGTTTTGCTGTAATTTATTTCTGTCTCATTTAGTGTACCCGCACAAACTATATATCGTTTTTATCGTTATAAGAAGGGCTTTCTTTTGATACCATTATTTTGATAATAGCATATCATTTGATGTAAAAAAAAATAATAAAATATGGCAAAAAATTTTGTTTTATGACTTTTATTTGAAAAATCGTATACTCATGTACAAGAGACAACAAAATAACACTGCTAAATAGTTTCTAATATATGTTCTGAGTTCAGAAATAGCCCATGTTTTATGTTTTTGTGCTTTTTTATTCATGTTACAGGGCCAGAACTATAAGTAGTGCAAAGCTATTTTAAAATCCTTTTTTCAAAATTAGCGATAGTGACATTGTAACACTGATTTCTGTACTAAATCCATGAATGACCCCCAACATATACATATTTTTGAAAACTAGACCACTTAGGGCATTTAACTTGGGGTATTTTGACACATTTCATGTAGCCATTTTACCACCAATATTTGCCAAAGTTTGCAGCAAAAAATCTTTTTTTTTAAATTTTTCACATAGATTGCAATTTAGGTAAACATTACCTTAAAATGTGAAGAGGTATTTCCAAATAACACCTCAATATGTGTTCAGCAACATCTCCTGAGTACAGGCATACCACCCATGCATAGGTTTGTTGGTTTGTTTTGGGGCTAAAAGGCCGTATTTAGGGGGTGCGCATTTTGGTTTTCCAACTTGGAATTCTGACATGCAGAAAACTTGCGCCTATGTCCCATTTGGGACATTTTTGAAGCCAACAAGTGTATTCTACCCCACAAAGCCATATATTTTTGAAAACTAGACACCCAAGGGTATTTCAAATGGTAGTATTTTAACACCTTCCATGCACTAATTCTACCACCAGCCTATGTCAATGTTATGGATAGTAATTTTTTTTCACATACATTGTACTTCGGGCATGAATTCACAGATCCTATTATGTGTCAGTGCCAAACAACACCTCAATATGTGTTCAGCAACATCTACTGAGTACAGGGATACCACCCATGTGTAGGTTAGTTAGATTATTTGGGGGTTAAAAGGCCACATTTGAGAGGTGCACTTTTTGGTTTTTCAACTTGGAATTCTGACATACAGAAAACCTGCGCCCATGTTCCATTTGGGACATTTGTGAAGCCAGAATGTGTATTTTACCTCACAAAACCATACATTTTAGCAAACTAGACACCCTAGGGTATTTCAAATGATAGTATTTTAACACTTTCCATGCACTAATTCTACCACCAGCCTTTGTCAAATTTTAGGTTAGTAGTTTTTTAATGTTTTGTTTCCACATACATTGTACTTCGAGCATGAATTCACAGATCCTGTTATGTGTCAGTGCAAAACAACACCCCAATATGTGTTCAGCAACATCTCCTGAGTACAGGGATACCA
Organism: Pelodytes ibericus; assembly: GCA_036172795.1. Classification (NCBI taxonomy): domain Eukaryota; kingdom Metazoa; phylum Chordata; class Amphibia; order Anura; family Pelodytidae; genus Pelodytes; species Pelodytes ibericus. The sequence continues at coordinate 111,733,556 of CM069860.1, forward strand.
CCCATGCATAGGTTTGTTGGGTTGTTAGGGGGCTAAAAGGCCACGTTTAGGGGGGGGGGTGCATTTCCAACTTGGAATTTTGACATGTAGTCAGCCTGCGCCCATGTTCCATTTGGGACACTTTTGAAGCCTGTCAAGGTATTTTACCCCATAAAACCATATATTTTGGAAAACTAGACATCCCAGGGTATTTAAAATTGTGGTATTTTAACACTTTCCAAGTGCTAATTCTACCACCAACCTATGTCAAAGGGTTGGGATGTCATTTTTTCCCCACACACATTGTAGTTCAGGCAGGAATTTTCAGATTCTGGTATTTGCCACTGCCAACCAACACCTCAATATGTGTTCAGCAACATCTCCTGAGTACAGGGATAACCCCCATGCATAGGTTTGTTGGTTTGTTTTGGGGCTAAAAGGCCAAATTTAGGGGGTGTGCAATTCCAACCTGGAATTTTGACATGTAGTCAGCCTGCGCCCATGTTCCATTTGGAACATTTTTGAAGCCGTCCAATGAATTGTACCCAATCAAACCATATATTTTTGGAAAATAGACATCCTAAGGTATTTCAAATGGTGCTATTTTAATACTGTATAGGTACTAATTCTACCACCAGCCTTTGTAAAAGTTTGTGGTAGTACTTTTTTGGGAGTTTTTTTTCCACATGCATTGTAATTCAGGCATGAATTCACAGATTCTGGTATATGTCACTGCCAAACAACAACCCAATATGTGTTCAGCAACATCTCCCGAGTACAGGGATAGCACCCATGCATAGGTTTGTTGGTTTGTTTTTTGGCTAGAAGGCAACATTTGTGAGATGCGCATCTCAAAATTCCAACTTGGAATTTTGACATGTAGTCAACCTGCGTCCGTGTCCTATATGGGATATATCTTTGAAGCCAGCCAATGTAATTTACCCCCACCAAACCATATAATTTTTAACGGTAGACACCCATCACTCCTTGTGGCAAGGGCTCAGCAGCCACCGATACATCACTAGATGATGTATCAGAAAGCTGACCAGGGTCAAAATCGAACCCTGAGTCCACGGCCTCAGAATCAGTGCGTAAGCAGTGATCTCGAGCAAAGAAGGGGTTAATAGCTCTTAGAAGAGCCTATCTAGTAGGATTAATTAACAAAGTAATTAATCCATAAAACAGTGCAGACAGCAAAACATACTGTTGCTGTGCAAGATTACTGCTTATACAGTGATGAATGGCAGGGAAGGGGTTAATACACAGTGAAAGACTTTCATAAAACCTGCCAATTTTATAAAATGTTATTTTATATCACTAATACTGATCTGTCTCTTTCCGTCACAAAAATGTAAGTGAGGAGAGGGAGGCAGATCAATATTTGTGAATATTGATCCGACCAATTTTGATCTGACCAGGGCGAATGGTGAACTTAATTTAGAAATCACCAAACCGCCTTTGCCACTAATTCGCTGTTACTGATCGCTATGCGCTCAGACAGCTTAAAAAAAAAAAATCTCAAATACTTTTACGTTACATGTAATCCGCTAATGTGTAAAAAAAAGAAATTAAAAAAAATATGCAGACAGATAAAAATTGCTTTGGCGTCAATATCATTGCGTAAGCAGTGATCGACAGCAAAGAAGGGGTTAATAACTCTTAGAAGAGCCTTTGTAGTACTATAATAAATCACAGTACAAAAAGAATTAACCCCTAAAAAATGCACAAACAGCAAAAATAAATGCGCTGATGTGCACGATCGCTGCTTACGCAAGATCAGTTGCAGGGAAGGGGTTAAACGCAGGGAATTGCTTTAATAAAATTTTTTTTATTGTTTTATTATTTGTGTGTTGTGTGTTTATTGTTTTTTTTTTTTACTTTTACTTACTTTGATCTGTCTCTCTCCCTCACTAAAAAAATGTGAGGAGAGGGAGACAGATCATAACTGGTCAGATCAATATAGGGTTAATATTGATCTGACCAGTCAGTGGGGATGTTCAGCAGAACATCCCCACTGCCTGTCAGTGTGCCTAGCAGTCACTGATTGCCTCTGTGAAGAGGCAATCGTGTGACAGCCAGAGAGCACAGGAAGCAGGTACTTCCTGCCTCCTGTGCTCTTGCCCTTAGAAGGGCAGCGCCATCTTGTTCACTCAGTGACCAAGATCGTGCATTTTTTTTTTTGTGTTCCTGATTGCCTCGACTTGCGAGGCAATCAGGAACACTTATTGAGCATAGGAAGCTATGCTCGTTTTTTTAATGCACGTGTTTTAAAGGCTCTGTGCCTTTAAAACCGGCATTTCGATCGCTCTCCGGAGCGATCGAAATGCCGACGGGCATTTTTTTTAGTATTGTACGATGCCTCCACACGGAAGCATCGTTACAATGCCGCTTGAGCACTGAAAGCGGAGTTTTTGACACAGGACGGACTAGGTCCGTCCTGTGTCGCCAAGAGGTTAATATCATCATTTTTTTATTAAATCTGAAAAAGCAATTTACATGTGAATATATACAAGTTAAACTTTTTTCATATAGGGTAGTCTTATATTCAGGCTTTTAGTTTTTTTCCCCTAAAGGAATATTCGAAGTTTGGGGGGTCGTCTTATAATCAGGGTCATCTAATATTCGAGCAAATAGGGTAGTAATAATGTGATAAAATGGTTGAAGAATGATTTTACATATAATGTAATCTACACACAGTTCTAGGATCTGAAAAGAAAACAAACAGAATCCTAGTGTAAATAAGCATATGACATAAACAATAAATATATAGAAATATCTCTCATCCTTGAAGAAATGCTAACTCACTATATCAGCTCCTGTCATACAGGAGTGAATACTGTGTAGATTGAAGCTCTTTATTTCCCCAGTTGATGTGCATGTTAGTTGCTGCTCAAACCATACTGACAGGAACAATGTATCAACAAAAGCTATGGTCTATGAATTTATTCAAAGGCCGATAAATGCAATTGTTGTCCTTCTGTAGGCCGAATTGTGGAATATTTAAAGCCTGCAGGAAAGATGGAATGTCTTTCAGGTTCCCAACAGAGAGCTTTTTGTTGTCATTTTGCACTACCAGTGTTTGTGAATAGCCCCATCTACTGTATACTTGATTTCTTGTATTCTGAAGGAGTCCACGGAGCAAGGGATCTTCTCCACTGGATAACAGAACATGCCAAATCCTCATAAATCTGGAGAGAGTGGCCTTCGAAGGCCAGCTGTAGTAATTTGAATGACGTGGACAGGAATTGAAATTTTTCCATCGTTGATTGGAACTTAACATTTGTGTCCCTTGGTGCTTTCTGCAGGACATTTAGCACCCTTAGGACCCAAAAATAGTTGACCATAGGTTGTGTTGCCTGCTTCAGCCGTTTGTGGGTTAGCAGTTTCATTAGGTATGTGTGGAGGACAGTGGGCCGTATTGCCTTTGGAATTCCCTTTATACGAATGTTTGTTTGCCTGGCTTGTGCTTCTAGGGAGGCCATTTGTCTATGCACAGTGTACAATTAATGGGTCAGTTAGTCAGCCTGGGTCTTCAGCTCTGTTTGAGCTAGGTTTTCTGTGTCTCCAGTAGTCTCCAACTAGACCACATTTTTTGTAGCTTTTTGGTTTGTATAATGGCCTGCAGATATTGAAACAGAGCCTGCAGGTCTCTTTTAGTTGATGGAGCATCATCAAGAGTCATGTGCATCTTAGTACGCCTCAAGTACTTAGTTGCCTCAAAAAAATCTCACTGAGACCTTGAAAGCATTACAGGTAGGTGCGGGTGCCGCTGCTTGTACCGTTGGTTTTGAGGACTCTTTAGGAAAGCCTCAATGTCCATGTAGAGGTGGGGTTTATACTTTTTCTTCCCTTAGCGCCCCATATCTGAAGCAGTCTTTGGGGTGTCCACTCTTGCCGATGTGGCCATAGAATTCCACTCTAAAAGGCCTTTTTGTTAAGCAGCTCATGTCGTACCACCACTCAGTAGCTCCCCCATACATTGCTTTGTGATATACTTCTACTTATTTTTGTCCATAGAGCTTTCAATTTTCTTTGTGGGGAAGGGCATCTGTCATTTTGGTGCATCTGGGAAGCAAATGCATGCTTGTTCTTACAGCTATAACACAGTTTGCATTTTACTTTTCTCTAACATACATACCTGACAACTGGAAATTTTACTTCTCTGCTTCAGTACTCTGATGTCTCAGATGTAGCACTTCTCTGGCAAGTAGGAGAAACTAACTGAAATCATATCTGAATGAAATTACCAGCTGGGACTCATACTGACATTCAGGGTCACTCTACATCTGGAGGCGGTGGAATGGGGCCATACAATTACAATTTGTTGCTTATGTGACTGAATAAACCATCCAATTTAATTTTGCCATATATATGAAGTACATGGACCATCTGGTATAAAAAAACCCAGAAATCTATAGTGCAGATCTATGTGACTCTGCTGCTGTAAAGACCACTGAAATATTGCCAACATGCTTACTGTCCCATACATTTTGGATTTAAGGTCCTGGAGACCAAATGACTACATTATATCCTTCATGCATGTGACTTACCACTGGATAATTCATAGTTACTCACACTGTCAAATTTGAAGGGACTTTCCCACTCTGCTCTGTGCACAAGTGGCAATGTGTTTTCACTATATCTATAAAATATACATAGCACTCCACCCCATGTGGGTGATGGGGCCTGTGCTGGGGTAAGTCCTGGTGTGCAATGTGGTAATGGGGCATGTGCAGGGGTACGTCCTTGGTGTACAATGTGGCAAAGAGGTATGTGCTGGGGTAAGTCGTGGGTGTGCAATGTGGGTCATCGGGCAAGTGCTGGGGTAAGTCCTGGGTATGCAATGTGGGTGACTGGGAAAGTGCTAGGTGTGCAGTGTGGATGATGGGGTAAGTGCTAGGTGTGCAGTGTGAATGATGGGGTAAGTCCTGGGTGCACAATGTGGAGATGGGTCATGTGCTGAGCTAAGTCCTTGGTGTGCAATGCGGGTGCTGGGGTGTGTTCTGGGTGTGCAATGCGGTGGTGATGGGGCATGTGCTGTGGTAAGTCATGGGTGTGCAATGTGGGTGATGGAGTAAGTTCTGGGTGTGCAGTGTGGGTGAGGGGCATGTCCTTATGATGCAAAATGGGTGCTGGTTAGGGTAGGTCTTGAGTACTGGGTACTGGGGCATGTTGTGGGTGTGCAAGGAATTGCTATGGCTGTAACTATCCACCTGGATTCGAACCCTGACTCCTGTGGTTCCTGTTCCCTGCTCCTGTTCCAGACACCACCTGCTGGTTCTGTTTCCTCATGTAGCAGTGGTGGCTATCTCTCTGACTTTGTCTTCTTGTTTGCCTACCACCCAGGTGTAGGTCGCTGTAATAATGAGCCCTGGAGCTATATAAACCCCTTCCTCTCAGCAATCAGAGCTGGTACATTATTTTCTGCTAGCTTGTGTTTTTGATTCCTGTTCACCATGTTCCTGACCATCCCTGATTTCTACAGTCCTTTGACCTCGGCTTGATTCTGACCATTCTGATTTCTACCGTCCTTTGACCTCGGCTTGTTCCTAGACCCTGCTTTGTCCCTGCCTGGCTATGACTCGTGGGAAACCAAACAAGGCCTCTGCATGTGGGCATTCAAAGCCTGGGGCTCCACCCCAGGTGGAGAGTGCTCACCCTGCGCAGGGCCTTGAATAGCCCACTACCCCTGCACCGCGACTCCAGACCTCATCGGCACAGCCGACTGTGACAATGGCAAGGCATGTGGGGGAAATAATGAAATGAGAAATTGAGTGAGGAGAGATTGGAGTGGGGTGGAATGGGCGCAGACCATTTGGTCTGTAAGGGCACCCCACAATTTCTGATGGCAGCATGCAGGCTAGTGTCCCTAAATGTTATATTATCTGGCCTCTCTTCTTGCTGGAAATCCCACACAACTTAATCTTCTGCATAGGATGTGGACTGTCACATTAACACCTTGCCGACAAAGGACGTGCCTGGCACGTCCTGCGGAGAATCAAGCGGTTTTTGCGATCAACGATCGCGAAAACCACTTTAACGGTGCTGGTCTATTGCCTCGATGTTGAGGCAATAGCCAGCACCGAAATTTCTATTCTGGGGCACCCAAGATCGCCCCACGGAGTGATCGTGGGAGCCATATTGATGGAGCAGCATGCCCTCTGGCGGTCTGAGCTTCGGAAGTGAAAGTAACTTCACTTCCGTCGCTCTGACTATGCTACTTGACTGCCCCTAGTGGTAGTTAAGTAGCATAGCAATGGAAAAAATTTAAAATAAATATTTAATTAATTAAAAACTGGTTATATAGTTAGATTAGCCTATAGGGTTAAAATTAAATAATTTTTAGCATAAGGGATAGGGTTAAAATTAAATTAAAATATATTAAGGGATAGCATAAGGGTTAGAGTTGGGGTTAAATTTAGTGTTAAGGTTAAATTTTGGGGTCAAAAGGTCAATATAGGAAAAAAACACTATTTTTGGTTTTTGCCCCATAAAAAAATACTGAAAAATATGGAAACATGCATATTTCTGAACTTGGGACAACATTTAGAAACTATTTAGACGGGGTCTTTTTTAATGATTGTATTTGTCTAAATTATATTTTAGGTCAAAGTTAGAAAAAGTGTTTTTTTTTAAATTTTTAAACATATTTTATGATTTTTTTGTAGTAAATTATAAGATATGATGAACATAATGGTATCTAATGAAAGCCCTTTTTATGACGATAAAAACAACATATAATTTGTGTGGGTACAGTATCTGAGAAAAAAGAAAATTGCAGCTAAACACAAACACCCCAGAAATGTCATAACAGCCATTGTCACCAAGGGAAAGTGAAGGTGAAAATTTCTTGTCACTAAGGGGTTAAAAACTTGGTTGATACCATACCTGCCAAGTATCCCTATTTAGGAAGGACAGTCCTATATTGAACCCAAACCCCTCTGTCCCTTTAGAATTTTGGCTGTGTGTCTGTATCACAGAGCTCCAGAGCAATACAATTCTCAGTAAATGATCTTAAATATTCTATGTTGTAAGTAAAATACTTGATGTAAAATGACTTACCAAGCTACATACATAGATAATATACCAGCTCATGGCACTTGGGAAGTATGGTTTAGAGGACAGAATTAAATGTAAGATGCCTTTCCAAACTAAAATGAATGAAATAACTTAAACACAAACTTAAGTGTCATTGCTATATTTCAGTAACCCTCAAGAAATTAATATAACGTGCACCTTACTTCTCTTCATACTATTGCTATATTCTTGACGTGTTGTGTCCATTCGTACATCTAGCAGCATTATAAAAAGATTATCCTGTGTCATACACCGAAGTCAACAAGCGCGTGCACCGGCTTGTCGCGCACCCGAGAGGCGTGACCGCGGTTTGACGTCACAGAGAGCTGTTGTGCGCTCGCGAGGGGCAGCAGTTTCATGAGCGGAATCTGCAGAGGACAGAAAGAGGAGAAGGTGCAAACATGGCAACGGGGACAGCAGGTAAGGAAGGGGCAGGCATTAAACGATAAACGTCGCTTTGGCTTAAATAAAAAAAAAAACTATTGCAAAGGGAGTAATGAAAGCAATGCATGGCTTCCTTATTTTCTACAGAGGCAGAGAACAGGCAGAGGCTGCTAAAGACAGTCAAGAAGGAGGTAGGTGCACGTTCCCATCATTGCTGCATGATTTCCTGTGATAATGACATGATGTATCTGCACACATCGCGACATGTCCTGACATTTGCATGTCTTTCTCTGGGCTGGATGTGTGAAAGGGTGGCAGGGCGTGTTGCATTTACACAGCTGGCACCTTCTGGTCACTTGTGTCGCTGTAGCACAGTGACATACAGCTGTCCCCATGGGTGCAGTAGGCTGCAGTTTGTCCATAACTGTGATGGCTAACCTTTAACACTTCTGCTGTTATGGACTACAGTACAATTCCCATGATGTTTGATCAGCCTTGGCGCTGATTATCATTGCAATTGGTTTATCCAAGGTTGCTGGTCCAGTCTACAGATGTCACTTTCATATATACCATCATCACAAATGATCCGGTTGTATCAACAGTAATAGTAATATCCCATTTCATTTGTATCAACAGTAATAGTAAAATACCATTTCATTGCATATGTTGCAGGCATATAAATAAACATAGTAATATCCCACCCATTTCATCACAAATGAGGCAGGTGTATAAACAATAATAGTTATATCACTTAGGATCTAAGTAATGAGTGTACCTAGATATGAACTTAATTTTTGCAAATACTCGTGAAGCTCTTGGATTTGTCATTGCAACTGATTACCTATAAATATATTTATAGGTAATCACTTTTATTTTTATACCCTAAAATATATTTAACCATTTTTCTGTGTAAACATTTCATACAATGCCCTTATGATAAGGGTTATGGCAGAGTGACAAAGACATTCATTGCCCTCTTTATATGTAACTTTAGTGTAAGAAGCATTCCCTTGAGTGACAGCACTAAAGTACATTGAGATTTTATTTTATATTTTTCACCTGTACTAGCTTTTTTGCCATTGTTAATATTGTTGCTTAAGACTTAATATTTTGCCTACTGCCAGGAGAACACTGACATGCTCTACTGATTGTATCATTAATTTATATGATGGCATATAGAACCAGCTCATGTAAATAGGAGATTATTACAGTACTTTTCTAAAATTGGGCCTTGATAATTATTTTTTTTATATTACATTTTACAATTATGCAATGTCTTCCATCATAAATGTATGTAGTGTGTCGTTACATGATCAACAATGTACATTGTTTACATTCACTGGTTATCAGATGGTTAAAAAACAAAGATGGAGATTTGAGTTTTGTATACCATAGGATCAATAATACATCTTTCATATAATGACACGTTTAATACTGTGTGAGAAATCTATGCAAAATGGTGGGCAAAGAGGAAAAGGCCATTGTCTGGAAAATGTCTTTCCCTTTTGCAGGAGCCCTAACGGAATAATCATGTGAATATGATGTATTGTTTTGTCTGTCTGTGAGTTTTTAAAAAACCTTTTTTTTGGCGCAGCACAGGAAAATGATAATAAGAAGAAATTGTAACGTGCCATAAATAGGATCATCAATACATTTTAAAGCACATTTATACTCCTAGATCATAAGTGTCTAATTGGGAATTATTCTAAAACATTTTACCTCAGCACAGCTATACTTACAACATAGATAGGCAAGTGTACCCGAGTTAGGTTGCTTTAATGCTAACATTAGCAAATTACCCCATATTCTATTTTGTATATTATTGTACTGGCTTAAGCTGTTGTGTACAACAGCAATTCCTTATCTTAGTCAAAAGTAAATAAAGTTAAAATGTTCAAACATGGCTCAAACATGGCTTCTAATGCAATTTTCCAACTAGGTTGTAAGGTTCCTGCATAAAATATACATGCTAGCAAGTAAACACATCTAATGTAAACATGCAGATTATGGGCAGTGTGTGTACAGAGAATACTAAACATAAACAGGTATCTATATTTTGTGTCTCCAGGCGGTAGAACAGGACAGCTCTGTGATCATTTGTTTTCTCTTTGCCTATTGGGAAATTGTGTGTCTTTGATGTACATGCCTGCCCCCTAATGATGTCACCTATTGTGCAGGGTAATGTTATGAACTGTGTTCAGATTTTTTGTTCTTTTCTTTCCTCACAATTTAACTTGTCTGTTTGGTAGTCTGCTACTCATACAATAAGTTTGGTGAACTATAAGTTCAATGGTGTAGCAAGAAAACTATGATCAGTTCCACAACAAAAATAGTAACATTTAAGTTTTTTTTCTAAGAGTGTCATAACAACTGTGACATTTAGAAAGCTTGTGGTGCACTTTCTTGGATTCTACACATCCTTCATCACATGGTGGCTTGATGACCAGAGGTACAATACAAGTGGTTATTTGTATGCCCCTATGTGCTATTAAAATTGTAGATTCTCTTTTGCTACCTTATCGATATAATAGAACCATCATCCTCAGCATTACAAAGTTGGACAGCACTGTGACTGGATTCAGTACAAATAATTCAGGCACTCCAAGCAACATTCTTCCAATTGTTATGGAGGCTGTTGATGTAAGTGTTTTGTTTCTGTTTGAGTAAGATTACCAGGTGATTTTATATGTTTGTTTCATATTGTTCTGCCTGCTGCGCAATTGTACCATTTTAGAGTTAGCCTGAACCAGGCCTACAAAATTAGAGAGTCTTGTAGCATTTGATGCTGCATGAACTTAAATAGTTTAAGCTGTTTATGTCCTTGAAGCATTGATGAGTATGTAAGTGGGCATTGATAAGTAACTCAAGAAAGGGGGCAGTCCTGCCATATCCGGGGCTTTTGACCAGCATGATTTTAAAGCTCACCAACCATCTCATTGTTTCCTTAAACATGCACTAGTCGGTCATGAAGGGATCCTTGATTTGTATTCAAATGCATAGAGGGTTATTTAATGTGTACATAACATATTATCCTGATTATAGGCCACACTTAGTTATATGCTGCTCCCCTATAATTGGATGTCATTTTAAAGGACAATTAAACCTTTTTTACCCAACATGTTCCTTTCCCCAAAGTAAACCTGAGGTGTATCTTTATAGATACACCCAGCTGAGTCATAGCCAGTGGGTAGGCTGGCACAACCGGTCAGAGCAGGAGCTCACCCTGCTAGTCACAAACTAAGTTTTTTGGGGACTCCCTCTGCAGATGCAGAGAGATACCCTACTATTTACATGGGATCAGCAACATGATCTTAGTTAAGGTAGCTTTTCCTGATCCCATGTCTGCACTAGCAGAGAGAGGCAACTGCCATACTCACAGGGCTTCCTGCTTTCCTGGAGTAGTCTTGCAGCTGCAGATCAGAGGATTATCAGAGGTACATGGCAGTTTATCCTCGTACTATGGACAAATAAAAAAAGTTTAGTTGACCTTTAAAGAAAAATAATTTTTAAAGAAAAAACTACAATAGGTGTTGTGGGGGAATTGCGGCAATGTGTCACGTTTCCCCATTGCACCTCACTATGGCTCACACAGAACCTGTCACAGTATCTGTATGGCAATAGCAGCAAACAGTATCACTGTGCCACCACAAAAGCTGGCACATTGTCACTGTGTTTATGGAGAAGCACAGAATCATACATGTGAAAAATAAGACAAACAGAGATGATTATTATTAGAAGATCACAGAAAAGAATATAGCTTATGCTATATCTTGAAGCAGCGGTAGACATCAAATAATTCTAATGATTCAGGAGCTCTTCCAAATGATAATTTAATGTAGTGTTTGATGGCACACAAGTGAGCAATACAGCATTTAAAGAAACAGTCCACAGTCAATAAAAAAGAAGGAGGACAGCAAATACAGAATCTTCGACAATGGGAGCAGGATCAGAAAACGATTGCCAGCCTTGGAAGAAAATAGAGCGTATTTTCTACCAAGGAAGTTGGTGCTGCTGACCAACGAAACACGCAGAGAGGGCTCGGACTGGAGCTTTTTTCATAAACACATGTCTATTCATTTTCAAGTACTGTCAGGAGTACTAGAGAGAAGCTGTGGTCATATGTGTAGGTACCAGGGCTGGCCTTAAGTGTTCCGGCGCCCTGTGCGGGCTTCCCCTGTGCCCCCCCGTCTCTTTTACCCCCCCATGTATGTATCTCTCTCCCTTCCCATGTTTGTCCCTTTCCTCTTCATTGCCATGTCTGTCTCACTCTAACTCCCCCATACCTGTTCTCTCTCTCCCTTCTCTCTCTCCCTCCCTTCCTCTGTTCTGTCTCTCTCCCCCCCCTGTTCTGTCTCTCTCTCCCCCCCTGTTCTGTCTCTCTCTCCCCCCTGTTCTGTCTCCCTCTCACCCTGTTCTGTCTCTCTCTGCCCCCCTGTTCTGTCTCTCTCTCACCCCCCTGTTCTGTCTCTCTCTCCCCCCTGTTCTGTCTCTCTCTCCCCCCTGTTCTGTCTCTCTCTCCCCCTGTTCTGTCTCTCTCCCCCCCTGTTCTGTCTTTCTCTCCCCCTTCCCCCTGTTCTGTCTCTCTCTCCCCCTCCCCCTCTTCTGTCTCTCTCTCCCCCCTTCCCCCTGTTCTGTCTCTCTCTCTCTCCCCCCCCCTCCCCCTGTTCTGCCTCTCTCTCTCTCCCCCCCCCCTTCCTTGGCTGCAAAAGTGGATACAGGGAGGGGGCGGAGCTAATCAACAGAGAGGTGTAGCTCCGCCCCCACCCTGTGAAGCAGAGCAGCGTCTGCTTCACGGGGAGCCACGGGCAGCAAGAGAAAGTGCTGCTTGGCTCCCCATGCTTAATGCAGGCATGGGGAGCCGAGCAGCACTTTCTCTTGCTGCTCGTGGCTCCCCGTGAAGCAGATACTGCTCTGCTCCACAGGGTGGAGGCGGAGCTACACCTCTCAGCCGGTTAGCTCCGACCCTCCTTGGATCTAGCAGAGCTTGCCGAGCAGAGGGCTGGTGAGGGGGGGATCTTTTGGTCTCCCCCATCCAGTGCCTCTACCGGCTTTTTTTTTTTTCTTCGGGCGGTAGGGCGCTCGCACAGGTCGCACACCCCTAAGGCCGGCCCTGGTAGGTACTATTTATATATGCAATTTTTCACTACGTCCTAAGGTCACACATCTCCCACACAGCATCTGGCACATTGTTACTCTCTTATCTGACTCTCCCTTCCCCTATTGCCCCTTGTGTATTCCTCTTCCTCTATCATCCTTTGTCTCTCTCTCTCCCCTTCTATCCTCTCTCTTGCTTCCATTCTCTTTTTGTCTCACTCCTCCCTCCAACCACCCTTTGTCTCTCTCCAACCTCCACTCCTCCCTCTCTCTGACCCTTTTGCCCTCACTTTGTTTCACTTTCACTCCATTTCCCCTTTTTCTCCCTCTCACCCCTCCATGGCCCTTTTGGTTCTCTCACCCCTCCATGCCCCTTTTGGTTCTCTCACCCTTCCATGCCCTGTTTGTCTCTTTCCTCCCTCCATCCCCCATTTGTCTCTCTTTAAAGACACGTACTACCCAACCCACTAGAATACCGGTTACTTTACCACTAGCTAATCCCACCTAGCTGGAACACACACAATTAATTGTTGGCCGATCCCACCTAGTGCCAACCATCCACATTACTGTTACTACTATGACATTCACTCTGTCCTCTTCACTCCCTTATGTGTTTCATTTACCCCATTCCCTCTTGATTGTAAGCTTGCATGCAGGGCTCTCTACCTCTTGTTTTAGTCTATTTTAGTTTGTCTAACTTAGTATGCAGATCCCTTCTATGCTTTGTACCCAGCTCTACATCATTTTTTGGCACTATATAAATAAATGTTAATGTAATGTCTTCTGCCACCATTTTTCGGCTGTTTCTCTTCCGTCTGAATCCCCAGTTTGTCCCTCTCTCCTCTCCATACCCTGTTTGCATTTCTCCCCTCTTTTTTTTTCGGGTGCCACTCACAAACTCAGACCTCAGTCAGAACTGCCTTGCACTCCTTGTAATTAGTGATGATTCAGTTCGTCATGCTCTAAACAAACGCTTAATGCCCCGTTATTGACCACACCCCTTATTTAACATTTCAAATTAGGGTAAAAAAAAGTGTGGCCTATAATCGTGCCAATATGGTACATCTTTTCCTTGATAGCAATGACTGTCTCTTTAAATGCTTGTTGTAGTCAAAATGCATTGATCTGATCTAACCTAGCTTCATTAACTATCTCTTCCGATGGGGGGGGGGGGGGGGGGGGGGGGTTACTAGTTTTTGTTGTTGTGCTGAACACCTGCAATGCAAGGCCTGACGTTGATAAAGCTGAAGGAGGTGCCTTGGGAGAGCTGATGTGCTCCATTATTAAGACAGATGTGCTATTCAGTGTTTGAAGGATGACAGCTCTTTGCGTATGACTTAGCTGTCAACATAGCTAATGATTGCCATTTATTGAAACAAAAACACAGCATGGTTAGTTGGTTTTGCATTAAAGCCTGGTCAGTGAATATCATATGATCACTGCTTGGTGAATGTGTATCTATTGTCGCCTAATTTACGTGCCTAGTTTATAGTAGTAGGATGTCAACCTGAAACAATATTTAGTAATACTGACAAGTCCGTCGGTAATGTATCTAAGATCGTGATATCATAGATATGTTTCGATTTAGCCTGCTGAGTGACATATGCTACCACTCAAGTGTTACTAAAGCATTGATTAAAGATGGGAGAATAACCCTTTCAGAGAAGCGAAGCATTTATTTTGAAGGCAACATTTTGACTCATTTACCGCCTTGGTACAGGACAAGCAGATGTTCCCTTTGTTTTTTAGCTAAATCCTGCTCTGCATGAATCCAGAAGAAATGCACATTAGTGGCAGATAAATGTCTAGTTAAAGGGTAATTTCTTCAGTATCACATTTTGTTCCAAAACGTAAATGTTATTACGTCATCGTTTCTGGTTTTACAATTACTCTTTATCTTTTGCCCAAAATTTGCCATTTTCAAAGTTCTCTGGAATATCATTAAACCTAGATGGTTTAGGTAACATCATATTGTATTCTCCTGAAGAGTTGAAACAATAATATTGGATGGTTAGTAAGGAAGATGTATTCCTTTGCTGACTTATCCTAACTAAAACTGTAGTGTGAAAAGACTGACTTTCTGTTGCCTTGACAACAGTCCTTACATTGGAAGATCACAATAGGGTTTACTTAATAAAGAGAGAATTGCAGGAAACTGAGACGGGAATTTCAAACGTAAGGCCAAAGAAGCTTAGCTGGAAAACGTCTCCCAGGCAGCTGCACTGGAGAATTGTTCTAACTCGACTACATTGGCCTAAAAAATGTAATTCCCATATCAATTCCCTGCAGTTCTCTCTTTATTGAGTCAACCTTGACCTCAATGAATATTTATACAACTTGGTAGACAGGTAGCTCAGTGCTGTATACTATGCACTAAAATAGTTGCACATATATAATCTTAGCAAAAATTGTATTACTATGACAGGTACAAAAACTATGATCCAATTAGCTAGTTAAAAATATAATTTTAAATGTTTGAAACAGAAATGTTGACAATGAAACGTACAATATAGACATGTTAATATATAATATAGACTAACACCTTGGAAATGTAAGCATTTATATGGTTATCTTTTTCTTTTTTTTTTAAAGGTCAATTGTGAAGAGTGTACAATAAAAGTTGCTTTCAGCATAATTTAATATACTCAGATTTTATGACATGCAGGAGAGTAAGGAAAAATGGGTGAAAGGAAAGATTGGAGGAAGAGGTGAGGGACAGAGGCGTAACTAGAAACCACCAGGCCCTGGTGCAAAAATTGCCCTGGGGCACCCCGACACCACCATGCAACTCCACCCCAGAAATGCCACTTACATGCATCCCAACTGTTCCGCTTTGTGCCTGGTCTTGTCTTATATCTAGGATAGCTTTATGCCTATCCCATACATGCTTAAACTCCTTTACTGTGTTTACCTCTACCACTTCTGCTGGAAGGCTATTCCATGCATCCACTACCCTCTCAGAAATTAATACTTCCATCAATCCCTGGCCTCATCTTATATCCAGAATAGCCTTATGCTTATACTCCTTCACTGTATAAACCTCTACCACTTCTGCTGAAAGGCTATCCCATGCATCCACTACCCTCTCAGAAAAGTAATATTTTCATTAGTCCCTGGCCTTATCGTATATCAAGGATAGCCTTATGTGTATCCCATGCATGCTTAAACTCCTTAATGTATTAACCTCCACCATTTCTTAAGGAAGACTATTCCATTCATCCACCACCCTCTCAGTAAAGTAATATTACTTTTCTGACCACAAAAAAACATTAAAATATTTCCAGTCTTTTCAAAAGCTTGAGGTGGACCCCAAATATATGTATATAACTAGCTGCATGTATACTTATATGAACTTTTTAATATTATATTTTATTACGTTCCTCTGCACCCACATTGCACCTAAAAGTCTTAACACAGCACTATACAGTACCACCAGCACTTGGCTTGTACTCATATTGCACCCACACGATTTGGCATGCCACAGTGTAAATTTGCCCGCCAGAACATGCCACAGCCAGATTGCCAATATGCCACTATTAACCTGCCCATAAATATGCCACAGCCAGATTGCAAATATGCCACTATTAGCCTGCCCATAAATATGCCACAGCCAATTTCCCATTAATATGGAACTAATAGCCTGCCCATAAATATGCCACTGACAATTTGCCCAATAATATGCCACTGACAATTTGTCCATTAATACACCACCACCCTCCTCCCCCCTTCCCCAGTACTCACCTGGCAGTCTCCTCCGTGTTTTATTTTGCCATTACTATGCTAGTGTTATTTTGCCATTCATTTGCCAGTTTTATTTTACCATTCATTTGCCAGTGTTATTTTGCCCTTTTTTTGCCAGTGTTATATTGCCCATCATTTGCTAGTGTTTTTTTGCACTTCATTTTCCAGTGTTATTTTGCCCATCATTATTTTGCCATTTATTTGTCGAATGGCACAAGGCAGGGGTGCCCCTTCTCACCTCTTCTGTTCATGCTCATACTGGAGCACATGCACACAGGGCAAACAAAGGTGGACCACTCCAGCAAAAAATCGCTGCTTTGCAGATGATTTGATGCTCATGGTCACCAACCACATGGCCTCCCTCCAAGCTATCCAGGATGAATTACATACCTTTAGCCTGATCACTGTTGCAGGACTGGTTCCCCTTTAAATGGAACCCCAATAATAGAATTAAATACCTAACTCAGTTACAAGCGCATAGTAAAGGCAGATCTGGAAAAATGGACCAAGGTTACATACTCCTGGTTTGGCAGTGTTAACATATTAAAAATTACAATTCTTCCAAAACTTTTATACATACTGCAGACTTTTCCCGAAGAGATTCTTCACGGCACTTAAGACAATGAAGCTGTAGTGCCATACTAGAGAGCTATTATAAAGGTCATCAAGGAAGTGGCAGACCCTGGCTTCCCAGCAGATCCCCAAACATCCCTTATACCGACAACGCCTAATTGATATCGGGTCCTCTTGGCCTTGAGGCCCACTTTTGTGGAATCCTGGTGATATTCAACTTTCATGGGCCACCAAACCTCTCTGTTCTCCCAATGCAATTTGGCGTTAGACGACTGATATTGATGGTGCCAAAACCTGTGCCCTTAGTTATTAATAGTCTTCTGCCTTATGCCGCCTCACCTGACAAACTGACTCGTGTCAAGATGACATGTGAATTTTATCTTGGAACTACTCTACAGAACACCCTCTTGCTATCCACCACCACCTTGGAGCAGCATTCTTTCACAAATAAGTGAGCAATTTAAAAAATATGTTTATATAAACTGAGTTTGGATTTGAAGATATGTTTCACCTCCCACAGGTGCTCTAGACAAATGCCCTGAACCTAGACTATATGAATAAAAGTATTGGGACACACCTTTTAATTATTGAATCCAGGCATTTTGATCAGACTGATTCCCATAGGTGTATAAAATGAAGACATGCATTTACAAACAGTTGTGAATAAAATGGGTCATTCTGATGAGCTCAATAAATTCAGTGTGGTACTCTGATAGAATGCCATCTGTGCAATAAGTCAATTCATTATATCATATCATTCCTGCTAGTTATTCCACGGTCAACAGTAAGTGGTATTATTGGAAAGTGGAATCCTTTAGGAACAGCAACTCAGCCACAAAGTGGAAGACCACATAAAGTCACAGAGCGGGTCCACCGAGTCCCCAATGCTCTGCGGATTCCACACTTTCAAAGGCATGGAATGAGTTTCCATGGCTGAGCAGGCCTTTTTCAATTCCAGCATGACTAAACCCCAAAGCACAACGCAAAGTCCACAAAGACATGGTTGGATGAGTTTTTTGTGGAAGAATGTGACTGGGTCGCACAGAACCCTGACCCAAACCCCAATGAATATCTTTGGGATGAACTGAAATGGAGATTGCAAGCCAGGCCTTCTCGTCTAACATCAGTATCTGACCTCACAAATGCTGTACTGAATGAACAGGCAAATATTCCCACAGAAATACACCTAAATCATGTGGGAAGCCTTCCCAGAAGAGTGGAATCTGTTAGAGCTGCAAAGGGGGGACAACTACTTATCAATGTATTTGTATGACAGTTCTATTTAGAATGCAAATTCCCTGTTGGTGTAATGGTTAGGTGTCTCAGTATGTTTGTCCATAGAGTGCAGCATAAATATCTTGTTTGGGTTCGTGAATTGAGCCTTCCAAGTATTTGTGTTATTTTTAATATATTTTCTAAATTGCGTGATAAAATCTTGTTGCCATGTTTTGGCTTTATATAATTAAAAAGTAGAACTTTAAGCTCACTGATTTCACTGGCAGAAAGTAAAATACTGTAACATCATCAGCAAATGTGCAGCCAGCTACAGTGGCATGTAATGAGCCTCCTCAAGAAGATGATGAAAGACATGAAAAAACATTTAATTACATTAAAAGATTATCCATCTCAAAAACAGATCTTTGGTTGATCTGGACTGTGCTTTCTGGTTTAATTAATTGAATTACTGATTTTTCTTTTTTAAAGGGACACACCAGCCACAATATGTACCATAATGCATCCATTAGTATTATTGATGTACTGCTTTTTTTGCATGAAAATACATGGAGTATTTTAACTTAAAATAATTGGTGCATGGTTAATTCCACCCACTGCAGTTCTCAGCTAAAATCACAGGTGTACACATGTACGGCCTGTGATATTAAAAGTAGCACTAGGATGGCATGGAGAGAATCCAGACCTCTCAGTCATCCAGGAACATAAATCTGCTTCTTGTCTCATTTTGCCTGACTCTTCTCTGCAAGATTGTTTTGTAATCAATTTATTTTTGTTTTTTCGGGGAAGTGAGTTATTTGTTTATTTATATTATGTGTCATATTTTATGGAGGGGTGGTTTCTGCGCATGTTGTGGTTTTTTTTTTTTGGTTTTTTTTGTAACTCTCTTATTGCTGGAGGAGTGGAAATTGTCAGTGATAAAAAAGGTTTGCTATTGAAGGAATCCACATCTGTGGTTTGTAGATAATGACAGTCAAGGTTTATATAATAATAACATACGGTAATATGTGCATGTCAATAACAGCTCAGGAAGACTATTAGCAATGCAGTAACCATGTTTTACCTGTATAGATGTTAACCTTTTTCTGTTTGCTGTTTTAGCTAGAGAACTAATTGTTACAGTGCTATTGAATTTATAATTAATGGTTTGCCCTGGTTTAGAAATCTACATCCCAGTGAAGGACTGTAGGTTTTGCCCTTTTGTTATTCTTGGGTTGCAATAAACTGTTGCTTTAATTTCTCTCTGACCTAGTCTTTGTGACAGTTATTTGTGGAAAGGGATAGCTAATATTAAAGCTAAGTAATATAAGACAAGTGGACCTTGATTCATTGATGGTTTAGGGCCATTTTTACCCTGGTCACAATATGCTTTTAACAGTGCTTTTCTCTCTGTGAGAGTTAAAGCACATTACAAGTCCATATATCCATAAAATGAGAGTCCATATTAGTTAGATGAACTGACAGAACACCTAATAAAAAATGTGAGTGTTAATCTTATTTAAAATGGTTTGTTAATGGTGCATTTTGGGATGAAGTTGGTGGTAGGTTTCACAGCGTAGAAGCGGTATGGTGGATATTTTTATATATTTGCCTAAATAGATTATTAATTGATGACTTGACTTCTACATACAAAGATAGTGAACTCCATTACATTTTTCAAAGGGTAGTCTTGTGAATGATAATCCTGGTCAACCGGTTGGGTTTGTGCGCACACATGAACTTGCTTAAAAAGGATTCTTCTGGCACTATTTTTGGTATTGCACCTAGTATGTATTTGGTCATGTCGTTACCCGGGAAACCAAGATTGGGTGCTGATGTCATAGGAAGCAGTGGGACAAAAGACCCATAAAATTTCTCACATAAACACTATATAGAACACTGGAAATGACAAACATATAATTTTCCACAACAAAACATTAATAAATTAGTTAATGTGTTGACTGTTTATTTAGACTGTTTAGTTCAATTATGTCAGCTATACTATGTATAATATGTTACAGGGAGACATCAGGACAAGTCCTGTAAGACACACATTTTCTCTTTTTCTATTCTTATAATTGTGTTAACACATTACAAATATTTCAGTTAGGGAACACAAGTGTGTTCCATGAGCTCCTCACATAGCCAACAATATACCTACAAATTGAATAGCCAGTCAAACATCTAACACTGGGACGAATTGCATGAGTATGTGCCATAAAAAAAAAAGGTAAATCAAGAGATCACCAAGATGCCAAAGCCGGCAGCAGTCCCAAACACCATGACAAGTGACTCTAAAGACTCCTCAGAGCAACAAACTAAGTTCACAACAGAAAAGGCCCTGCACAGGTAATACGGACTCCACCCTAAGTGATGTCCCAGCAACTAAAGGGGATATTATGTCTCTTCTGTTTGACCTCTAGATATACCTGAAATCAAAGCTTGGAACGTAAGCTTTGATATTCAGACCTTATAGACTAAGGTGTCCATCCAGGAGACTCCCAACTCTGAGGTGCAGACCCATCTGACTAAGAAAGGGGAGCAAACAGACTTTCTGACCCACTAAATACAAGCTCTTCACTGATAGCTGAACACAATGGACTCCAAAATTGCCTGATAAATGTACATACACGAGGCATTCTGGAGGCAGTAGGCCTGCTGATTTGTCCATACCTGTTCAGGCTACTTGCTCACATACAGCCGGAACAGGGGGCTATAGAAAATCATAAACTAGACTTGTTTAGTGTGAAAAAGGCACAAGGAGCTCCAGTAGATTTGCATAGAGACATTATCATAATGTTTTACATCCGCTTGGATAGAGTCGCTCTGCTAGCCTTAGCATGGAGAACTCAACCAAATCCTTTATTAAGGAATGTCCTTCCAAATTTGCGATGACCTAATGCCAAGATATTATGGAGGAAATCCATGATCCTGCTGACAACCTATCTTGACTCAGGTATCAATGGGGAAGTCATCAGAGGGGGCAAGCAACTAACCATCAAGAAGATTGGAGACATGACACCATTTCTCCATAACCTGGGAATACCCAAGCCAGTGGAGACACAAGACCAGAACTTACTGCCAGAGGATACTGAATAAACTGGTGATACCTACATTAACCCCAGCTAGCATTTTTATTTAGCCAGTACTTGTATCCCCATCGCCTTGACCTGTTCTTACACCTGTTGAATTTATGTACCCTTTTTAACTAAGTGGGAATGTACCCACATTCCCACTTTCTAGTGTTTCTGACCTGCTAGGAGAACCATGACTGCTTTCCTGGGTAGGATTATAGATTATGGTGACGGAGGCTGATAAATCATAGTCTCATAGTCTTCTCCACTTAAGAGACACTATATCGCCTTACCATAAAGATTAGTCTAAACACACAGTATTAGACTAGACTCCGATGATCCACCCCACCTTATGTGTGTGGAGAATTTAGATTACTGTATATACTCGAGTGTAAGCCGACCCGAATATAAGCCGAGGCACCTAATTTTACCACAAAGAACTGGGAAAAAATATTGACTCGAGTATAAGCCTAGGGTGGGAAATGAGGCAGCTACTGGTAAATATTGCCCCCAATCTGCCATTTAATATTCCAGGATATTGCCCCCAATATGCCATTTTAATATGCCAGGATATTGCCCCCAATATGCCATTTAATATTCCAGGATATTGCCCCCAATATGCCATTTAAAATGCCAGGATATTGCCCCCAATATGCCATTTAATATTCCGGGAAATTGCCCCCAATATGCCATTTAATATTCCAGGATATTGCCCCCAATATGCCATTTAATATGCCAGGATATTGCCCCCAATATGCCATTTAATATGCCAGGATTTTGCCCCCAATATGCCATTTTAATATGCCAGGATATTGCCCCCAATATGCCATTTAATATGCCAGGATATTGCCCCCAATATGCCATTTAATATGCCAGGATTTTGCCCCCAATATGCCATTTTAATATGCCAGGATATTGCCCCCAATATGCCAGGATATTGCCCCCAATATGCCATTTAATATTCCAGGATATTGCCCCCAATATGCCATTTTAATATGCCAGGATATTGCCCCCAATATGCCATTTAATATTCCAGGATATTGCCCCCAATATGCCATTTAATATGCCAGGATTTTGCCCCCAATATGCCATTTTAATATGCCAGGATATTGCCCCCAATATGCCATTTAATATGCCAGGATTTTGCCCCCAATATGCCATTTTAATATGCCAGGATATTGTCCCCAATATGCCATTTAATATTCCAGGATATTACCCCTTAGTATGCTCGCTATGCCACCCTCCTCCCCCCCTTCCCCAGACCCCAGTACTTACCTCTTTGCTGCTCCGTCTCCCGGTGCTCTGAAGGTCCGTGGCTGTGAGGGAAGCGTTGTGCGCTCCCCTCCAGCCGCGCGGATCAATAAAGTTTGTTTAAAAAAAACACACTTTGTTAACCGCGCGGCTGGAGGGGAGCGCACAACGCTTCCCTCACAGCCACGGACCTTCAGAGCACCGGGAGACGGAGCAGGAACGAGGTAAGTTTTAGATTTTTTTTTTTTTTTCAGACACCGACTCGAGTATAAGCCGAGGGGGGCATTTTTCAGCACAAAAAATGTGCTGAAAAACTCGGCTTATACTCGAGTATATACGGTAAGTTCTATAACCCAATGGATATACTAAGATAATAATGCTGAGAAAGGTATCACCCAAGCGATTGCATTTATATACATTTCATTGTTCAGAAAACTGAAAATGGCTGTATGTTTTGTGTTCACTGATTTAATGTGCACATCTATACTGCCAAGAAATATATATTTCAAAAAAGGTTTGTTATGTTAAACAATAAGAAAAAAATTGTTCTAGTAATGCTTGATTTCATGAAGAATAAATAACCTGCCAGTGTGTTTTATTCAAATACTACATTTTATATGTGTTTAACTTGGAAGAAGCTGTTACATTTGTTTCTAGGTTTAAAATATTCCAGAAACAACTGCATTATGTAAGCATACATCAACTCCAATCTTGCTTTCCAGTGATTATTCATCATGCAACCCGAAGTGAGTTTCTCATCACACATTACTGAATGTATTACCGTGATTTCTGACTGTCTTTAACTGAATTATTTTCTTCAAGGCTGAGAAGTCACGTATGAACATGTATCTGGGCACCTGTTACTATTTATACCGAGAATTGTTAGACCTCTTTTTCTGGTGCATTCGACTCACAGGGAAAAATGCTCAGTAAACCATCATATTACTTTTAGATGTACATCTAAATGTTGTATCTAATGGGTGGGTTATTAGAAGAGTTCACTGATATGTATATAAAACAATAAAGCCATAGGCTCATAAATGAAAAGTAAAAGAAGCAAAAATTACATTTCTTTGTCACTATGAATTATTATCAAACTATTATGTCCTAGAGCAGGTTATAAAGACTCTACAGCACTTGTTACTAATGCATCACTGATTTTGTTATCTTTTTCAGAATATATTTAAAAATAACTACAGAGAAAAATATTAATTTATAGGAGCTTGTGGAGCAGGAGAGTGTTTGTCTAATGTATGTGGGCACCTATTGTAATGTGCTTTGAATGAAGTATTACTGCGTACAAGATACACAGAACCCTTAATATTTCTTATGGTGCATTGGGTGATTTACAGAAAATTAGGGAACAGGGACAGGAAAAGTGCAGCACTGCTGAGTGGGAAAACTAAAACCCGGATAAATTAATTATGGGTCAAAATTTCGAGTGAAGAGTACACAGGATGAGTGGTAAAAATATGTGATGTGTCTTACTACAGGAGAGCAGTAAGTATGCTACATAAGCATATTAAAGGCATGATTATATCTAACGGAATATCTTCCTGCTCTAGTGCTTTCTCTGCTACTTAGAATAGAATCAGTGCAGCTGTACTGGGTTGCCAGTAACCCCTTCCCACTTGTTAAGACATTCTATGCCATCCTACTTTTTAATACCTAGAGGCTCGTAGAACGGAATAGAACGTCCTGCATTAAACAGGGACTTGCGGTGGGTTTAAAACTGTCAGATGAATGGCCTTTAAAACAACCCAAGGCAGCATTTTCGCTGCAATTATCCCCATCGCTGCTTTGCTGGAAGCTTCATGAGTGAGGCCTTCCAGGAAAGAAAATGACAAAAGATGGCCGCCTATAACCATATAAAGTGATAGGCCAGTGGCCTCATCACAATCCATTGATTATCTCCACTAAATTGGGGGGAATGGATGGGGTGAGTTAATACTGGTTGCCTTAACAGTTAGGCAGACTCAACCATTATTTGTTGCATTTATTGGTGTGATCGCTGAAATGAAATCACATTGATCACATGCAATCAATACAATGAATGACAATCAGTGCTGTTTGAACCCTGATTGTAAAAAACCTCCCTCTCTCTCACTGGCATAATTAGATCTTGTGCCAAAGGTGTCTATTCACTAAAAGGTGAGTTGCAGGTGAGATGACCATTTCATCTCACCAATTTAGCTATACATTGTGCATGCACAAACTTTTGTGAACTTGCATAGCAGGGGAATCTCAGTATTTTTGTCGCTGCACAATGTATAGATACATGGGTGAGATGAAATGTTCACCTCACCTTTCAGTAAATAGCCCCAAGAGACAGAGTAGAGAAATAAACTGTGTCCCAGTATAAAATAAAAAATCTTTATTTAATTGTATACATTACACAAAGGGTTACGTCTCAAAAAATGGTCTCAAAAGAAAGTTCTATCTGTCAACAATATTCATCAACAAAGACAAAAGGACAAAGAATGGAAAAGAGGGGAAACAATAGACAAAGGAAAGCAGGAGAGAATAAGAAAATAAATAACCCTTTAGTAATGAATCTGAACGTATCTAAATGTTATTAACTTAAACACATATATTGATATTATCAATATAAATTTATTTAATATATAAGATGTTAAAAATATAAATGTAAAAAAAAAAAAATATATATATATATATATACACACACACACACAATGTCTGTTAAAAATATAAATGTTAATCTTTAGGAAACTTCATGCAGCAAGTACCGGTATAAATATTTTAAAACTATGATAAAAAATAACCAATATATAATATGTGGAGAGCCATTTAAGAAGCAAGATTGCACTTTTATTTAAATGCACCATCACTAAAAGTGTAAATGGCTCGTCCCAAATGAACATCAGAATAAAAAACCCATTGTCCTGAAGGGGTAAATATTCTAATCAAAGAATTTATTACAGTACACTGTGTACTGGGAAAATAAAATAGATTCAGAAAAGCCTTTCCTTTGTTGTACATTAAAAAGGGCATCTTTGTAATGGAAGACAAAGGGGTCTACTCAATAAAGAGATAATCCAAACGTAAGGCCAAAGTAGCTGAGTTGGAAAAACTCTCCCATTTACCTGTATTGGCAGTATTTTCCAACTCGGTTACTTTGGCCTAAAATTTGAAATTCCCATCTCAGTTCCCTGCAATTCTCTCTCTATAGAGTAGACACTGTATGGCTATGCATGTGAGTTGGGTGCACCTAGCTACCACCAGCAGTATATGGAATTATAAATACTTCCTTTTATAAAATATTATTATTACTCCAAAATATTATTTTTAATATTCCCCATGGAGATATTGTAATACTTTATTACAATTACTGGGTTAGGCCCATTAGGGGAAATGCTAATTCAGCCGTAGCCTATTACAAAAAGTATACTGACTATCCATGCCCTCTATTTTCTGAATCTAGTTTGTTCGCATAAGAAGATTGTAGCTGTGCTCATCCAAACAGCTGGAAGATGAAGATACCACAAATTGTCTAAAAGTAATTTTGCTTTCATTAATTTCAGCCAATAACTACTTAGATTACACATAATGTTCCAGTAATATAGTATACCTTTCTGTGTCTTTGAACAGAAAAATGTACTACAACATGCATTTGTGGAAAATGCAGCTCCTGTGTAACATTATACAGGGTTAGTACTAATGGCTTCCATGTGCTTCTCTACTTTGCAATGATTTAAAATTGCAGGTAGCACTATGGATTCTGTGTCTAGGGACATGTGCCTTTAATCTGGCCCTGTTTGTAACAGCTGTAACATTCCCATGCAAGAGATGTAATTGCTACAGTCAAAAGTCATTTAAAAGCTTTGCTATTATTGCTTAATCAAGCTAGTGATTTCAGAAAGTGAGAAAGGGGACCATCATGTAGCACTTGTTGTGCTTCATACAGAAACATGATGGGGTAGATGCAATGCTTTCCGATAAAGACAAAATGAACACACAAACGGTGATTTCATTTTTGCTTGTTAATCTACTGCTAACAAAAAACACAACTTAAATGTGCAGCGCCTGCTAAATTAATAATGCAGCTGCTACTTGCACATTTTAACCCTTTCACTGCTGTAGAGAACACAAACAGTGCTCCCTACAGCACTGAGAAGGTTAACCAGTTAAAAAAAATGTCCCTCCCCCCAAATAAATAATTGCCCTCCGTTGAATGGAAAAAAAAAAGCCCATGTGGTTTAGCTGTGGAACACAGCATAGAATAAACCTGAACGTATCTATTAAAATGCATGTTGGGTTTACATGGGGAAGCCTTGGCACTGGCGGGGTTAGCCCAATTAAGGAATATTTGGGAGGTATGAAATAGGCTTGGGAAGGGTCAGGGTTTAAATTGACCTTATTTTAATTTTCCAGCTCCCTTTCCAAGCCTTTGACCCAGCTGAGGGTTTTAAGAGGCGAATATCCAGATAGTTTAATGTGACCCTGTTTCCACCAGTGAAAAACATAGCAATACTATATAGACTAAATGAGAATATTGTATGGCTTGCAGGTTCTCTTTAAAGAAACATGTACTGTTACTTCAATGCAAATATTGTGTAGACATGGAATATGCGAATACATTTTTTAATTCACCCTTGTACACAAAAATACAGTTTATCACACTGGATTATTTTGTGAATGAGGCAAACTAATGTAGCAGTGTAATGTGCGTGTGACAATATTGGGGATGTGCCCAGAGCAAAGCTCTTCTGATTGGCTTAAATGAAATGGTTTTAATGGGTGAGTTTTGCAGTTTTGATACACTTTTAAAAGTACTCTTTTACCTTGAAAAAGCATTAACTTCAGTATGTTAAGCAAGAAAAGTAACCAGATTTAACATGAACTTCATTCATAGTTTTAATTGTTATCATGGGGGAAACTGCTTTTCTACCTTCCAGCATTTCTCATTGTTTCCCATAACTGCAGTCTAGAATGATTTATTTATTTATAGTATTTCACCAGGAAGGATACATTGGGATTTCTATCAAGTATGTCCTGGGTTAATTCATCCCAAATAAAATTTGAATGGTCAAATAACATTTTTATGGACAGGGTTTGGTCATTCAATTGCAGTAGGTATGATGTGCCTGGTTCTCTTTTTAGTTGTTATAGTGTTTAATTCAATGTATTTTAATCAGTATCTTTGAACTCTAAGATCCAGCCTGCAATACAAGGTAATTTATCTTCGCCCCTGGTTGCTCTTACGTTACTGTAGGACAGGATCTTACTCAGTGCTGCATATCTTAAAGGGACACTATCACTTAAGATGAAACTAGATTACCTGTGCATTTGAAACATACACATATACATAACTCACAACTTTACCCCTCGGTGAATCAGGACACTGGGGGGCAGAGTGTCGGGATAGGGCAGGGCATCAGGGGCCTAGTCTCGGGGGGCAGGGGGGGAGTCAGTGCTACTGCTCATGTGCGGTAACACTGTCACTCATTTTTGATCCTGGCTTCTGAAGCCAGGATCACTACTGCGCATGCCCAGGAAGCACCCAGACATCAGAGAATGTGATCAGGACCGCGGGATTGTGGTCCTGATTCCTGCTGTCCCTCTCAGCTCTACATCTGTCCTGAAAAGCGGGATAGAGGTAGAGTGTGGCGAGACATACATCCCAAAACTGAGCAAAGTGGGACAGTTGGGAGGTATGAATATATAAGACATATGCCAGATGTAACTAGATTACCTGTGCATTTAAAACAAACACATATATAAGACCTATGCCACTGTTTGTTTGTTTCTCTATATTTTAATTAATTTGATATAAAAGTAAAAATAAAATTTTTACTGTCTCCAGTATCCATTTTGAGAATTTTACCCATGATGCAAAATTCTCCAAAATCTTCCAGCAAGTCTTACTTTTGAAACTGTGGTCAAAGCCTGCATGATGATGTCATAAGATACACCCCTGCTCTCTTACTGGCTCCTGTGAATCACTAGTGGCTGTGTACAACTTTGTTTTACCTGTCTTCCAACACAAGAGAGGAGAATGACCTGATCAAACCATATCATAACTCCGCCCCTTATGATGTAATAGTTACATTACCCTACCATTCAATGCAAGCCTATGGTCAGAATTCAGACTTCTAGACTGCATTCTGCTTCCCCAGCTGAAAAGTGAGATACTAGTGCTGTAAGGTCACTGGGGGGTGCCACCCCAAAATACAATATTTCACAAAATGATAGCGCCCATTCACACTTGTTTAGTAAAATATTTCATAAAATAAACTCACATTACAAAAACAAAAGACATATCTGAAATCAATAATGCAAAATAAAAAAATAACCATTTTTTTTAATTTTTGGGTGAGCGTGTCCCTTTAAAGGGAAAATATAACCTGAAAATTGTTTTTATTGCGAATATAGAGAATAAAAAATAATTGAAAATGATTTATACATTTTATTAGCAAAATTGCAAGTAAATGTCTAAATTTGGATAAAAATGTGTAAGTGGTGTCTCCTGTTTATGACATCACCTGTGGCCTAATATACAAATGAACTGGTATTCAATGGCAAATCTGGAATTTGCATTTTAGGCACAGGTGATGTCATAAACATGAGACTCCACATACACCATTAAAACACATTTTTCTCCTAATGTAGGCATTTGCTTGCAGTTTTGCTAATACATTGCCAGTAAAAACAATGTTTAGGTGACACAGTCTCTTTAATTTAAAAACCACTAATGTAGGCTTCAGAGTTTTATAAATAAAACCAGTATGTTTTTAATGTTTTTTTTAAATCAGTTTACACATAACATATGCTTTAATGTAAATGTACATTGTGTTAATATGAATGTCCTTTAAAATCGAAATAGTGAATCATCCCAAACCTCAAACTGCAAATGCTCTGGTAGCTGTCACTGATGATGTGCACCTGGATACCACAATCATCTATTTCCCAGGGTTATGCTTTGATGTTTTTTGTCAGATCTGTCCTTTTAATTCATCCAAAATAAAAGGATATTTTCCCCCACATCTATCTTGTACCTTCCCACTGATGATCAATAAATGGCTGGTTCTGTTATCATCGCTGGAATACCAGATTCTATGCTGGTAGAAAGTTTCATAGACAATATAATATTAAACAGACATATAAAAGATTGCAGGACAAGCCATTAAGCTGAACATACACCAGGGTTTTGGATCTGTTCTGATTATTACAAGTAAATGTCTGCAACATAAACAGAAAACCCCAGAATGAACATCAGAGTATATCCCTGGGAAATATATTATTGCTGTATCCAGGTGCAAGTGCCTCACAGATGGCAACCGGGGCAGATGCAGTTTGGGATTGAGGATGATGCAGGCAGTGTCAGTCATGCAGATGTTTTCCTGGATAATCATGACCTGGCTCCGATAATTCTCTGTAGCATGACTGTAAGGGACAATCTAGAGCGCAACAGAATAATACATTATGGAATATAATGTCTAGTTGAATCTGCTCCGCCAGCTGTGACAGATGGACCATGTGTACAATGTTAATAGAGTCAATTCCATGTCTGTCCAACCTCTACTGTGACCAAGGTTAATTAAACTGCTGCAGTATGCAAAAAGTAAACAATTGACAATTTTATTTATTTTTTGATCTAGGGGCACAGTTCCACTCTTATTTTGCCTGATCCTTAAGAACATAATTGAAAAAAAAAAAGGAAAATGTACATTATGAGAAAAATAGATTATATGCTGCTTTTTGCAGTGTTTGAGCTGCAACGCTTTCTGCATAAAATTGTGTATATAAATATAGCTCAACCCAGAACGTATATCAGAATGCTTTACGTTGTAAAGATAAGATTTTTTAATAGTCACCAGAAAATAATATTACTTGCCATCTGTTTCGTTGCCATCAAAATTGAGTGAAACATACCCTCGAGAAAAGTAAACAAAACACTCTTAATAGCTGTTTGAGTTGAAGGCCTGTGTTTTTATCTCTGTGCCCTTGTCTTACAAATAGAATAATCTAAGAAAAATAAGGGGATTTCATTATGTATTAACCCATTTACAGAGGCCTATTTAGCTAATTAAATAGGGCGGACTGTGAAATTTAAAAAAAATGATGTGTAAAATAACTATAATTGGTGCAGTGTAAACGGTATGGCTTGCAAATTATATAGCAAGAAAAATACATATCTAAGCACAGTAATGATTAAAGGCAAAGGAGAAATTAACAAAATATGATAGTGATGGGGTAACTTCATTATACCAAATACTAGAAGTAAATCAAGCAACTAACAGATGAAAAAGGAGGCAACCAATTTACCTCCAGTTAAAATGCAGAAGTGTAACAAAAAAACTGGAGCCGCTAAAACTATATGTGCAATAATACCTGTAAATGTGTATAAATAAAAACTATATACTTAAACCCAATTAATGTCTAGCAGATGGGAATCACACTTGGAAATCGCATGAAATTAGGATATATGCAGGAAGAAGAGAGAAATTAAATATAGTGTTATCTGTATAAAAATATTGGCAATAGTATAAACTTCACATATACGCTAATAGCAAAAAAATAAAAAAAAGTCTAAAAGTAAATCATTAAGAATAAAAATATATGAATTTAATTTAATTAAAAACAGAAATATGTAAATAGTTCATGAACAATAGAAACGAAAAAACATAAATTATAAAAAAACAGGTGCAAAAAAATCTTTGAAGAGAACAATGGTGAGACCTAATATTGGGAACCCAAATAGCGCTTTGTGCTTTTAAGTTAGCACTAACTATTCACCGGCACTCTGCTTCACCTGGAACCAAACTGAGGACCAGCTGAAATTCGACAGCAGCCGACAATTCGTCTCTGGAGCCAAAATTGGCACAGAAGATATATTCGTCCAAACCCCTACCCACCAAAACCAAAATGAGGAGAATTTCTTCCTGGTGTGTGACAGCAGTTATAGGGACCAAGCAGGAACAAAAATACCCACAAAAAAGCACTACACGTTTCGCTGTAAGGAAGTGGCTTCTTCAAGGTGCATGTGGCAGCTTTTTTTTTTTTTTTAACTAGAAAACCTTAATTGGGCCTTTTAACCCTTTATTACACTTTTTAAAAAAACGTTTAAAAATCACTATTGCCTCGATTACTTGCTATATCCAAACACGTTCCAAAACAAATGACACTACATAGTACATGAATTCACAAAATATACATGCACTCTTTTCATTATTTCAAAAAATCTTTTAAAGTCGTAGTCAACTCAAATACTGAAACATAGTGTGTTTAATTTGTCGGCAGATAAGAACCATTCGATCCATCTAGTCTGCCCAATTTTTCTAAATACTTTAATAGTCCTCAGTTCCCTATCTTATATCTAGGATAGCCTTGTGCGTTCCCACAAATGCTTAAACTCCTTCACTGTGTTAAATATGACCTGTATATATGAATACCTCTCTGTTATAACAAAAATATGTAAATCCTAGATCCATCGGTTTACCCAACCTTCGGATCTTTAAAATGATGCATTCATATATCCATATTAATGGAAAACCTTCAACATTATAAAAAATCTTATTACTTATACTATTTATCTTTTGAACAGAAAAAATTACTAGAGAAATATAAAATTGAAAATTAAATAGAAATAAATCATTATATAAATGTGTGTGCTTATATAGGATATTATCTTATGTTAACAAAATATTATATGTAAAAATATAGAACCATAAAAAAATGTTGGGACAAACAAAACAAAACATAATTTTGCCTATAATCATTTGCACACAACTAGTACAATTACAGAAAAAGTACCCTTGGTATTTTACACATGTAAATATTTCAGGTGGTTTTTTTAATTATTTTTTTTGGCATATGCTGCCATAATGTTAAAAAGTGCACATTACTATTTCCAAGATTGGGGTTCTGGGTATATAACTGTAATAAAAGTTAAAGAACACAATACATGTTTTAAATAGAACGTTCTGACAATATGTCCAGGAATGCAGTTCTTACCATTGATCACTCATATCACAGATTTGACAGCTCAGATGCCGACAATAACACTTCCTATTATGCCTCGCGACTCCAATAGTTTGAAATGTGAACGATTGGATGGGGGGTGGGGGGAGGTTGTTAGGGATAACTGTAAATTACAGCTAATCCCTACCCCAACCATAACCCTCCTGGAGTTATGTATGATTCTGGGTTGGAAAAAAATTAGTTACCCCTAATCCTTTCTCTCACTGTAACTCTAATCCCCCTGTTCTAATCACTCACATTTCATACCATTGGAGGCGGGAGGCTTCATCAGAAGTGTAATTGTTGACATTTCCTCCCAGCTGTCAAATCTGTGATGTGAATTACCTCGTGCATGTGTGATTCACTCGATGGTAAGAACTGCATTCCCATACATATTGTCAGATCACCAAAATGTTTTTCACAGAGCAAATATACTTGTTACCTTTTCCCTTCCTAGCCAGGCTATCTGCTGATGGAGGAAGCCACCAGTCATGTATTTCGTATTGTAAGATAGGGGCATCCAAGTTTTTTCTGAAGAAGACAACTTATTTTAATGTACAGGACACTGAAGAACTTGGCCACAGAAACATATTTGGCAATTTAGTAGTTATACAGAGGCATGCCAAAAATTCTATTCAAACAATACTACCCATTTGTAGGGATAATGTAAATATTGGTAAGTTAAGTCAGTTGGGCAGCATCTTGCTGTCTAATAGACGCCCTACAGTTGGCACATACATAGTGAAGCTATTTAATGTGGTAAGGAGCTCACTGTAAGTGGATCTCGCTGTGATATAAAGATTACTTAAACAATGACTAAAGCAGCATAACAGAGAGAATTGTGATGTTACTCTACATTTAAAAAAACAGTCAAGTATACTGCAATTGATATATTCACTCTATTTCATGGGGATTTAAATCTCTTAAGTAGGATGACCAGCTGGTCATTTTTGGGGAACAGTTTCAAAAACTGTATACTAAAGCCTATATTAAAATATATGTAGATCTGTAATGTGAGTTTTATCCTTTTTAATACGCTTCCCCCTTTAAATAGGAAATCTAGTCACCTCCCTGCCAGCTCTTTTGGGTAACATGATTCCTTTTCAACATTACATTTACCATATTTGCTCAAATGTAAGACGACCCCCGTTTTTTTACTTGTAAATATTCACATTTAAACTGTTTCTTCATATTTAATAAAAATTGATTGTAAAAAATGCATTTCTTGTTTTTATTTCCTTTTGCTTGTCAATCTGCTCTGCCCACAGACCTAGCCATTGCTCCTCCAGACTCCGTGGTGTCTAGTTTGGGCAGATGGTGGATGTCTGATTGATGTGCGCAGACACCCTCCAATACTGCCAGACACTTCTGCCGGGGTTTCTATGGCTGAACGCTTGGAAGTCACATGACCTAATGTTCCGTCATAGAATCCCTGCGGACATGCCAGGCACAATCGGAGGTTGTTTGCAAGCAGCGTGCAGACAACCACGGGAGACATGCAAGGAGGTTCCAGGTCCCCTGCAGATCTGTGGGTCTGGTTCCGAGTCTTATAGTCAGACCTCTATTTTGAGGACTGATTTATAAGACACCCTCGAATATAAAGCAAGGGGACTTTTTCAGAGCACTTGCTCTAAAAAAAAAACTTTGTCTTATATTTGAGCAAATACGGTAACTTTTGATTATTAAAAGTGCAATCTCGGGAGAAATGTCATATTTTTCAGCATTGTAGCTTGTACACAGTTCATCTGTGTAATCATCTGTGTGAGTCATGCTTTGGGCAGCTTGCTCCTTTGTCTTTCTGAGAAAGCAAATCTTCCTGTGGGCAGGGATTCAGATCACACCTTCCTGGTTTCAGGGAGCTGTTTTATATAATATTATTATAACCACATTTTTAATGGAATATTTTGTTTAATCTGTTTGTTGTTGCTTTTATCACAGTTAAGGTAGTAGATACCTTTTCTTTAGTCTCTGTTTTTTTTACTTGTTATGCAGTGGTGATTCACATTTCTCATGACAGTATGTTGTAGTGCAACACATACACTTTTTTCTGGGCCCTTGTACTCTCGTTAGTCCCTCATAGAAATTGTGCTAGAGTATTTCCCTCTTGCTCTATGTGATATCCTCTTATTGAACTGAGATATCAATGTTTATGTCATGGAAACCTGTCAGACAGGCTAGGGTGGTGATGTCAAGAAAAAGGAGTGGCGATGGGTTAACGAATCCCAATCAGTGCTGCATAGCAAGCAATGATGATGTTCTGAGACAAAAACTTCTCTCATATGGGCATTGCTCAGCTAAACCGGAAAGTACGTCAACTTTTTGGTGAATGCAGTAAGAAAGCTGCTGCTTTACTACAAGATGGTGCATTTAATCTAGTCAGACAGAAGCACTGTGATCAGCATTGCTGTTGTTTATAATTCCATTCCTTAGCTTTTTTTTGTGTGTGAAAATGATAGAGCAATGTGGGATATGACCCCAAGTGATTTGCATCTGCTCCTGTGCATGTATTTCTAATTATTTAACTCCTGGTGGCATTACCAAGGAATTTCAGCTGTTGTAACGAAGGTGTTACTGGGTTTTAGATCACACATTCTTCCTTTCATAATGCAAAAAACTAATGGGGTCTTAAAAATATGTGAAAACGTATTAAATGGCTGTATAGCTAGATTCACAGTGCATTTTTGTAATGCCAAAATGTAAAACGACTCAAACACCTTGAAAACTACATGTGCAATGGTACATTGTGGCACAGACTATATATTATTAAATCTGATGTTCAAGGATTTTCTGATGGATCATCATTTGATCAGCTACTGCATTTCCAAACATATTTTGAGCTAAATGTTCCTATAATTTGTCCTTGTGTTTTATGGGGAAAACCCAGGGCTAACTAAAACCTTGACTGCCTCAGGTTTAAGAACACGCTTTAAACAGAGGCTCTGAATTAGTACACTATCCCTGCAGCTAAACTTTGCTTTTCCATTCATAGTTGACATGACATATGTTTACATAATCTGTAAGGTTTATCTATTGTAGTCATGACGCCTAAGTAACTATAGTTTTAGAGCTTCCATAAGAACTTCTGTCCATGTTATAAAATGTATTAACTTTGCATAAATTCCTAAATAACAACCCAGTAAGTTTGAGGCATGAAAGGTGATCTCAGAGGTTAGAAGGGCTCTCCAGCTACCAAATGTACTTTCTGATGACATTAGCTCTTCATATGATGCCTATATCATCTACGCAATGAAGATAATTACAGGGAATTGAGATGGGAATTTCTAGCTTTAGATCAATGTAGCTGAGTTGGAAAAATATAGTTACTTTGACTTTATTTTGAAATCCCTGCCTCAATTCCCTTCGATTCTCTCTTTATTGAGTAGAGTATTATATACCATTGTGGCAGAAGGCGCAGGAGTTTTTCTCTATAGGTCTGCTTTATGTTGTGGGAAATTGAGTTAAGTTTTTAAAGATCTGTAAAAAAGAGAGCTTTTAAAGAATTAACTATCCATTATTCATTGCCAGCTGAAGTCTTCTAGGAGGTGAAGCTTGTCAACTTTGCTACTCTATAGTTGAGTCGGTGTGATTAATTGGTGATGAATTCACCTTGTAGTGAATAAAACCCCCATTTTTCTAATAATCGGAATTATGTCTTTCAGCCTATTTGTTTGTACTTAGATTTTGTTTTGACCCATCCTGACTTGCTACAACTTCTTTTTAAACGTTTAGTATTTTAACAACTCGTACACCTTGAACTGTATTAGTTATTGGTGATGCTGTAAAGGTGTAGGGAGGTAAGGCTCCAATTACTCATCAAGCTATGATTCATTGTATAGCTCTTTGTGTTGATATTTTTTTGTATACTGCCATGGCACCCACTTAGTTTGTCAGCTAGCTGTTTTGTATACTTCCTTCACTCTCTGTACCGGTCCCTTTTGTAGATTGCATACTTGTAGCATTCCTACAGGCTTTTTAACCCATTCAGCACTGAAAGAATCTGGTGGGGGTACAACTCAGAATGGATGATCACTAATCAAACAACACTGACAGCATCAGGCCATCATAGTAGCAAGTATCGCATACATAATACATTATAAATAAAAGGATGATAAAATAGGGTTAGCCTCCTACTGCTCAACGACAACTCAACATACGACTCAAAATATTCTCCAGAACATCCTTTATCCCATTTTTTCTTAATTTGTTTTATGATATTGAGTACTCTGCTTCAGTTCAGGCACTATTGCTATTAACATTTCTGCGCTGTTTGTGTTTAGCTTTAATTTTCTTCATTGTCATTTACTGTACCCACACAAATAGTTTATAAATTTTGCACTACGTTTAGAAAAATTACATTTTTACATGGTTTTTCAGTTTTTTTGCAAGTCATAGGGCAGAGGCGTCCAACGTGCGGCCGCGGCCTGAGCTCTGCTCCGGTAGCCGCACCTCGAACTGCACACCGCACGAGAAGCTGTGTCGGGGAACGAAGTTCCCTACACGCTTCTGTGCAGGGAACTTCGTTCCCCGATACAGCTTCCCGTGCGGTGTGCAGTGCACAAATCCCCTCCTCTACCCTGCGCATGAGGTCAGAGGGAGGGAAGAAGCGCACCGGGAGCCCACAGCCACGTGTGTGGGGTAAGTGTATGTATGTATGTGAGTGTGTGTATCAATGTGTGTGTGGGTTAAGTGTATGTATGTATGTATGTGAGTGTGTGTATCAATGTGTGTGTGGGTTAAGTGTATGTATGTATGTATGTATGTATGTGAGTGTGTGTATCAATGTGTGTGTGGGTTAAGTGTATGTATGTTTGTGAGTGTGTGTATAAATGTGTGTGTGGGTTAAGTGTATGTATGTTTGTGAGTGTGTGTATCAATGTGTGTGTGGGTTAAGTGTATGTATGTGAGTGTGTGTATCAATGTGTGTGTGGGTTAAGTGTATGTGTGTATCAATGTGTGTGTGGGTTAAGTGTATGTATGTATGTATGTATGTGAGTGTGTGTATCAATGTGTGTGTGGGTTAAGTGTATGTATGTTTGTGAGTGTGTGTATCAATGTGTGTGTGGGTTAAGTGTATTTATGTGAGTGTGTGTATCAATGTGTGTGTGGGTTAAGTGTATGTGTGTATCAATGTGTGTGTGGGTTAAGTGTATGTATGTATGTATGTATGTATGTGAGTGTGTGTATCAATGTGTGTGTGGGTTAAGTGTATGTATGTTTGTGAGTGTGTGTATCAATGTGTGTGTGGGTTAAGTGTATTTATGTGAGTGTGTGTATCAATGTGTGTGTGGGTTAAGTGTATGTGTGTATCAATGTGTGTGTGGGTTAAGTGTATGTATGTATGTATGTATGTATGTGAGTGTGTGTATCAATGTGTGTGTGGGTTAAGTGTATGTATGTATGTATGTATGTATGTATGTATGTATGTGAGTGTGTGTATCAATGTGTGTGTGGGGTTAAGTGTGTGTGTGTATAAATGTGTATTAGTGTGTGGGGTAAGTGTATGTATATATGTGAGTGTGTGTATCAATGTGTGTGTGTGTGGGTTAAATGTATGTATGTATGTGAGTGTGTGTGTATCAATGTGTGTGTGGGTTAAGTGTATGTATGTATGTATGTATGTGAGTGTGTGTATCAATGTGTGTGTGGGGTTAAGTGTGTGTGTGTGTATAAATGTGTATTAGTGTGTGGGGTAAGTGTATGTATATATGTGAGTGTGTGTATCAATGTGTGTGTGTGGGTTAAGTGTATGTATGTATGTATGTGAGTGTGTATGTATAAGTGTGTGTGTGTGGGGGGGGTAAGTGTATGTATGCGAGTATGTGTATAAATGTGTATCTATGTGAGTGAATGTTAAGTGGGTGTGGGGTAATTGTGTGTGTATAAATGTGTATGTGTGTGGGGTAACTGTATGTATGTATGTGAGTGTGTGTGTGTGGGGTAACTGTTTGTATGTGAGTGTGTGTATAAATGTGTGTGAGTGGGGTAAGTGTATGTATGTGAGTGTGTGTATAAATGTGGATGTGTGTGGGGGTTAAGTGTATGTATGTTTGTGAGTGTCTGTATAAATGTGGATGTGTGTGGGGTAAGTGTATGTATGTGAGTATGTGTGTATAAATGTGTGTGTGGGGTAATTGTGACTGTGTGTGTGGGAAGGGGGGGTAAGTGTGACTGTGTATGCATGAGTGTGTTTGTAGTTAATGTGACCACTACGCATTAGTGTAAAATATATATATATATATACATACACACACATGTATATAATTATATATATTATTCTCTGAATGAATGAAAAATGAATGCGGCCCACGCACACATACATTTCTAGCGAAGTGGCCCTTTGCAGAATAAACTTGGACGCCCCTGTCATAGGGCAATAACCAAATAGTAGTTTTTTGTTTCTGAACCATGTTCTCCTACAGTGACCTTTTAGACTCCAATCCTAACCCTTAATCTAACCCTATCACCTAGCCTTATGCTTACCATAACCCTAATGTAAATATCTGTTCTGGGATAAGTCCTGAGTGCAAATCTCTATTCTGGGATAAGTCCTGAAATCAAATTCTGCTGCTGGGGTAAGATATGGGTGCTGGCTGATGGGGTAATTGTCCTGTGAGTACAAATCTGGGTGCTGAAGCAAGTCCTGGATGCAAATATGGCTGCTGGCCACTGGGGTAAGTCCTGGGAGTGCAGATCTGGGTCCTGGGGAGAGCAAAGTGGGTGCTGGAACAAGTCCTGAGTGTAAAGTTCATGCTGGGATACATCCTGAATTATTGCTCACTGGCTTCATATACATAGAATGTGTCAGCAGATAAGAACCAATTGACCCAAAAAAACATTTGACCCATCTAGTCTTGAGAAAAATAGAGGGTATTTTTTCTCAAGGTGCAGTGTTTCTAGTTCCCACAGGTCTCTATCTAGGCAAATTCATTTGTTTGGGGATGCAATGGTGATACTGTGCTTACTGAGTTAGACCCCTACCAAACATCCCATTAAAATTACTTTACTGATAGGGTGGTGAATACATGCATTAGCCTTCCACAAGAAGTGGTAGAGATTAATACAGTGAAGAAGCCATGGACCTAATAAAGTGTGAGGATTTCACAGTAGGTTGAATAATGGACCAACTAGATAGGCTGAATAGTTCTTATCTGCCAATGCATTCTGTTTCTTCCTTCATATCAAAATCAATTTCAGACCCATAATGTATAAGACATTTTTGCTTTCTGTTTACAAAAATCCATGTTTAACTGAAGAAATGGTTACATTACTGCTTTAGATGATAAGTGTATTCGGCCTCATAAACAGGTGCTCCATCCTAGCACAGGTCAAAACTTCATACAAAATAAACGGACACTTTTGTTATATGGAAATCTAAAGTCACAGAGAGAAGTGTCCTTGCCACGGATTTATTTGCTCATTGACATCACTATGCAGCTCTCCACTGTCAAGCTGACCTTATTGATTATAGAGTAGTCCTCTGTGGCAACTTTCTTGTGTTTGACAAAATCACAGCATGAATGGATTCGCTGAATCTTTTATATGGACACCGAGTCATATATGGGTCAAAGGGACATTGATTCATCAGTTTTTATTTATTAAATTTAGCTGGAAAACAGAACAGAAGGCGTGAAAAGGAAAATACATCATAGTTTGAAGCTATGTTGTTTGAAACAAACAAGAAAATCAATTATAGAGTGTGATACCAATATCACAAATACAGGTGTAAGCATGCTTTCATATAATCAGATATGTGCATCTCAAATGTATATATTGAAGCCTGAAAAAATAACAAATACATTCATATTAAAACTGATGTTAAAAAAATATGCATTTATAAATTAATTTCTTTGCAGTTTTTCAGAAGTTGGGTGGAGTTCACTTTACAAACATGATTTGCATGTGAAATCTTCATGTATTTTCATGGAAAAAAAATAACCAGCAGTGAATTAAAAATGCGATTGGATGCATTACAGCCATTTGGTGTATGTTACATCAAAGATAATTTAAAAGCTGCAGTCATTATTATAAAATAACATTATATCTACTCATTTTTCTAGGATATAGAGATGAAACGCAATGTTTTAATAAATGCACTTTAAGGGGCAGTTAGAAGGGAAAACATACACAAAAAGACCACCTCCAGTGATGGTAAATGATATCATTCTCCAAGGAACTAACAGGTGTGAATAAATGGGGTGATAGATAAACATCCCATTTCATAGCTGCAGAATTCTCTGTATTGTAGGTTGTCTGCCTGCAGAGAATGAAAAGCAGTAGCACCACAGTACCTAAAAAAACAATGACTTGTCCATACAGCTAAGAAACAGTGGCCTGGATAGAGTTAGGTAGTGATCTTTATCACAGAGCCAGACTGATTTCCTTGAATACAATAACTTTTATTTATACAGTGCATTTTTACCTATTCTTTTATTCTAGTTAACACTAAATATTGATTATAGTAGCTAGCGATATCTTTGGTTTCTCCCTTTAATTTGTGGCTTTCTCTTATATCTGCTTTTATGTTCAGTGTTTTTTTTAGCTTTACATGAGCTAAATGTATGCTTTAAATACATCTACATTTACTAAACTAGAACTTAAAGTTCCTTGCCAACTCCCACAAACTTTGGATCTTAATTTATGAAAAAATAGAAAAATCCTAAATATGTCAGCCCTAAAGGAAAACAAGTTTTACTAGCATATATTCCTTTAAATCAGGGCTTGACAAATTTAATTAGATTTTAGGAGCCAGCAAAAAAATGTAGGAGCCAGACAATCACGCAAGCATACACGCAATTGATAAACATACACGCCTACTTTACATATATACACACACCTACTTTACATATACACATATACACACACACCTCACACACACCTACTTTACATATACACATATACACAAACACTTCACACACACCTACTTTACATGCACACAAATATCCAAACACCTCACACACACCTACTTTACATAAACCCATATATACAAACACCTCACACACACCTACTTTACATATACACATATATACACCCACCTCAAACACACCTACTTTATATATACCCATATATACAAAC
This sequence comes from Pelodytes ibericus, assembly GCA_036172795.1. Classification (NCBI taxonomy): domain Eukaryota; kingdom Metazoa; phylum Chordata; class Amphibia; order Anura; family Pelodytidae; genus Pelodytes; species Pelodytes ibericus. Next base: position 111,774,994 of record CM069860.1, read on the forward strand.
CCCTCACACACACACACACCTACTTTACATAAACCCATATATACAAACACCTCACACACACCTACTTTACATATACACATATATACAAACCCCTCACACACACCTACTTTACTTATACACATATATACAAACAACTCACACACACCTACTTTACAATACATACAAACACCTCACACACACCTACTTTACATATACACATATATACAAACACCTCACACACATCTACTTTACAATACATACAAACACCTCACACACACCTACTTTACAATACATACAAACACACACCCACCTCACACAGTCTTTTCTTTTCTTCTTAACGTGTCCCCCTCCCTGCCGCTTTACCTCACTGCATGGAAGGGGGACATTCTTGCTGCAGCCGATCTGCCTGCTCAGTGCCAGGATGTCACGTGACGACACCCGGCACTCAGACACGCGTTGCGCGAGGGGGCGGAGCTTGCAGTCTGTGCAGATGGCACAGACTTTACCCCCTCGCGCTCCGAAAAAATAATTTAAAAAAAAAACGGATGGCAGCAGCGAGGGGACCATGAGGCTGACGGCACCCAGGCGCCAGGTCCAATTTCCTGGTCGCCATGGCGACCTGGCGCCTGGGGTTTGTCGAGCCCTGCTTTAAATGTAAACTGTTTTTCATATTTAATAAAAATATTATTTAAAAAACATAGGCCCCCTTCATTCCAGTTCTTCTGCTCAGCTTGTCAATGCACCCCCAGACCTGCCACTGCACCAACAGACTTGACAATGCACCCACAGAGTGTTTTGACGCCGAATGCCTTGCTGAAGTGCTGGGGAGCATCGAAGGATGTCTGTGCGCAGCTCACAGACTTCTAGCTTCGTGCGAGGAGAATCCAGGTCACCTGCAGCTCTGTGGGGATCCTAGTCTTATGGTCAGACCAGATTATATGATGAACCTTGAAAATAAGACGAGGGCATGGGCATCCGCAGAAATTTTTTAGGGGGGGTGTGGGGGGGGGGCATAATCTTACCGTCATCCTTGCTGCGCGGTGCCTCTTTTTGACAAGTTATCATGATGTGGTGGAGCTTAGTCATTATCAGTTTAGGCATGCAAAGGGTTGATAAACCTGATGTAAAAGCTTAATAGAACGATCAAGCTGCCATTGTCTGATTACCAATTTCTTATCTGTTTTTATGTTAACACTATGCCCCACATCAAGGCACTTGCCACAGCATTTGACTCCACGCAATGCAGTTGCCCCAGCACTAGATTGCACACACACATTTCTCCTACCTGTATAATGCTGGGTCTCCGTCACTCTGCTGAGTCTGCTCCGCTCTCTTTCCGACAGGAGGCTGGCCGCATGTGAATGGAGCTGGCTGCTTCACCCTGCACGTCGGACTAAGGCTCCCGCGTTTATCTTCCTATGCGCGGCTCTGACATCGCAGTTTTTTTTTTGTTAAGGGGATTTTTTTTTACGGGAAATGAAAAATCCAGGGGGAGGGGGGACAAGCGCCCCCCCCCCCCTGCGGACACCCATGGACGAGGGATCTTTTTCAGAGAGTTTGCTCTCTGAGCTTACATTCAAGCAAATATGATATTTACCACAAAGATGAAAAGCCTACATTTTTTTCTCTGAATGCTTTTCTTTAGGACTCAAGATCTCTGAAGATATGGTAACCCCTTTCCTCTAAAATGAGAGATGGGTCTATCTCTTTAGAACAGGAAAAAACAATGCTAATGAAGGAACAAACTGTTTCAAAAATAGACAAAGCACTGTGTTTTGGGTATTTCTACTATATATTTCTATACATTTTGGGAGGACTGTGAGAGTTCATGACACCCTGTAAGTACTTGGATTTGACCTATATTTTGTCTATAGAATGCACTTGATGGTAGGCCTATTAAGCGTTGAGTTTAGCATGAAACGCGCAAGGCTATTGTGAGTTTGATGTTATGTTCCCCTATTTCTGGATAATTACCTTTTTCTTTTTCGTTTATATTGCTCTGTGGATGTTTATTTCCGGGGTATGAAAGTTCTCATCACCCTCTGGACCTGGCTTATTATAAAGCAGCCTTTGGTGAGTTTTACCATCCGACTAAATGAGTGGATGGAGGCATTTCTGGAACCGGTGTAAAGTCTGTGTTTTCGACAGTATAAATGAGAAAGTAGCATAGAGATAATTTCTTTTTATAGGTAGACGCGCACAGGGCCGTCTTTAATAGTGATTGGGCCCTGGGCAAGCATTTGCTTGGGCCCCCTGGACCCTGCCCCCTCCCCTGCATGCAATCCCGCCATCCATCGCAATGTTACCCCCCCACACACACATATGCCATAATTGTTGTGCCATTCAGATGCCAGTAATATTGTGCCAGTCAGATACCAGGAATATTGTGCCAGTCAGATACCAGGAATATTGTGAAATTCAGACCCCAGTAATATTGTGCCAGTCAGAGCCCAGTAATATTGGGCCAGTCAGAGCCCAGTAATATTGGGCAAGTCAGAGCCCAGGAATATTATGCCAGTCAGAGCCCAGGAATATTGTGCCAGTCAGATACCAGGAATATTGTGAAATTCAGACCCCAGTAATATTGTGCCAGTCAGAGCCCAGTAATATTGGGCCAGTCAGAGCCCAGTAATATTGGGCAAGTCAGAGCCCAGGAATATTATGCCAGTCAGAGCCCAGGAATATTGTGCCAGTCATAGCCCAGGAATATTGTGCCAGTCAGATACCAGGAATATTGTGCCAGTCAGAGCCCAGGAATATTGTGCCAGTCAGATGCCTGTAATATTGTGCCAGTCAGATGCCTGTAATATTATGCCAGTCAGATGCCTGTAATATTGTTCCAGTCAGATGCCTGTAATATTATGCCAGTCAGATGCCTGTAATATTGTGCCAGTCAGATGCCTGTAATATTGTGCCAGTCAGATGCCTGTAATATTATGCCAGTCAAATGCCTGTAAAGCCCCCCTTCCCTAGTACTTACATGAACCTGCTCCGTGTCCACCGCCGGATGTCTCCTTTTTCGTCATTTTTTTTTTCAGTCGTCGCATCCATTGGATGCGGCTTGCCGGAAAAAAAGCGTTCACAAGCGCAATGCGCTGTGAACGCGGCAAGCAGGGGCTGGGGGCCCACGGGACAGCTGCCTTGGGCCCCCCAGGAATAACTGGGCCCAGGGCAGCTGCCCCGTTTGCCCCGCTTTAAAGACGGCCCTGGACGCTCAAGCGAGGCCATACAGGAGAACAGGTAATCAGACAATCCAGGTCAATACTGGAAGCAATGAACAAAACACAAAGCCAACAAAAATCACACCAGGGTGCAAAAGCTGGAGAAATGCAGCCCTTTTGGAGGGTGTCAATGTATGTCACCTAAGCACAGTCAGCGTGATATGCAAGAAGTGGCTACGCTAATCTAGGATTTTGTACCCCCCCCCCCCCCCCCCCCACACACACACACTTTTTTAGTCCAGGGAATAAAAAACGTGTTTAGAAAATTAGGCAGACTAGATGGACTAAATGGTTCTTATCTGCCGACACAGTATACGTTCCTTCTAATCTGTGGAGTGTATGGTGTTTGGATATTCAATGTGCGCTAACCTGTGTCCGCCATAAACACAGTAGTGCGGATTACACGTAACAGTTTGTCACATTTCTGTGATGTCCACCTCTGGGTTTTAGTCAGAGAAACTTTCAATATACTGTATTCCATATAGCATTGCCATTATGGCGCAAAAATATAGCATAGCAACAATGTAATTTAAAACATATTAACATTCAATTTGGCACAATTCCCAGACTGTTACTAAAGCAATTACAGAAAAAATCCATCACAGCAAAATAACTATGAGAGGAAGCACTGTGGCCTGTAATTAGTGGAAAGCTGAATGTATACAGATGTTGTTTGTCTATATTACAATATTATGCAGACATTAAACATTTTTTTTCCTCTTTTTTAAAATGTTATGATTTAACAGTTGATATTAAAATCCCTATACCAAGAAAAACTAAGGGCTTTATTCTTGAGAGAGATTTGCAGGGAAGTTGTGTAGTTCTCCTTATATCTGTTTTCATTTGTTAGTTATAAATGCAATTAGCATTGAAATATAAAAAAAAACAAGAAAAAAACTCTCAAGCATTGCAATGTATTTGATGTATGTTTGTTGTATACTCATTCTTACATTGGCATTCAAAAGTCTTAAAAAAAAGGTTAGACCATTATTGCCATAACTAAAAAATTATATTGTTGTGTTATGGAGCGTGAATGTGTACAGATTGTGGGGAAGGTGACATAGTCCCCTCCCTATAAAAGTGTCCGTGTACACCTTTAGTAACAGAGGTGCGTGTTGGCACATCTATTGCATTCTTTGGGGCTACTGTATGATGGAAATAATTTTCCTGTGAAAATTAGAGTTTAATTTTCCTGTATTCTATGATATATTACATATACAGCAATATGTCTACAGCATATGTGTATATCATTCTTCAGTCTTTTTGAGTGCAGTTAATGACTTGTTTAGCTAATTTGTCTACTGGATCAAGGAAAATCTAGTTTTTGCAAGGGTTAAAAAGTTTATTTCCTTTGGCCTGGCTTGTTGCCCTGTCAATCAGCTGCACACCCAGCATGGGATAATAAGTGGCACTAGGCCTCTAAAATGTGACTCTGGAGAGGCATTATAACTACCGTGTCTTAGCAGATGCTGTGCTAATCACATCTTTCATGTGTAGCCCGGCTGCAAAGAAGGCCTGCCACACACTCCATTTAAATATGGAACAGTGTGGTTGGCACATAAGCCAGGGTTGCATAGCAACGCAGGGAAATCAAACACCGTTTCCTCTGAGTATTGAGCGACCACCAGTTGCTTGGTGACAAGCAGGTATATGAAATTACATTTGTTGTGTAAGAAGACCCCCCCCCCCCCCCCCCCCATAGATCGCTTACCCTGCATCCTCTCTTCCTGTGATCATTTTTTTACTTTGCTATTTGGCTCCCAGAGATCTGTTCTACAGCCTTGTAGCTTTTGATCATTGATCATTTCCTGACCGCTGAACTTTTCTGGCTACTTGACACAGTACCAGTGGGAGAATATATGATACACAGGTAGCTACATGAATAGAATGGCTGAGGCATTATCCTTTTATTACATTCAAGCATTCAAGCTAGTCAACACTGTAAGTGCAGCTGCACAAATAGCTTTGTTCAGTCGATTCAAGTGATGATGCTTTTGGTGAATGCCCTATCTTACAGACATATATACACACACACACACACACACACACACACACAGACTTCATATTGATAGATTTTACTATAGATTTCTTGAAATTAGAAGAGTAGATTGAGATGGCTTGGATCCATACATTTTAAGTACTTTCTAATCTGTGTAAACACAAAAACAACTTTTTTTTTTTACAGATTTATTCAGCTATAAAAGTGAAATGACTGCTCCCAGGAACCTCAATTAGATGCTATTATCATTGCAGTTTAATAAAACACTACATATCAGAAATCAGGCATTACCTCAGTCTGATTGGGGATTGCATATATGTAGATGTGTTAATATTAAAGTGCACTCAGACTCTACGGTCTACTACATTGGAGAACTTGGTTACATTGGCCAGAAATGTTAATCTCAGTTACCTGCAATTCTCTTTGTAGAGTAGATCCTACTATCTCTGTATTGTGCTAGTGAAATAACCAGCAAATGTATACACACAAAATGTTATATGATGGATAAAGTTCATCTATAATAAAGTCCAAACTATCACATCCCAAGATGACTCAGACAGTCTCTTAGTTTAGCATTCATGTCTTTCAATGACCAGTTGAGCATCATTCAGTGATGCATCCTTGCAGTTTAAGTCATAAAACATATGACTAATTATGTGCATGATAACAAGTATTCAAAAGCCCTTGCTCCATCATGTTTAAAGTATTCTTTATTGTATTATTCAATAAAAATGTACATAGCCATTAAAAACAGGACTCAAAAGTCTCCAGCATTTTTTTTCCTTTCAGTTGGATCTAGGGAACTACTTAACTACATCCAATTCATCTCTCTGCTAGTGAAAATGCCTATGTTATTTCTTAACCCAAGTTTGTTTTTTGCATCACATGCTTGTAGCTGCCTCTGGGTGCTCTTTAAAGCTGCTTTTTAAAATGCAAATGGAATCTATTAAATAAACCAACTACTAGAAAGAGCTACATTTGCAAAACATATTTATTTGCAAATAAAAATCTGCACTTTGAACTATTTAGTGATGTCTGAATCTGCAACTGATTTTTTTAAATTAAAAAATTGCATCTTATCCGTTACACTCCACATCATTATTTAAGAGTGGTTTTACTTGAATATATTTAGGCAAATGCATTCCTTCATTATGCATAAAGGGACAGTCTAGTCCCCAAACTCACTTTGCTGCAAGAACTTTTCCAGTGTGATTGGATGCAAGCATTCTGCATAAATCACATTTTTAATATTTAACTCAAACCCTCCCCAGTGATTACTCTGCAGGTTTTCTACAGGTGCAGCAGCACTGATTATATAGACACTGAGGATATAAAGAATGTGTTAAACTTGCGCTTATACACAGTAGGATCTCTTAACAGTGCAACACATCACTAGAGAGACAGGAAATTTCATTCATTTGAATGAAAATATTTTCATTGCTTCCTGTACCAAAAAAATGTAAAAAAAGGAAATGAGCTAGTGTGGGCAGTCCTGGTTTCTTGCAAACTGCTGTAATTTCACAATTTCATCTAGTATTTGATATTTTAAGCAATGGAAAATGTAAAACATGCATTGTAAATTACTCTGAAAGCACATTAATATGCATTAATATTTGGAAGATACATTTTGGGCACCAGACAGTCCGTTTAATATACTTGACAGATCTACAGTTGCATGAATGACAGGGAAGTAGTCAAGGTTTACTAGAACAGCTCAGATGGTCATGCTTACTTTAAAAAACAAAATACATTCAGCAGGGACAACTCTGTTCTTCACTAAGTGTGTCCCTACATAGTGCATATTATTTCAGTGAGATGAACTGTTCATCACAAGTTACTTGAAACTCACCTACTAATGAATAGACTTTGTCAGTTCCCTTAAAATGAACATTTTTCATTTGATACATTTGCATATACTGTTATGGGTTATGCCCTTGTCCCCATTTTGTGTTGCAGATACAGCCCCTTTAGTAACACTAACAGTAACACATAGCACGTTTATTTGTTTTGTGACTAGCATCTGTTATTATCTGAATCATGATAAGAGATTCCTTAGACATGCCGGAATGCATTATTGTTCAAAAACAGCCTTGTACAATGTACAGTTTAGAAACTAACAGATGAACCAAAGTTAGTTTGCTGCTTTTTGTATCAAATAGTTAAAAGGGCTAGTACTATGTTAGCCATGGAAAAACACGAAACAAGTAGAGTTAAAATGACTATATTTATTGGCTAACTGAGAGTTTGATTGCAACCGTTCAATACCAAGTTGTTAGGTCCCTTCAAATGTATTGACTGAGTGCTCTACTATACATTCGTTTATGAGTGTCATTATAACAGTATGTTTGATTTTATTACTATCAGGTATGTAGTACTCCACGAACATCAAAGTGGTGGACGTGCCAGTAATCTTTAAGTCAATATTAGCGTTTTTTACTTCTGTTTTAAAAAAAAATGTAATTAATGTTGAAACATTTGATAATGTTGACGTGTCTATGATTTTTTAGCTGACCCCAAATGGGTGGCAGGAATGATCACCGTATAAAGCCACAGTATGAAAAGTCTGAACTTCAATAGGTGTGAAATATAGTGTAGGGAACATTACAAATTGTTGGCATGTGATAGAACATTCCAATTAAAATTAATGTGTGTATATCGTTCTTACAGATTAGAAACCCTTTATTGGTTTGGGACAATGGCATCCCGCGGGGGGTGCGGACCGCACCGGGTGACACCTCCTGCGGGGGTCACACCAGTGCTGCTGGCATCCCCCCCACACCGCATCGCGCTGCCGGAAAAAAGCCGCTGGATTCGGCTGCCGAAAAAAAAAATCACCGTGACCGGATGTGACGTTACGTCACATCCAGTGACTGTGTTTCTCTCCTCCGTGCAGGAGGGAACACTGCACTGAGACATCCGGCCGGGGACACGGAGCAGCAGCCAGGCGGTAAGTACTGGGGAAGGGAGGAGGAGGGAGGAATTATGAGCATAGGAACTTTAAATTATTAATAGATAGCATAATACTGGCGTCCTGATGGGCAAATTGGCTGGGGCATCTGAATGGCACAATATTCATGGCATCTGAATGGCACAATATTACTGGCATCTGAATGGCACAATAATACTGGTATTTGAATGGCACAATATTCCTGGTATCTGAATGGCACAATATTCCTGGTATCTGAATGTCACAGTATTACTGGTATTTGAATGACACAATATTCCTGGTATCTGAATGGCACAATATTCCTGGTATTTGAATGGCACAATATTCCTGGTATTTGAATGGCACAATATTCCTGGTATCTGAATGGCACAATATTCCTGGTATTTGAATGGCACAATATTCCTGGTATTTGAATGGCACAATATTCCTGGTATCTGAATGGCACAATATTCCTGGTATTTGAATGGCACAATATTACTGGCATCTGAATGGCACAATATGTCAGACCTCCTCTCAGACTGTACACCTACTATAGTTTTGTTTTTTACCGCTTTATTAATTTTTCTAAATCATCACTTGCTTCCCCATTACTTCAAGGTTAGTGATATTTGGCTCCACCCCTTTTTTGCATGATGCATTCATCCCTTGCCATAAAAGGAGACCACACCCAGAGACTGATCCTGAGTTATTTGTAAACAGTCTCTGTTTAGTGCCGGCTTAGCTTTACTTTACTGACTTACCTGTTGCTGAATCCTGCTTCCTTTTTGTACCACGCTGTAATCTTCAATCCTGAACTTTGGATATCCTGTAAACTACTTTACACAATATTCCTGGTATTTGAATGGCACAATATTCCTGGTATCTGAATGGCACAATATTCCTGGTATCTGAATGGCACAATATTACTGGCATCTGAATGGCACAATAATACTGGCATCTGAATGGCACAATATTCCTGGTATCTGAATGGCACAATATTCCTGGTATCTGAATCGCACAATATTACTGGCATCTGAATGGCACAATGGTATTGGCATCTGAATGGCACAATAATACTGGCATATCAATGGGCAAATTGGCTGTGGCTTATTAATGACAAAATTATACTGGCATATAATTGGGCAAATTAGCTGTTATAGAGAGAGAGAGATGTCTGTATGTATAGATATGTATTTGTGACAGATCCAGGCTATCTGGGGATATGTGATACGAATGGGAAATGTTCGACTATTATAAAGTTATGTGTTTTTATGTGTTTTTTTTGTGTTGAAATTAAAATGGCAATTCGCCTCTGTCCTGGAGATAATTGAATTACTTCCCAATTATCTCCAGGGCAGGGGGGAGGAAATCATAATGCCTGCTGGGAATAATCTGTGTCTGTGGGTCCTAAATTGGCTTATGTCTGTCCATTGTTACAGTCTCCCATTGGGTCCCCTAGGGGAGTGTCCACCAAGTGGGAGACCTGGATAAATACGGGCGTGTAGCCCACAGTAAAAGCAGTTCATGTTTTACCCTCAACACAGAGCGTGGTCTCGTTATTGGGGGGGGGGGGGGGGAGATCTACTAAACGGCGGTTTGTGCATCTGATGCTGAGGGTACCGTAACAGTATTCTTTTACAATTGTACAATTGTCACCTCGTGGGGCTCCTGTGTATTGCATAATTAATGGCGGTCCCATGTGTGGCATAATTATGGGGCGCTTGTGTGTGGCATATTTATTGGGCACCATGTGTGGCATAATTAAGGGACTCTTTTGTGTGGCATAATTATGGGGCACCTGTGTGTGTGGAATAATTATGGGGTACTTGTTTGTGTGTGGCATAATTAATTGGGCTCCGAGGTGAGGCATAAATAGTGGGGCTCTGATGTGGCATAATTTATGGGGCTCTGGTGTGGCATAATTTATGGGGCTCCTGTGTGTGTCATAGTTATGGGGCTCCTGTGTGTGGCATAGTTAATAGGCCATCTAACTGGCATTACTAAGGAATCTGTTTGGCATTGTATTGGAGAAAATCCAGGGGGGTGACACAATGAGTTTCCGCACCGGGTGACACCAATCCTAGTGACGCCTCTGGTTTGGGGAGTTAGCTCTGATTATATAAAGGAATTCTGTCACCTAAACATTGTTTATGCAGTTAATTTAGAGAATAAAAGATTATCTACATGTTAGGAATAGGCACCAACATTGCTCACTGGTAGACATTTACTCGGGAGAAAGTGAGACTTGGTGTAAGATTTTGGAGAATGTTGCATGGGCAAAATTCTCAAAATGGATGCAGGAGATTCAGACATAGAAAAAAACAAACAGTGAGATATTTATAATATATGTGTTTGTTTTAAATGCACAGGTAATATAGTTATATCTAGATTACTTGTGCTTCTAAAATATAGAGATGACACAAGGGTTAAAAAACAACTTTAGTTGTACTTTAATCTGTACATTTGGCTGCAACACCAGTGACACAATATATATCATTTTGTTGATTTTACATTCACATAACAAACCATGTTTAGGTGGTGGAGTCCCTTTAAAACTTTTGCTGCTTTAGGTAGGAAAGAATCTCCTGTATCAGATGCTTTGTGTCTAAACTAATTAATATCAAGTACACCTACACATGGTGCATGCTCACATTAATTGCTGGAAATTAGTTCACAAGAGCAGTCAACCAATCATCAGTAGGAAATGTACCAGATCGTGTGGAGTTTGTTGTGCCTGGTGTTTATTTTTTGGACCCACTACTTGCTTATGGGCCAGTAATATGAACCACTGTGCAAATGTTTGGGGTAATTTAGACATGCCCTTGTTTTCCATGAAAACGTACAGTAAATGAGTTACAAAATTATTATGAAATACAGTCAATACCTTTCTTTAAAATTGAAATAATAATTGTCCCTCCAATAATCCTCTATTTACACCCTTGCAAACCATTGGCATTCTAATTGTCATTTTGTTGGTAATCTGAAGAGCTTTCACATCATGCTTCCTGAAGCACCCGCCACAAGGATTGTCTTGCTGGACGCTTCTTGCATACCTTACTTTCAAGCTCTTACAACAACTCAACATGGTTGAGATCCGGTGACTGTATCTCTCCATTATAGACAGAATACCAGCTGACTTTCTTCCCTAAATAGTTCTTGCTTAGCTTGGAATTGTGCTTTGGGTCATTCTCCTTTTGTATCACAAAATTGGCTCCTATCAAGTGCTGTCCTCAGAGTATGACATGTTGTTGCAAAATGTTAGTGATAGCCTTTGTTCTTCAAGAACCCTTTTACCGTTTACAAATCTCACAGCATATTTTCATTGGTATGCGTCTCACGAATGGTGGTCCAAACACTTCAAACTTAGATTTGTGAATGGCCATAACACTATTTCCAATCTTTCTTTGTCCAGTGTCTGTGTTGTTTTGCCTATCTTAATTGTTCCTTTTTAATGGCCTGCCTGAGATACGGCTTTTTCTTTACAACTCTTGTCTTGAAGGCAAGCATCCTGGAGTTGCCTTTTCACTTTTGACGTTGAGACTGTTGATTTGTGGGTACTGTTAAATGGATTTGCCAGTTGAGTACCTGTGAGGCCTCTGTTTCTCAAACGAGACACTCTAATATAATTTGTCAACTTGCTCAGTTGAGCACCGGGTCTCACCTCTTTCCAGGTTTACACTATTCTGTGAAGGGAGTAGTTTCCTGGCAATTTCTCGCATGGAATAGCCTTCATTTTTAAGAAAAACAGACTGATGAGTTTCAGAAGATAGTTCTTTGTTTCTGGCCATCCTGAGCCTCTATTAGAACCCACAAATGCTGATGCCCGAGATACACAATTAGTCTAAAGAAGGACAGTTTTATTGGTTCTTTAATCAGCACAACAGTTTTTAGCTATTTGCAAAAGGGTTTTCTAATGATCAGTTAGCCTTTTCAAATCATAAATTTGGATTAGCCAGCACAATGTGCCATTGGAAGACAGGAGGGATGGTTGCTGATAATGAGCCTCTCTATACCTAAGTAGATACTCCATCACAAGTCAGCTGTTTTGAGCTACAATAGTCATCTACAACATTATCAATTTCTACACCGTAATTGTGATCCATTTGATGTTATTTTAATGGACAAAATTTGCTTTTCTATCAGAAACAAGGATATTTCTAAGTGACCACAACTTTTGAGTAGTAGTGTACATCAGGGCTCGACAAACCCCGGGCGCCAGGTCACTTTGGCAACCAGGAAATTAGACCTGGCGCCCGGGTATTGGCACCCTATACTCACCTCACCTCTGGCACCCTTGGTTTTTTTTTGTTCTTGTGTACACACAGCGCGAGGGGGCAGTATGTGCCGTTTTGCACAGACTGCCAGCTCCGCCCCCTCGCATATCACGCTTCAAAGTCTGACTTGTCACGGTCTGTATATCAATGTGTCGGTCTCTGTCTGTGAGTGTGTGTGTGTACATGACTGTGTGATTGTGTGTATTTTTGCGTGATTGTGTGTATGTGCGGTTGTCTGGCTCCTAAATTTTATTGCTGGCTTCTTAAACAAAATTAAATTTGTCAAGCCCTGGTTTACATAACTGAAAATATTTGTATTCATGAAGTAGGCAATGTAAGTAAATAAAAAAGAATAAAGAAAAATTCAGAGAATTGACATGCCCAGAGTAAAACCTCAGGCAGAAATCAACCTTTTTTTGCAGCTGTAGAAGAAAATGTAAAAATCGTTTTCAGAATGTATAACTGAATTCATTGAGCAGTGATTTTTTTTTCTGGTTGTTTATTTCCCAATTACATGGTAATCCCTTGCATCATGCCTATCTGCATGGCCTGTGCTTAGAAAGGGGAAATTTGTGACATGAGTGCCCTATACTACTGAATCAATCTGACAAAAGTGTTAATGCAGTATCCATCCATCTGCTGAAAATCTAAGGTGACACATTGTTAGTGTTAATGCTCTAAGGAAGTGATGACAAACATTTTTAAGCTTGAGTGCCCATTTTTCTGCATGCTACCAAGTTAAAGATCCAAAAGTGCCAATTTCCCTCTCCTATTTCCATTGAAGGCTCTGTTCATTTTAGTTCCCCCTTCTCTCTTATTGTTTCCTTTAATTTTGTTGCCCCAGCTCAGTGTCTCTCTCTCTCTCTCTCTCTCTCTCTCTCTCTCTCTCTCTCTCAACGTCACATCCGGTCGCGGTGTTTTTGTTTTTTTTCGGCAGCCAAATCCAGCGGATGCAGCTGCCAGAAGGAAAAATAAAAAGTTAAGCGGTGCAGGGGGATGCGGCAGCAAGGGTGTAACCCCCGCTGGAGGTCTCACTCGGTATGGTCCGCACCCCTCTCGGGACGCCACTGGCCTGACGTGTCAACGGCAGGTTCCCAACAATGCCTCACATCACCAGCTACATCACAGGAAAAGTGATTTACATACTGTAAATAATACAGTATTTGCATTGATATTACTGTATTTTCAAGAGTGCTGAGAGGTTTTAATAAATCTTACTGGTGAAAATTATCAATTATTTGAAATGACACGTTATGCAAAATACTTTTGGTCCCGAACATGTTGGCTACTCAATATGTACTTTTGTTTTATTTTATTTTTTACTTTTTACATTTTATTTTTCAGTCATGTTACAGCCAGTTCAGTTACATATAAGAACCTTAATGCAGTGCTTGACAAATTTAATTTAGTTTTAGGAGCCAGACAACAACACATTCACACCATCCATACAGTCAGTCACAAACATACATACATACATTTTTGTTTTTATATAATATATATAAATTTGGATTTATTAGGTTACAAACGGATCTTCTAAATATTACATTGGGTCAATGTGTCATTTATAAAATTGTTTACCAGATTATAGAATTTATCAGATTTATTTACAAAGTATATGATATCAGATATACAACTTAATAACAACAGAATGAAAAAGTAAAAAAATTATTAAAATAGAGGTTTGGAATTGCTTAGCTTACCTTAATAAATAATTCGATGATATTAGTATTAACAGGTCTACCATAAGGGCTAGAAAGCCACGGTGTCCATATTTTCAGTAATTTCTTATATTTGTTGTTCACAATACTCGATAGCTTTTCATTTACACATATTTTTTATTCTAGTAATCACATCATATTAGGATAGGTCTAATTTATTCCATCTATCTGCTGTATAAATTCTTACACCCATGCATAATGATCTAATTAATATATTTTCAGATTTTGTTAGGTTATTAATTTTTAGATTGAGTAGCTCGTTTTAAGGTGTTAATATCACAGGGATGGGTATGATCACATTAATGATGTTACTTAATTTGGTCCATATTTTTTTTTTTTTGGGGGGGGGGGGGGTATTGGGGGCATTTCCACCAAATATGGATGTTGTTTCCTCTTTCTACACAGCCTCTAAAACATGTTTAATAATGTTGCCACTACATATGTCCTGTGTAACAGTTAAATGCTTGTTCATTGAAGCTGATTGACACAGAACATTTTGCTGTCTCTTCTAATATTTATGACTATTTGTCATCATCTATCGGTTCACCTATATCTTCCTGCCATCTATACCTGCACAAAAGTTCCTTATTGTTTTTTATGAACATTTTATATAAGTATGACACATCTCTGATTCCATAGTTCCAGTGTTCTAGATAGCTTTCAAAATCTGTGTACTTTTCAGTAATAAGATGTCCTAGATATCTGGATAAGAAATTTGATAAATTATTATAATTATCTTCTGTAATGTCATTTCTATCATTTAGTTTTGTCATAAATTCATGGTACGCCAAGATGTTATTGTTTGCAATAAAATCTTCAATTTGATAAAAGCCTCTATCAGTCAGAACTTTACTCGTGTCAAACAATATTTTACGATTTGCAGGTATAAATGCTAAAAGGGGTGACATTTTTTAAAATATCTGATTTTGAACCACATTTTTAAACCATGGAATGTGCTCTGGGGTAGATTTCGCTTTTTCCAGAGAGTAACTCTTAGAAGCCACATTAGATAACTAAAACTGTTACCATTACAAAACTATATTCATGTTCTGCCCATTTTGGAGTGAGTACAGTTATATCATTATTATCTACATGAAGGGTTGCCACCTGGCCGGTATTTTACCGGCAGGCCAGTAAAGAATTGTCATCAGGCCAATGTTAAGTCTATGGAGACAGTACCAAGGCTGGTATTTTTTTGAAGAAAAGTTGGTCCATGCCTGTCCATAGACCGTCTTGACACTACTGGGGAGCGGCAGGATGTCACGTGACACCTGCTGCTCTGATACTAAAGGACAAGGGGGACGGAGCAGGAAGTGTATGCAGCACACACTCTGCTCGCTTGCACTCCGATTGTTATATATATATATATTTTAAACTGATCTTAGGTCGAGGGGGGCCATGTGGGGAGGACCCTTCCCGGACGGCAGGTCGAATTTTCTAGTCGTCATGGCTACCTGGCGCCCGAGATTTGTTGAGCCCTGCCTTAATACCCTGATTCATTTCATAATGCTTGCATCTCTGTTTGCATCCCATACCAGCCAATCTCTCTCAATACATTTTTTTTCACAAATTGTTCTGCTGTTTCTGATAGTGAGTTCACCAATGGTAACCATTTACCAAAAAATTCTGATTCAATCCATTTTGAATACAAATCTGTCATACAATCTAGCAAATGATTTCTCGTTGCAGTCAACAAAGTGTCCATTAGGGAGCTCTCAGCAGCATTGAATCTAGTCCTGTTCTGATCTGATATGTATATATCAAATATTGCCACTTGTGAACAGATGGTACATTTCAATTTGAGTTGTCTTACACTGAAGTTTTGTATTGAATTCAAAATGGTTTCTTAGCTGGTCTGGAACACAAACGGTGTAAAATGTCAGCTTTGAGTTGACCACGTTTTACACATGCACACAGTCGATTGTACCTATGCTGTGTCTTAAAATAGGTGACTTATATGCCTTATGTAGAGTTTTAAGGGTCATTTCACCATGCATATTTGAATTAAGGTCTTTATTTGCAGTTACAACTTTCGATAAGATCATGACAAGTTTTTTTAAATTTAAGTGGTTTAATTTTTTCTACCACTGTTGCTTATAGGAGTAAAGTGTCAGTGTTGATGTCCCACAAATTACAACCCTGTTGTTTGATTGTTCTAATTGTAAATTAGTGTTTCCTGCAATAATGATGTGTCTGACTGTAATGATAGTTTTATCCTTGTGCACCTGTTAATAACCTGTTCTGAGAGGGTTCCATGTTTCATATACAGTAATGTTCTTAAATCATCAACTGCTCTTGATCTAATCTAGGTTCACAATACTCAAAAGTATTGTGAATCCAAACATGTGCGAATTTCCTGTGTAACCCAAGAAATGATAATAATAGGTGTGTGTGCAGTCGGAGAAAGGAAAAATAATTAGAATTTCTTTCTAAAATAATTAGAAAGAATTTTATTGAAATATACCTTCTATGCAATAGACCGTGGAAAACGTTTAGAATTAAATTTTATAGTTTTTTTTAATAGACTTTTGAAAATTTATAACCACGAAAAATGTACATTAAAATTCATATAACAAAAGAAAAATAAATGTGCATAGAAAATATTAAACAATATGAATATAGCAGTAAAACTAATAATAAACATCACTGACTGTCAGCCTCCTTATTAAGGTGCCTGCAGTATAATTGTATTGATATGACTTGAATCTCAGAAAAATTATGAACAAAAACTTTTCATAATTCTTGACATAAAAATGGGCAATATGTGTTTAAAAATCAAATACATCAAAATATACATGTATGTAAACCTCTAAAATATCTATATTTTGATACTATATAATGGTGGTTGGTCCCTTTATCATAGAGAGACTTAAAATTCTATAAAAGTCTAATTCATCTTTCAATTTTATTATTCTATTGATTATTACTGTTATGTTCATAATGTTTTAATATTTCTGTGCACATTTATTTATCTTCTGTGTTATTAATTGTAATGTACATTTTTTGTGGCTATGTATATGCAATTTTGTAAATTCTATTAAAATATAAATAACTATACATTTAAATTCTAAACATCTTCCCAGGTCTGTTGCTTAGAAGGTATATTTCAGCACAATTCTTCAATATTCATTCATTGTTTTTATTAATTATTTTTTCCTTTACACCATGCGCTCACGCCTATTATTATAATGTATTGTAATCCAATCTATGGAAATTCTGTAGAGGGAGGCCAGATTGTAGTCTAGCATGTTAGGTAAATACATTTGTTGTGTTTGTGGTATTGGAGTTTGACAATAGCAATACAATGCTTCTTTCCCTGCCAGATGAATGGTTAGAAGATTTTGTAAAAGGGGACTGTATCACCTAAACATTGTTTGTGGTGTCTCCTGCGTAGGACATCACCTGTGACATGGTATTCAAATAAACTGCTTTTCAGTAGGAAATGTGTAATTTGCATACCGTGTATTGGAGTGATTGTATACACAATACCGGAAAGGCAGCTGCATCTCCAATATGGTGCTGCCCTGTTGTGGTCAAGAGTATCAGAAGTGGTCAATTGCCACTTCTGTCGCACTGTTGTAGTTGTTAGACTGCCCCTAGTGGCAGTCAGCAATATTACAACTATAAAAAAATGTAAGAAAAATCAATAGTTAGGGTTACAGTAAAAGTTAGGGTTAAAGTAACAGTTAGAGTAAGGATTATTGTTAGATATAGGATTAGGTTTAAGGTGATCATCGGGGTTGGGGTCAAAATGTCACTGTAGGGAAAAATTGATTTGGGAAAATAACAGTACTTTAGCACATTTTCTTTTTCCCATTTAGCATTATCATTTAAAGTTATATTTATATTTTATCTAACGGGCCTATCTTTCTAACTCTACAACTATTAATGCCTACTGTTTGCAGTCCGCTTGCCAGCTCACCACAGTTCACATTTTAGTGAATATACAAATCGAGGTCTGTTCAATGCCCTGAGTTAATTTATGTCATGTCTTTGAATGGACAGCAATAGAACATTTTAGTAAAATTACAGTAATAAGTGATATTTTGAATCCGGCCCATTCCGTGTTATCTGGTTCCATTCTGCTTTCTGTTTCAGGTTTTATGCTGTGTCTTACAGCAAAGCAGATGAAAACAAATCAGAATGACTGTGTATGGTCAGACAAACATGAAAACTGGTTTCCTCAAACTTTTGTGTCAACGATAATTAGTACCAACAATCAGTACATAGACAAACAAACATTTTTAAAGATACATGTCAACTCCTTGATTTAAAAGTATTATATCATTTATACTTAAATCTGGAGGACCCATGGGATTCTAGTCTTCCTAGGGTATCTATGTTGAAGGTTGTTTCTGTGCCTCCGGGAATTTATTATTATGTTGTGTTATGAAGCAGCAAAACAACAACAAAATCATCAGATAAACTGCAGCTACCAAGCATTCTGGCACCTGGTTATGGCAGCTGTCCAAAGTCTGTATAATAAGAAAACTAATTAGCAATCTATTGCCAATTAAATCCTTGCCATACCTAGTGAAAGTCTGATAAACATAAAAGGGAACCTGTTCTTCATGACGGCACACAGAACTTCAGGAATTCATCTCTGAGACCTCATTATTAAATTGTGGGGTCCAGCAGCAAGCCTGATGCCATGTAGGCCACATGACTCACTTCTGTGGTCCCATTTTGTGAATCTGAAGTATGCATGTAAAAGAATTTCTGTTCATAGCTATTCTGCTATGTCAAGTACTTGCTGCGTATACTAGATACAATCATTTATTTAGCAATACTCTTATTAAGGTTACAAAATGATATATGGACATACCCCATCACACACATTGCACACCCAGGAAATGCCCCATCACCAGAGGCGTCGATAGGGGTGGGCTACTGAGGCTATAGCCCCGAATCTCCAGTGCATAGCCCCGAATGGAGACTCTGGGGCTAAAGCATACTTTAGCCCCTAGACTCCAGGGCTATCACTGTTTAAAAAAACAAAAACAAAATCTCCCCCGCAGAGCTTTCCCCCATCTGGGACATAGTCCCAGAATCGGAGGTTTCTGCTCGTTCGGGGGGGGGGGGGGGTGAGGAGGAGAGGCGCTGCTGCTGGTGACCGCACCTCCTGGCCATACTGACAGCGCGACGGGAGCAAGCTCCGCCCCCGTCGCACTGTGAGTCTGGCTGCGCACCGGATGTGACATCCGGCAGAAGAAAGTGAGTGTCCCATCGGAAACGTCCTCCTCCCTGCAAACAGAGGTATTTAGCAGGGAGGGGGACCAACGCTATAAGGTTTTGTTTTGGATCTGATCAAGGGTCAGTTATGTTGATGTGTTGGTCCAAATTGGTTCAAAAGGTAAGAAACTTAAGATACGTGCACGGAGAGAAAAGACACTGACACGCGGTGGGGTCAAAGCAAATCTCTAATTTATTGGATGTGATACAACATGATATATTACTCAGGATATAGGGGGGTTTCTATTGGGTTACTAGTGGATTGGTCATGTGTAGAACAATAGGCGTGCTTATGCAAATATACACGTAGATCAGAAGGCTGCAGCAGCAACAGGTCTCAGCCTCCTGCAGTGTGTGAGAGAGAAACTGGAGAGGGGAAAGAAGGGGGGCTTGCAGATAAGAGAGGAAATGTAAGGGAATGTCTAAAAAGCAAGTGTCTATTTCTCATTTCACTGTTATGGCGGCCACAACAGTCCCCCCTTGGGACACTTGATTGTAGACTGTCCCTATCACCTATCGGGCCCGTGAGGCGTACCTTTCGTTGCTCCTCTTCACCTGCAGTGGCGGCCACTCATCCCTTGTGGACGAGCACCCGGTAACAAGGGCTTTGGCATAACCTCACAGGGTCCATCTGTCCCTATCACAGGAACGCGTCATGGCGAACAAGGGGGAACAGCGTGGAACTCTTCTTCCTCATCTCCGTACATTAACATGATCGGGACATCTGTGACCGGGGACATGATTCTTGCCCACATCATTTTGAAGCAGGGTATCATGCAACACGTGACAATGCATAATATTATTAATACTATAAGGATTATAATGCCCAACTGCACTAGGGCGGATTTCCATCCTTTGAGCCACCCAAAGTATTGGTCCCAGGGATCTGGAATTCCTGAGTTGCGCTTCAGTTCTTTAGACAATTCAGTCAGTTTTTTAATTGCAAGCGTGACCTTACCGTTTGGTCCAGTATTATCTGGAATGTATGTGCAGCAAGTGTCTTTAATCATTTTACACACTCCTCCTTTTTCTGCTAAGATCATATCTAAAGCCATTCGGTTTTGAAAGGTCATTTGGGAAGTGGCTTCTAACTGTTCTGCTATACCTTTTAGGGCATCCCTTGTATAGTTCACAAACCGTTGTTGGTTATAGTATATGTAATTGATCCAGTCAACATTCTTGTTTACTGAGATTATCGGGGAAAAAAAACTTTCGAATCCTGCTGCTACCTGGTCTCTGGCTTTAAACTCATCTGGGACCCCCCTGGGAACTCCAATAGCATCTATATACACATGGGGATCAAAGCTGGCTTGGGGTGCACTCCTCTTTCTCCTGGTTGGGTTTATCGCCTCCTCTACGGTGGGCGTTGTGTCTCCTTCACTAAATATGTGGAGGGGCATGATGGCTTTTGCTAGAGCGCACTGTCCTGTCCAATTACCTTCTAACCTGGGTCGTATTTTCTGATCACCACATATCCAATACACATCTCCTAAAGCATATACTTGATTTTGTGTGTAAGATTCTTCCAGAGAACTGATTTCTGAGCAATAACCTTCGGTGAAGTTACCTATGAACCTACCGTTACCCTTTGTGTTCTGATAGCAAGTGTAATTACCAGGGTAAATAGTTATTCCCTCTCTGGATTTGGGTGCTTTTGTAAGTAAGGGAAACTCATCTTTCCAAGCCTTGCATACAGATTGGTTAGTGGAAGTGTTAGTGTACAGACTGAGAAAACAGGACTCTAAACTTACTGGCAGATGTATGGGAACAGTACCTAAATGGGGACGTGCGCTTCCACAGACATAGCAGCCACTCTTATTATGTTTATCTGCATTATACTTCATCCATTCAAGCCAGAGGTTAGTATCACTGAAACCTGTTTCTGCAGCCATAGTATCCTCAAAGGTGGGGTCAGCCATTGCTGTCATTTTCTTTACGGGGTTTACCTGTTTCTGTGGTTCTGGCCATTCATGAGATTTATACATGTCTTTGATATGAAATTTTCCTGTGGGTCCCCCCATTCTCCCCTTAATCCAGTTACTCATTATGTATGTCCCTGCATCTCCGGGGCTGGGGTTCTCTATGGTGAGGGTGAGAGGCATGATCTTACCGGTTTCCCCGTTGGGGTTACAGGTCCCGCTCTTGAGTAGGGTCATTCTGTCCAGGAGAGATTTCCCTTGGGAGTCTTTTTTATCTATGGCTGACTGTGGTTTGTATTCCCAACTTTTTCCTGTGTTCCATCCCACAGCCCCCCAATACCCACAGTTGTCTCCCCAATAACTGTCAGATACACAAATGTATATAGATCCGTAAAAGTCGTACTGGTACATGGTACATTGCCAACCGGGTGATGGGCAAAGTACCAGATGGCAGAAATCAAATTTGAACGTGACCACATGTGTGTTAGATGAGTTATACCAGAAAGTGGTGATGTGATTGCCATCCTCTCGTTTAACTTGTGTAATGGCTGTCTGCCGGTACCCTGCAGCCCCTAGAAGGCCAACATGGTTACAGAGCATCAGCAAAAGTGTTAGGTGCATTTTATTAGTCAGGAGGTGGAGGACACTTTATCCTCTTGCAATGGGAGGCGTGGATCCAGGTGGGTCTTCCTTCTAGTTTTAAAGAGGTTGGTGTGGTCAGTAACACCTGGTAGGGTCCTTCGTATCTGGGGTCAAGAGTGCCTCGGACGTGTTTCTTGACCACTACCCACTCTCCTGGACTCAGAGTGTGACTTCCTTCCAAGGAATTAGGATCTGGAATGGAAGAGAGAACTTGTGCATGTATGTTAGACAATTGTTTACAGAGAGCAATAACATATTTTGCTACAGATTCGTAATGCATTTGTAATTGCTGAGGGAAATATTGTCCCATTCTTGGCCCTGTCCCAAATAGAATTTCATAAGGGGTTAATTTGTGTGGGGGCCTTGGAGTGTGCCTAACTGAGAAGAGTGCTATTGGCAGGCAATGTACCCAATTTAGTCCTGTCTCCCTGGTCATCTTTAACATTTTTGATTTTACCACCCCGTTTAGTCTCTCAACTTTCCCACTACTTTGAGGTCGGTAGGGAGTGTGGAAGGCTAAGTGTGACCCTATCATTTTCCAAACTTCTTGGGTTAGGTTGGCAGTGAATGCTGGGCCCTGATCACTCTCAATAACCTCAGGTACCCCGAACCTGCAAACTATTTCTTGTATGATTTTCTTGGCAGTGGTGGGTGCTGTCTGGTTTCGGACAGGGTAGGCCTCTGGCCACCCAGAGAACAAGTCTACTACCACTAGTACATATTGAAATCCTTGGCACATTGGCATCTGGATGTGGTCGATCTGAATCCTCTGGAACGGGTACAAAGCTTTAGGAAGACACTTTGTGGGTGTGGGTTCATTTCTGCCTGGATTGCATTCTGCACAGATGAGGCAAGACTGGGAGTGTCTTACCAGGACTGGGGTGATCCCTGGTGCCACCCATATTCTGTCAATAAGTTCCTTCATAACTGTCTTGGACTGATGGGTAGGTCCGTGGGCCACTGATGTTATTAGAGGATAGAGGGCCCTGGGCAAACACACTCTCTTTCCTTGTGTCCAGATTCCAGATTCTTCTTCTTGGGCTGATTCTTTCCGCCAGGTTTCCTTTTCTGCATGAGTGGCCTGTTTCTGCATTTGCTTCAGTAGGTCCCATGTAACTTCTTTCTGTTCCAGGTCTTCTTGTGCTGTCAGAATACGATCTGGTTGGGCTCCTTCCTCTTCCACTGCTGCTTTCTTGGCAGCCTGATCAGCTAGGACATTTCCTTTGGCTTCAGGGGTGTCGGCTTGCGTGTGGGCCTTTACCTTGATCACTGCCACTTGGGTGGGCAGGAGTACTGCTGCCATTAGAGCCGCTACTGCTGAGGCGTTCTTGATAGGAGTTCCTGCAGCTGTGATGTAATCTCTGGCTTTCCATATGACTCCGAAATCATGCACTACTCCAAAGGCATATCTGGAATCCGTGTAAATATTGGCCGTGGACTCCTTCGATATGAGGCAGGCTTCAGTGAGAGCAATGAGTTCAGCTTCCTGTGCTGATTGATCCGGGCGTAATTGTCTTGCACACAATACCTCATGCTCGCTAGTGACTGCCATGCCTGTGTGGAATTTCCCTTTGTCATCGGCGTATCGTGAGCCGTCCACAAAAAGAGTCCAATGAGGGTTTGTTAGAGGAGTATCTTGTACCGATGGGGGAGCTCCTACTTCAGCTTCCATCATTGTGATGCAATCATGTTCGGGTTCCTCAGGTGGGGATCCGGATTGGGTCCAGAGTTCTGTCTCTTGAAGATCTTCTTCTGTATGTAAATCAATAAAATCTGCAAAATCTTCAGCTTCAGTATTGCCAGTACCTTCCCCCCTTGGAAGAGGAAGGAGTGCTGCAGGGTTCAGTATTTGGCATCTCTGAATAGTAACATTGTCAGGCAGGAGTAGGCTGCACTGGAGTCGAAGATGGCGTTGAGCAGTGAGATGTTTAGGCTGCGTTTGCTGGAGAATTGCAGAAATATCGTGAGGGGCCAGAATCGTGAGAGGGTGACCCAGGACAACATCAGATGTGACGTCCAAAAGGGAACTGGCGGCGTGGATGGCCCTAACACATGAGGGAGCCGCTCTGGCCACTGGGTCAAGTCGTCTTGAGTAGTAACCCAGGGGCCTGTTGCGACAACCGTGGGTTTGGGTGAGGACTCCCGTGGCATGTCCCTGGCGTTCCATGACATACAGTCTGAAGGAAAGATTGTAGTTGGGGATGCCGAGAGCAGGAGCAGATGCAATGGCTGTTTTCAATGTCTGAAAGGCTTCTGCAGCTTCCAGTGTCAACTGAAAAGGCATAGTAGCATTGCGGGGTATGCAGTCATACAGGGGCTGCATTTGGACTGAAGCATCAGGGATCCAGGGTCTGCAGTAGGAGATAAGCCCCAAAAATGTCTGAAGCTGATGCGGTGTATCCGGGAGTTGTATGTCTGAGATGGCCTTCTTCCTGGCATCCGTGAGATGTTTGCTTCCTTGTGCGATACAGTGACCTAAAAAGATCACTTTAGGGAGACACAACTGTAGCTTTGATTTGGACACTCGACATCCGGCAGCGTCCAGGAATTGGAGAAGAGAAACTGAAGCCGTCATGCAGGCAAAGAGAGTATCTGCACATAGGAGTAAATCATCCACGTATTGAAGGAGTTCCATTTCCGGGTGGTCGGCTTGCCAGGGCTGTAGTACTGAGGACATGGCTTTACTGAAGCAGGAGGGACTGTTTTGGGCTCCTTGTGGCAGGACTGTCCAGGTGTATTGTTTCCCAGCATGGGTGAAAGCAAAAAGGAACTGACAGTCTTCATGCAGGGGAACAGAGAAAAATGCATTTGCCAGGTCGATGACCGTGAATGTAGTAGCCGTGGGTGGGATGCCGGCCAGAAGAGTATGTGGATTTGGGACAATAGGTGCTTCAAGGATGGTGGCCTCATTCACAGCTCGGAGATCTTGGACCATGCGGTAAACAATAGGTTGTCCTTTCTCCCTCTTCTTCTTGACTGGATAAAGTGGTGTATTACAAGGAGAAGTAGTGGGCTTGATAGCCCCGTTTAGTAGGAGGGCCTGCACTTGGAGGGTAATCGCGTCCTGCTGTGGTACAGAGAGCGGGTATTGTGCTTTGTATGGCAGGATCTTGGGATCCTTCAGGGTTACAGTGACTGGTGGTACCTTGAGGCGACCAATATCTTGGGGTCCTTTGGCCCAAAGAGTATCGGGTATGTGAGGTAGGATATCCTGCAGTGTCCAAGTAACTGGCGTGTCTGTTGAGAAGATCCAGTCGCCTGAAGGGAGGGCATTTACTGCCATTAGCAGACAGGCTTCTTCCGGCTGAAGAGAAGTGCCGAGGGTGACTGTCCCGTCTTCTTTGAACTGTATATTGGCTTGTATTTTCTGCAGTATGTCGGCTCCCATCAGATTGAAGGGGCAGGTCCTGCTTACAACAAACTGCGACATGACATGTGTGGGAAGATGTAGTTGTGGTAGGTGGGCCGGGCTGGCAATCGGCAGGGGTTTTGTTATTGGGTTGCGCTGAATAAGTCCTTCTAGACCCGAGCAGGGTAATTGAATATTTGTAAGCCAAGAAGGGTGTGCGGCAGTCTCGCAAAGTACACTACGGGCTGCACCAGTGTCAACAAGGAATGAAAGTTCTTTGCCCGCTACCTCGAGTGTGAGACGAGGGGCGGGACCGGCAGGAGGGGTGGAGACTGTCATATAGGAAATGGTGCCCCCTCCTTGCACTGGTTTGCCGAGCTCCTATAGGTCGGTTGGTGGGGGCGGAGGTGAAGGCGTGGTGTTTTCCCTATGCTGCCGAAATGACTGTTGTTTTTGGCGCTGCTGGTTGGGAGACCAAAGATGGTGGCTGCGACAGTTTCGTTTGAAGTGTCCCAGCTTGCCGCACCCATAACAGGTCGGTGGACGATCCCTGGTTCCGTCTCCGGACATGACTGCTATCACGGCCGCTCGGGTCTTTTTGTTATTGTTTTCAAGCCCTTTAGCTACTTGTTCCAGCACCTCTATATTTAAAGATTTCCATTCCGGGCGGCAAGTGGTCAGAGCCTTGTTGATGTCGGGGCGCAACCCTTCTACAAAGGACCGCGAGAGAAGTCGCAGATGTACAGGTTCATATGTGCTGAACCCCATGTCTCTATAATGCATCCTCACTCTCTGTATAAATTTCTCAACTGACTCCCCTTTATCTTGGGTCATGTCTTGCAGGGTGGATGATTGATCAGCTAATTTAGCTTTTGCCCATTGCTGTAGCTGGATCATGAAGTCCGCTCCAGATCCCTGGGACCGGTCATCATAAGGTAGTGGGAAAGTTCTGGGTCTCATAATTTTGTCGAGAATAAGGGCGGAATATTCTCCGGTCTTATTCTCTACTAGACTTTGCAGGTCCAACCAGGTACAGCCATATGTTTTGTATATCTGCTCTAGTTTTCTAAAGAAAGGCATAGGATGGGTCTCGGGGTCAGGGAGTTGGTTGACTATAGTGTACAACTGATTAGGGGTGAAAGATACATATTTGGGAATTCCCCTAACTGCTGTCATAGATTCATTGGCCTGTCTAAGGAATTCAGCTTGCTCCCCAGTTATGGTGCGTATTTGTGTTCTCAACTCCTGTATTTCATGTTCAAGGTGTTGATCTGGCTGTGATCTAATGGGTTGTGGTGTTATGGGGTTGTAGGATGTTCCTGGGGTACTAGTGTAGGGAGTAAGGTCTGGGTGTCTACTAGTATAGGGAATGGTTCCCTCATCATCCTCTCCCCCCCCCCTCATCATCC
The DNA here is from genome assembly GCA_036172795.1 of Pelodytes ibericus. Classification (NCBI taxonomy): domain Eukaryota; kingdom Metazoa; phylum Chordata; class Amphibia; order Anura; family Pelodytidae; genus Pelodytes; species Pelodytes ibericus. The sequence continues at coordinate 111,801,662 of CM069860.1, forward strand.
TCCCCCCCCTCATCATCCTCAGCCACCATCAGCTGGGTTATGGGAGGTGTTGGTGGTGCGGGCCGTGTGGGGGGTGTACAGAAAGTACCATCTGGATTAATCATAGGATACAGGTGCTGTATCATTGGAGTGGGCTGGACAGGAGGGTAGGGGTTAAGGGGAATTAAAGGTCCAGCCGTGGGCGTCAGCTGAGGATAAGATGGCGCAGCTGCTGGGTCTTGGGTGACGTGCTGGGGAACTACAAAGGTGTGGCTATGTGGAGCACACGTAAAACACGTCTCTCTGGAGGAGGGGTTTTGCTGACCACATACGGAACCACCTACCTTCTTGTCAGCGCCATTATAGGGCGGTGGCTGCCTCAGCCCAGTGATTTTACCAGGTTTGCAATAATGCCTTCCTGAATTCTCATCATATTTTTGCTTCCCTCCTGTCCTTTCAAATTCTTTACTACAGTCAAGCCACACCTCGACTGCTTGTAGCAAATTGTCATCTAGCAGTTTGCCTCTTTTATCACTTAACAATTGTCGCCATGTGGTACTACACAGCGAGCCACCCTTGCATATGCCATATTTTGTTTCTAACTTCTGTATACATTTGCCAAACCGCATCCCTCTTTTGTCCGCCACGTACTGCTCAGGCAAGCAGTAACCCTTCGGGACACTTGCATTATTACCCATTTCACTTAGTCACTTCCTGGGATTTTCCGTAACTTAGTCTTGTGATTTACCGATATTACGTATATTTTGTTGAGTCAGAGTCTGATACGTATAGTTCTCCGTGACCATACACAGCACACCTGGGCTTACTCTGACCGCCTCCTCCCCGTCTGTCCCCACGGGTAGACAACTGGGCTGACCCGCGGTACAGGAATTTTGAGGTAGACTTATTATTATACGTAGATATAGGTTAGTCACTCAAAGTTCTCCTCACAATATACAACACATCAAGATATTTTCAACATATGGGGGGGGGGTTCTTACTGTCATGCCCACACGATGCCTGTCTGACGTTACATCCTCCCTCGGACAGATGAAGACTGCACCAAATGACACATGTAGGTGAGATAATAAAATTCCTCACCTTAATCACGGGCTGCAGTCCCGGTGTCCGTTGGTGCGTTCTTCCTCTGTCCGATGGGTCGGGGGGTGTACTGCCAGGAGGTCTCTCGTGTGCCCCACGTTGGGCGCCAACTGTTTTGGATCTGATCAAGGGTCAGTTATGTTGATGTGTTGGTCCAAATTGGTTCAAAAGGTAAGAAACTTAAGATACGTGCACGGAGAGAAAAGACACTGACACGCGGTGGGGTCAAAGCAAATCTCTAATTTATTGGATGTGATACAACATGATATATTACTCAGGATATAGGGGGGTTTCTATTGGGTTACTAGTGGATTGGTCATGTGTAGAACAATAGGCGTGCTTATGCAAATATACACGTAGATCAGAAGGCTGCAGCAGCAACAGGTCTCAGCCTCCTGCAGTGTGTGAGAGAGAAACTGGAGAGGGGAAAGAAGGGGGGCTTGCAGATAAGAGAGGAAATGTAAGGGAATGTCTAAAAAGCAAGTGTCTATTTCTCATTTCACTGTTATGGCGGCCACAACAGTTTTTTTATTTTTTTTATTTAAATATTAAAAAATGTGTGTTAGTGTCTGTGTGTAAGTGTGACTGTGTGGGTGAAGCAATGTGTATAAGTGTGTGTGTGTCAGGGTGTTTGCATAAGTGTATGAGGGTGTGTGTGTCAGGGTGTTTGCATAAGTGTATGAGGGTGTGGGTGTCAGGGTGTTTGCATAAGTGTATGAGGGTGTGTGTGTCAGGGTGTTTGCATAAGTGTATGAGGGTGTGTGTGTCAGGGTGTTTGCATAAGTGTATGAGGGTGTGTGTGTCAGGGTGTTTGCATAAGTGTATGAGGGTGTGTGTGTCAAGGATGTCTGTGTCAGGGTATTTGCATAAGTGTATGAGGGTGTGTGTGTCAGGGTGTTTGCATAAGTGTATGAGGGTGTGTGTGTCAAGGATGTCTGTGTCAGGGTATTTGCATAAGTGTATGAGGGTGTGTGTGTCAGGGTGTTTGCATAAGGTGTTTGCATAAGTGTATGAGGGTGTGTGTGTGTCAGGGTGTTTGCATAAGGTGTTTGCATAGGTGTATGAGGGTGTGTGTGTGTCAGGGTGTTTGCATAAGTGTATGAGGGTGTGTGTGTCAAGGATGTGTGTGTCAGGGTATTTGCATAAGTGTATGAGGGTGTGTGTGTCAGGGTGTTTGCATAAGTGTATGAGGGTGTGTGTGTGTCAGGTTGTGTATGTGTAAGTGTGTGTGAGAAAGATATAGACGCTGTGGGAGATATAGACGCTGTGGGAGATATAGACGCTGTGGGAGAGAGACGGAGAGTGGGAGAGAGAGAGAGACGGAGAGTGGGAGAGAGAGAGACGGAGAGTGGGAGAGAGAGAGATGGTGAGTGGGAGAGAGAGAGACGGAGAGTGGGAGAGAGAGAGACGGAGAGTGGGAGAGAGAGAGACGGAGAGTGTGTGAGAGAGAGAGAGAGAGAGAGACGGAGAGTGTGTGAGAGAGAGAGAGACGGAGAGTGTGTGAGAGAGAGAGAGACGGAGAGTGTGTGAGAGAGAGAGAGACGGAGAGTGTGTGAGAGAGAGAGAGACGGAGAGTGTGTGTGAGAGAGAGAGAGACGGAGAGTGTGTGTGAGAGAGACGGAGAGTGTGTGAGAGAGAGAGAGAGACGGAGAGTGTGTGAGAGAGAGAGAGACGGAGAGTGTGTGTGAGAGAGAGAGAGACGGAGAGAGTGTGAGAGAGAGAGAGAGAGAGAGAGGCGGAGAGTGTTAGAAAGAGAGGGAGAGAGACAGGGTGCGTGAGACAGAGAGAGAGACGGGGTGAGATTGTGTGCGACTGTGCTCATCTGGGCTCAAGCCCCTGATCATTTGTTGACCTAGCAACGCCCCTGCCCATCACCCCAGGACATGCCCATTCACCCACACTACACAACAAAGTATTTACCCCATCACCCACATAACAAATCCAGGATATGCCCCCAGCATACCTGGACATGCCCCATAACCCACATTTCAAATCCATGACAAGTCCCACCGCTCACATTGCAGATCCATGACATGCCCAACCAGGCACTTTGCACACCAGGACTTACCCCCTGCCATTAGCCACAGCTCCCTGGTGACTAGTGGCAGGCAGCACGCTTCCACAAACTGATCTGAAGTTTGAAAAAGAAGATGTGAGAACTCTGGCGCTTAATCTAATCCAAAGCAGCACCAGCCTGTGTGTTTCTCTGTGTACACACGTGTGTTATATAGCAAAAGTAACCCAAAACAGAATTGAGGTGGTAGGTGCGCTAAGTGAACCACTTTTACATAAAAAATACCGGAATATAATAATTGCCTGGGATAGTAGAATTCTGGCACAAATGGATGGTCTTCAGTGTTTTACAAAATATATGCAAAGAGAGAAAACAAAACATAGACCATAGTGCAGTATATCTTGATATCAGTATGGTATAAGTGAGATAAAGTATTACACTCACAAACCCAGCAGGTTAAAAGGCTCTTCTAATATGGTAGAAAGTCCTCTTTGTTCCTCCTCCAATGCTCATAAATTGAGTGAAAAGGATCAGGAAGAGAAAAGGATCAGTATATATCCAATAACAATTTAATATAAAAAACAATAGTATCTTACACATGTGGATGCTTCTTGAAAACGAAAGAACAATCTTGCAGCTTGTAGTCCCCTGTAATGTTCAGAGACAGCTTGCAAAAATGCATATAAAAAAGGTCAAAAATCCGTTTTGACATGAATTAAAATCCGTGTGTGAATAAAAACAGCAGTAATGATAGTCACGCTACGCGTTTCGCCTGTTTGCAGGCTTCCTCTAGGCGTGTGATCATCATACTGCTTACAAAGTTTAAATAGAAGTCCGTTTCGCGCTGTTTATCTCTTAGCTCCGCCCCCTGATGACGTCATCGCGACCTTGTCACTCTGCGAGATTTGCTTGCGTGATCTCGCGAGATTCGGACATTTGGTTGGCAAGGATGGCGTTTTTTACATAAAAAGACACAGGAAGCATAAGAGGCAAACAGCCATTATGTTCTTTTCAAATACAATTGATACAGCAGCAACACAGAACACCTCTACATATCTTGGGGGCTTCTATTATACTTTGGTATTAAAAAAGGAAAAAATATGTATAAAAAATGTATTTAAAAATATTTTTAATAAAATAAAGTATTATACTGAAATGGGGTATATATATTATTCTTGCACATATAGATATATATAGGTTTGTATTGCTGCAATAGCAATACATTTGTGCCAGAATTCTACTATCCCAGGCAATTATTATATTGCGGTATTTTTTATGTAAAAGTGGTTCACTTAGCGCACCTACCACCTCAATTCTGTTTTGGGTTACTTTTGATCTGAAGTTTGAATGTTGGAAAGTTATGGGCTCTGTCTGTCAATGCAGTGGCGTCCCGGGGGGGGGTGCGGACCGCACCGGGTGACACCTCCAACGGGGGTGACATGCGTACTGCCGGCATCCCCTCGCACCGCGCTGCCTAACTTTTTTTTTCTTCCTGGCAGCCGGAAAATAAAAAACAAAAAAAAAATCACCACAACCAGATGTAACGTTATGCGCACTAGTTTCGGGTGGGTGCTCAGTAGACTTAAATACTGTATTTGCTTGAATATAAGACAACCCTGATAAAAAGATGAATCCCCCAAATTTGGATATTAAGAGTCTGAATATAAGACTATAAGACCATATAGTAAAAAGTTTTTACTAGTACATTTTAATTCACATGAAAACAGTTTTTCATATTTAATAAAAATTATTATTGAAAAAATGCATTTCTTGGTTTTATTTGGCAATGCACCCCCAGAAGTAGCACTTCTATGTATGTTGAATTATTTATATTTTCCTAAGTATATAAGTAACAACATTACAGATAATAAATAACTGTACAACAACACATGTAGAGGATCCAAACAATTGCAGGCACCCTGGAAATCTTGTGGAACATGCTTGGAATCGGCACCAAGGAGGAGCTCCACCAAGGCACCAAAGATGCCAAAATCCACAGAAGAAACAAAAGGCGGTCTCCGCTCCAATAATATAAAATATATCAGCTTTATTGAAGCAAAGCTAAAATAATCCAAATGTGTGGTAAAATGAGTCGGAATGCGCTGACGTTGCTGATGGCTACAATTTCCTTTACAATTTTTCCAGTATTTTTGGACTGATTTTACCGCATATTTGGATTACTGTATTTTCCAGCATATAAGAGGACTTTTTAACCCAGGAAATTCTTCCCAAAAGTCGGGGGTTGTCTTATACGCCGGGTGTCGTCTTTTTACTTACCTCGTTGCTGCTCTGCAGGTGCAGGCGTCTGTGAGGGAAGCGTTGTGTGCTCCCCTCCAGCCACGCGACTTCAATAAAGTTTGTTTAAACTTTTTTTTTAAACAAACTTTATTGAAGCTGCGGCTGGAGGGGAGCGCACAACTTACCTCGCTGCAGAGCAGCAGCGAGGTAAGTACTGGGAAGGGGGAGGAGGGGGGCAAAATCTTGGCATATTGAAGGGGCAAAATACTGGCATATTAAATGGCATTGAGGGGCAAAATCCTGGCATATTGGTGGAGCAAAATCCTGGCAAATTGAGGGGAAAAATCCTGGCATATTGGAGGGGCAAGATCCTGGCATATTGGAGGGGCAAAATCCTAACATATTGAGGGGGAAAATCCTGGCATATTGGAGGGGCAAAATATTGGCATATTAAATGGCACAAGAATGGCATATTGAGTGGCAAATTACTGGCATATTGAGGGGCAAAATAGTGTGTCTCAGGTTATGTGTCTATTGGTGTCACTGTGTGTGTGTAAGTGTGTCACTGTGTGTGTGTAAGTGTGTCACTTTCTGTGTAAGGGTGTGTGTGTAAGTGTGTCACTGTGTCAGTGTAAGGGTGTGTGTGTGTGTGTAAATGTCACTGTAGAAGAAAATGCCCGTTGGAAGAGGGGTAGTCTTATAAGGCGAGTATATCCCAAACTCTATATTTTAACTGGAAAAGTTTAGGGTCGTCTTATACGCCCAGTTGTCTTATGCCGTAAAATACGGTATTTTAACATTGTTTTAATAAATCTGCATGGTTTCTTCCAGGCAGTATCTTTCTTAAGTTGGATGCTCCCAGCATTCATTGCATTTGAGTTGCATGCGGTTGCCCAATGCCCGAGTTTGTGAAGTCACTGCCATCCATTCATTGTCTGCATATCTGCATAACTACTGTATAATATTTATCTCTACCCTTTTTTCTGGGCAATGATCAGTTTAGTTGTGCTGGGTCTAACCATGAAGCCTGACCAATTTTACTTTAGTGCTGACATATTGTCTTCTTGAAAAATAAATCACAGCAGAAGGTCTGGAAGACACAGAGTCACCAATCCATTTCCAAGCTGTTTGACCTCATTAATTATTCAGGTACACAACCAACTTACCCGTGAAGTCTCCTTATTGCAGCCACAAATTATTCTGATAAAAATAAAAGAAGGTTATAAAGATAACCCCATAACAGTAAATACTAGATAATTTGCTCATGCATGAATAATAAAATTTAGGTCCATTTTCTTTGTGACTGAGTTTGCTGTGGGATGCCATAGAAAATGATTTAAAATGTCCTAGGGAAATCGCACGGCATGGGATACTTTTCGCCAAATGTCACATTGTATTAAGTGCTCATTGCTTTCTTCTACATGGCTTTTTATGGGCTGCCACTTCCCATCACCTCTAGCCAGCTGCAATACAAGGATTGCCCGTCTGGTTTGATTATTATTATGTAACAGCAGTCTGAAATAGAATAAAACTACACCTTTAAACGCTTTCTTTTTAAATATGTAATAGAAACCTTTAGCATTAAGGTTGCTAAGCAAGATGCTACCACATTTTACCTTTAACCACTCTTATGACAATTATAGGGTTAGTATCAGGGATATGTAGTTTCTTGCACTCCATGTGAGACATAACCAACTGTAGTTTAGATTAAGGTGACAAGAATTCACTGCTAGAAAGCTACAACTTTATATAACAGACAGTGTGGTTTGACTTGTTCTAAGTTGCAACATGTTCTATCATATTAGGATATATTGTCAATTTTACATGATTGCTGGGCTTGACAATAGGGAGCGTAGCGCAAGGAAGGACATAGGATACACTAGGCGTCACAACACGAGGGAGGGTAGTGAAGTCAAAAGGTCCAAATGGTCAGGATAGGAGAAAGTAACGTTGTCAAAATGGGATCTAAAGGGTCAACGCCGGCTAATCAAACAGTAGTAAAATGCAGCTAACACATAGAGTTCACAGAGAAGGATACTAGCTTGAGAATAAACAAGCATAGAATGACAGGTGAACAGGGTTTATATAGGGAGTTGGGACCACAAGCAAAACCATGTTGAAGGGTTTACCTAAAACTTATTTTTCTGGTTCAGTGTGCTGGAACAAACAACTTACCTGTGAATCTAGCTGTGCTGCTCTTCCTCACTGATTACTGTATTTACTCGATTATAAGACGACCCTGATTATAAGACGACCCCCCAAACTTTGTATATTCCTTTAGGAAAAAAACTAAAAGCCTGAATATAAGACTACCCTATAGGAAAAAAAAAGTTTAACTTGTATATATGTAAATTGCTTTTTAATATTTAATAAAAAAATTGATATTATACAAATGCATTTCTTGTTTTTATTTCCTTGCAGCCTCTCCCCCCCCCCCCAGCGTTGTCTCTCTCTCTCTTCCCCCCTCCCTCCCCTAGTCTATCTCTTCCCCCCTCCCCTAGTCTCTCTCTTCCCCCCTCCCTCCCCTAGTCTCTCTCTCATCCCCCCTCCCTCCCCTAGTCTCTCTCTCTCATCCCCCCTCCCTCCCCTAGTCTCTCTCTCATCCCCCCTCCCTCCCCTAGTCTCTCTCTCTTCCCCCCTCCCTCCCCTAGTCTCTCTCTCTTCCCCCCTCCCTCCCCTAGTCTCTCTCTTCAGAGCATTTGCTCTGAAAAAAACCTTGTCTTATATTCGGGCAAATACTGTACTCTGAGGCTTTTGGTTCCCTTATCTTCTCACTACCAGGCTGCTTCCTCCTACTTAACTATAATTCCTCCTGTTCACCTAAGCAATCGCATATCCGTTCACATTCCCATCACTCATACTTCACTGTAACCCTTCCTAACTGTTCACATTCTCATTCACATTGCCTTTAGTAAATACTTTCCTCCTTCCCAGCTTACATGATTGACAAACAGACCTGCAACTAGTAGTAACCAATGATCTCTTGACCAGTTGAGTGAAGCAGCCAACAGCACTGAGCTGGTCAAGTGACCGCCGGTCGCTACTAGTGGTTTGTCTGGGTGTCAATCACAAAATGATTCCAACCAAACCTTTATTTTTTGAACAAAGCTTATGGGATGTCTACGTGTAAATACCATTCAAAAACAATACAAAGCAAAGAAATATTGCTATACATACGCAAGACTATTTGGGGTTTACTCCTTCTTTAAACTGATACAAACTGGGCAAATGCTCTTAAAAAGTTCCCTCATCTTATATTCGAGGTTGTATTATAATCAGACCTTAAATAGAGGTCTGACTATAAGACTAGGATTCAGGTGCAGCTCGTGGATGTCTGTGTGATGCACACAGAGATCCTCCAATGTATGTTTTTTTTTAAAATTGGATTGGTGTTAGCATGTATATATATTACATGGGCTCAGGAGTGCTGAATGCAGTATGAATGAACCATGAAACGCATAGGAGAAAGTACTGCGAGGAGTGTGAAGCCATTTCTGGTATACACAGGATCTCTTTCCTGCACAATGCTGCGTGCCTAGTGGACTTCTAGAGTGCCCTGTACAAAATAAAGAAAAAGATCAAGAAATAGAGTGGCACTCTTCTCCTGGTGGTGACCTCCAAATATAAAGGCATACACCGGAAGATTAACATTTCAAGTATATTTAATCAAGCAACCGGTGCAACCAACAAACATCAGATCACAGCTTCAGCTTTATGTGTTTCATGCTACTCAGCGGATATATTGAAATGATACATTATTGTTTTAATAACACAAGATATGAGTAATTTTTGACACAATAGCCCCAGGAAATATAGAATGGATAATTGTCAGTATGTAAATAGTTTAAAGGAGAATTTAATCTATTAGTGTCAGATGAAATAACAATTTGTACAAAGATCAAAAGAGAAATCTTGTTAGTTTAACATATATGATTCAGGGTTCTCTTTCATTCATTAATTAAGGGCCACACATCACTAGATCCGAGACAATATAAATATAAGTGTTTGTGGGGGGGGTTTTCAGAAAATCTTATAATGTACAAAAATGTAATGTAAAAATAAAATGCTTAGCCCTGTTTTTAACAAGATACTGTGTGATACTGCACTATAATAAATGTTGTCCATGCAATTCAGGTAAATAGATAGTTGTTTTTATGCTTGACATTCAAATAGCGTATAGTGTTTTGGTAGTGAAGTCTCTTTAAGTGTAGATAGCTTTTTGTATTTTTGCTTATACTTGTGTGCAGGGCCAGCCTTAGGGGTGTGTGACACAGGGCGCATTACACCAGAGGGCACCACATAAAAAAATAATAAAAATAAGTTTGCCGGTAGAGGCACTGGCTGGGGAGATCAAAAGATCTCCCCCCACCAGCCATAGAGCTCTGTCTATGCTGCTCGCGCTCCCTGCACATAGTGATAAAGCAGGGCATAGGAAATATGATGCCCTGAGTCATCACTTCGCGCAGGGAGTGCACGGCTCACAGTCAAGTAAGAAGGGGGGAGAAAGAGAGAATGGATGGGGTGGGGAGAAGGGGCTAGAGAGAACTGACGGGGCGACAGAACTGATAGGGGAGGGGCGACAGAACTGATAGGGGAGGGGGGAAAGAACTGATAGGGTGAGAGGGGGAAATAACTGATAGGGGGAGAAAGAACTGAAAGGTGGTGGAGGGGGAGAAAGAACTGAAATTGGTTTGAGGGGGAGAGAGAACTTATAGGGGGAGGGGGGAAGAACTGGAAGGGAGAGAAAGAACTGAAAGGTGGTGGAGGGGGAGAAATAACTGAAATGGGGTGGAGGGGGAGAAAGAACTGATAGGGGAGAAAGAACTGAAAGGGGTAGAGGGGAAGAAGGGAAAGAAAGAACTGAAAGGGGTGTAGGGGGAGAAATAACTGAAAGGGGGAGGGGGAGAAAGAACTGATAGGGGTGGAGGGGGAGAGATAACAGATATAGGGGGTGGGCAGAGACATACATGGGATGGGAGAGGATAGAGAGACATGGAAGGGAGAGGAAAGAGACATGCATGAGAAGGGATAGAGACAGACATTGTAAGGGAGAGGAAAGACATACATGGGAAGGGAGAGAAACAGACATGGGAAGGGTGCAAGACACACATGGGAAGGGAGAGAAAAGAGAGTGACATGGGAATGGAGAGGAGAGAGACAGACATGAGGTAGAGGGGGGGCACTGGGCGCCTGAACCCTTTTAGTATTTAAGATATGCCTGGCAAGGTATTGGAGAGAACAGGAAGTCCAGACTTGGACTGATATTAAATCACAAACAGAATTTCAGGAGTGCTCTGAGAAATATTTTTATAACAAAGACAAACATAGCAGAAAATTATGTGATAAAATCTGTCTGCGTCGGTCACTGGTCCGTGTTTAGAAATAGGATCTGGCTTCTTTATCTTTTTCCCGTGTGAGGGAACAAATAATGATTGTGACTAGAATGTATTGGCCAAGACATTTACTAACCCCCACTTTCGGCCCCCCTCTGTGATAAAGTAATGTTGCCAAATACTTCCAACTGGCTGAACATTTTGGATGTTTGTACTGTATTTGTATGTGTTCGTTTCTTTCTGACATAAATATTATGCATTGTAAAATACTTGTTTGTAATAATATTATGTTATTGATCGAAAATTTTAAATTCTATATGTTTTAAGAAATTTTAAAAGTTATACACATTTACAAATAATAATAATCAAAATAATAATTGATTGCAGAAAAAATAAAACCATTGTGCATTTTCACCCTTTGTTCCCTATACTTAGTTCCGTTTTATTTGTTTTTCACTTCTCAAAGCTGGTAACACTATTTTGAAGACTATTTTGGTCTATTCACTAAAGATCGAATTAGTATCAAGGTGGTTGAGTTGGGAGGTTAAATTTGACTAAGTGTAAAACTAAAATGTGATCCCTCAACTTGACCTCCTTTAGGGATTCACTAAAATAAATTCATCCTCCCTCTTCCTCCTTGACAAAGTCCATCTTGGACTCCCATCTCAAACTCATTGAATGCAAAAAAATTATATTCATTAAAAAGTGAAGGGAGTTTGATTTGGGAGGTAAGTTGGACTTTGATGTCCAATACACCTTGTTTAACTCGCCAACTGTAAGGTAGACAGATGTAGTGAAATGACTGTGGATGCTGCAAAATCATAACATCACCCACTAAAATAGTGGGTGTTCTTTAACGGGCAGTAAAAAAAAAATCCACACTGTTCATTTTGTGGGGCGCTGGCCTGAGATTTCAGTATGCATTCTTTCTTCTCTTGGGACCGACATGGGTAGGTCTGTTGCATTTCTAAAAAAAAAAATTGGCCATTATTTAAATTTTTTGCTCAGCCCCTGAACCCAATATTTTTAGTAGGTCGGGGATCATTTCAGCTGCCTCAATGTCCCAGTATTTAAAAGTGAAATTATTATTTTTTTTTAAACATTTTTTTAAAAGTACACCTGTTTTTACCCATTAATTAACGGAATCCATTCATTTCAATGGGGGAAGGTTTTTCAGAACTCGACAGTTTATTTTTCTCCCCATTTAAATGAATGGGAGTTTAACTTCACTTTCACTCCCCTCCATTTTGAATGTTATCACTACATCTCAAACTCACTTAATTGCTCAGTGAATAGCATATTGCAAGGTTGTGATGAGGGTATGCGGGGGTGGCCAATTACAGACATACATTTTACAGTTCACTTATCTGTTTTACTTTTATTGAGTAAACTCCACAGCCTTCTGGATTAATATCACATGCTTTGTTTTAAAATGACTAAATATAGAGAGAGGCAGAAAAATGAACAGGGATTTGACTAAATGATGTACGCATTTCATAAAACTCCATCTGGTTCCCATGGCTTAGGATTTAACTGTTTTTGTGCATTAAATGCCTTAGGTTTTTTATTTTATTGCTTCAATTTTGCTCTAATGCTTATTGGAAAAACCAACAACTCGTTCTTTGTATTACATGTAATCTATTTTGGGAGTTGAGAATCTCTCATTTTATCTCATGACTAGCTGGCCAGTGTAATCTCACAAATATAGGTATATGGAGTCATTGCAGAACATCACTTCTGCATGGCTTACCACTATCACTATTATTAGTTAGCTATATTGTGATTATTGGAACAGGAGAGAAAATGTTGCTTGCTGCTTTTTTTGCTGTCCTTATATGGATTTAATGCTTGCTGGTTAGACTGGATATCACAAACTGCGAAAATGTAAATTACAGTGTTCATGGTGTGATTAAAAATTATCTCTGTCGGAACATTTCTGTTTTGATATTTTACTGAATCCAAGAACAAACATAAATGGACTATATAAAGTGGTAGGCCTACACAAAATGTATTTTCTCCAGTCATAATAACCTTTTGTGCTTGAAAGCTTTTGTCACCTAGAAGAATAGTACCTCAGCCACCTCTTTCATACTGTGTCTAGCTTGAAAAGCAGAACAGAAATCCAAACCACTTTTCAATTACCGCAACATAATCTGCATATAATGTAATTTAGCAAGCATGTGAATGCATTTCAAGATTAAACTCTGTTCCATGTGTCATATAAAGTTAGTTTTGTAAAATATATTAAATCAAATAAATTGCTATATTGCAAAATGTATGTGTGTGTGTGTGATATATCGAATGTGAGAAAAACAACCTGAGCAGTGGCTTTATAGCAGTGATGGCTAAGTTTGGCACTGCAGATGTTTGGGAACTACATATCATATGATGTTCACTCAAACAGTATCATGGGGTATGTAGTTACCAAACAACTGCAGTGCCAAGGCTAACTGTCACTGCTCTACAGTGTATATCTTGTGATCACATCTTTTTTTTATCATAGAGAAAAGCAAGGTCTGATTCCACATGCACTGCAATATCATCTGACCACTGTCCTTTGTTGGTACTTTACAGGTAAAGCAAATAATGGAAGAAGCGGTAACCAGGAAATTTGTCCATGAAGACAGCAGCCACATTATCTCATTCTGTGGTAAGTTCTGTGGGAAGTGGGCTATGTAACCTGGCAAAACTATGGGAACCGCTGTACAGTATATCAAACACTTCTAGGTTAAGCAAGTCAGCAAACATCCTCTGGCAATGGAAAATGTATTATTTGTATAAAGACTTAAAGGATAGAACTTGTTCAATTCAGACTAGATCATTCATATTTAGATGAATGGCTTATATAGCTTATATATTTTTTTTCCTGATAAAGAGAAATATATTAAAAAGTAAACTGGATCTTCAATACAAAGGATGTGAAATATGTGTACTGTGAGACAGATCAATTAGTAACTCTTCGGTTGACTCTGCTGTTCACTCTTCTGTGGTAGATGCATTTTGTAAAAGTTGGTAATAATAACATCAAGATTCAGTTGATTTTGAGAAAGTGTCGTAAGCACTTCAAAACCAACTAGGGTTGCCACCTTTCCTACAAAAAATACCGGCCATGCCACTTGCTCTATAGATTTAACATTGGCCCCAAGACAATTTTTTTTACCAGCCTGCCACCCTAACCCCAACAGGGAGAAAAGCACTATATACAAACGAGTTGCCTTTATTATGCTACTAGGATTTAATTACTAATATTTTTAAGAATTTTGTATAAGCAGATATTACTACATTTGCTAACAGACTTTTGCTAGTACAATTTAAAAAAAAAAACATAATTCTTTTTACTACTAAAAATTGTGTGTAGGAAAATTGGAAATCTCAGAAATGATAGCAGAGCATTTGATGTGCTTTTTAAGTTTACTGCTGCATCAGTATTGGTGAAAACATGTCCTTTATCATTATTAATGACTTCCCTGTACACAGTGATGAGTCCTATTCGCCACCTTTTACTGCACCGAGCTGCCTTGTCTGGTCAAGGTGTTATAGAGTAAAGTGTGCAGTCAATGAACTGTAACATTCTATGCTTCTTCATTAATGCCACCCTTTGAATAAATAGCTTACAGAGATTACAACCCGTAGCAAGAGTAAAAGAATAGGAGTTGGGAATTTGGTGGCAATATCTCCTCCTCCTGAAAACAGGCCTTTGAATGAAGATGTAAACCGTCATGGGTCGTTACTTTTGTTTCAGTGTTAGGAACTGGAACAAATTACCTTTTTACTTGCTTTCCTTACTGCTTGTCTTCATGACTGCTGCTCGTGCCAAGAAACTGCTTTCAGAAATCATATAGTAAGGGTTTAACACAGAAAGCATAGCGGGCGGGCATGTTCACCTTACTGAACAGCACGGTCATGTTCTTTAAAGCTTCAGCTTGACACTGCAACACAAGCCAAGTAACACAATAGTACAGACGTCAGCAGAGAGTTTGGGGGTAAAACTGTGAGTCATGTTAACTGATTGAGTGTCAGCGGGAAGAGAGATGCATTGCCCTGCCATGTCTACAAGGCTTGACAACAGTATTACAGAGCAACGAGTCGGAGGTATTTTATGCACCGAATGGGTGGCACCAGCACAGTTCTTGGCACTATGTCTCTCACAGGTTTTTTTTATCTTAAGGTAAATGCTACAAACCAAAAGAATTACATGAATTACTTTGCTTATATCCTATTGCTTTGTTAACTTTAGATTTATTACGTAACATATTTGACTAGAAGGCATTGATTGCATCTGCACTGGCAGATTCTCAGGCTATTTTTGTAAGAATTCATTTTAGCAGTCACATGAATGCCAATCTGCTAGCAGTAGTGAAAGCTGAAGGAACCCAGCTTGCTGCCTCAAGCCTGCCACTTATTTCACCCAGCACCAATTACTTGCCCTGCTTTAGTCACAGCTGCACCTTGGTGCATAATTTGATAACACCATGTGAGTAACAAATGCACCTTTGACATGCACTATGGCTGTTCGCTCGAACATCAATATGGATGACCTTCCTGGAAAATATATGCTACATGGCTGCATTAAAGGGACAGTCTAGTCCCCAAACTCACTTTGGTGCAAAATGAAGATTACTGCTTGTATAGTGCACAGGCCTTTTTCCAGTGTGATTTGATGCAGGCATTCTGCATAAATCACATTTTTAATATTTGACTCAAGCCCTCCCCGGTGATTACTCTGCATGTTTACTGAAGGTTCGGCGGCAATGATTAAATAGACACTGAGGATATAAAGTTTTGTTTCATTTAGTCACTTCCTGTGTGCCTCAAATTAAATACTTTGTGTGGACTCTGAGTGACAGTGCTTTTGTGCACAGTAGGATCTCTTAACAGTGCAACACATTGTCTAATGACATCACTCGAGAGACAGGAAATGCCATTGATTTGAATTAAAATATTCTCATAGTTACTGCAGCAAAACATTAAAAAAAAAGATAATCACTTTTACTCAGCTATTGTGGGCAGTCCTGGTTTCTTGCAAACTGCTGAAATGTCACAATTTCATATAGCTGTAAGTATTTTACATTTTAAGCAATGCAAAATGTAAAACATGCATTTTAAAAATACCACATTAATATGCATTGATATTTGGAATATGCATTTTGGGCACTGCACAATTCCTTTTAAAAACAATGTAACTAGGCCTCCCATCCTTAAAGTTGATATTTTCTATAGATAGATACATCAAAGTGTTTTCAGTTTTAAACAGTGTAGATATATTGAAGTATTGCGTGTGCACCTGTGTATAAAGCAGACTCCTGAAATACGTCGAGTCTGCACAGTCTCTTTTCCGCACATTTCTGAATTGCTTTTGCACCCATGTATAAAGAATCAGGCACCTCCACCAAACACTGTCGGAGATCCTTCTTCTACATTGTAAAGGGTTTGAATGTTTTACAAAAAAAAGAGAGGGGGGAGGACAGTCAAGGGAGGGAGACAACAGACATGGGTGCAGAGAGAAGAGACAACAAACATGGGAATGGAGAGAGACATTCAATGGGGGAATAGGAGAGAAAGAAAGGCATGGGAAAGGAGAGGGAAAGACATGAGGGGGAGAGGAGACAAACAGGGGGACACATTAAGAAATTTACTTTTTTTTTTAACAAGAAAAAATAATAATGGCTTGTGTGTATGTGACTGTGTGTGTGACTGTCTCTGTGTGTGTGTGTAAATGTGTGCACGAGACTGCGTGTGTGTTTGCGTGATGGATGTGCTGTTGTCTAGTGGTTGTGAGTAGGCGCAGTAATGGGAGGGCAAGGGGCGGAGCTATCCTGTAAGTAAGAGGCACAGACAAACCTGGAACAGAAATGCCCCCTTTCCCTGCAATGAGATATAGCAGCAGGGAGGGGGGACATATTGATCTACATTTTATTTATTTATTTTTTAAGATTAAAAAAAACAAACAAAAAAAAACTGCTCACTTGTAAGAGTGTATGTATGTATGTATGTATGTATGTATGTGTGTGTGTGACAGACTGTATGTGTGTATGTATAAGTGTATGTGACCGACTATGTATGAGTGTGTGTGTCTATGTTACAGACTGTATGTATGAGTGTGTGTCTGACAGACTGTATGGATGTGTCTGACAGACTGTATGTATGTTTCTATGTGACTGACTGTATGTGACGTATGTGCGCCTGTATATGACTGCATGTGATTGTGTTGTTTGTGCTGTTGTCTGGCTCCTAGATTTTTTTGCTGGCTCCTAAAACTCAGTTTGTCAAGCCCTGGTATAAATGTAACTAGTTATATACATATATTTGGGGTCCACCTCAAGCTTTTTAAAAGGCTGGAAATATTAAATATTTTACAGTTCCTTTTGTGGTCAGAAACTTAATATTTGTTTGCTGAGAGGGTGGTGGGTGCATGGAATAGTCTTCCAGTAGAAGTGGTGGAGGTTAATACAGTGAAGAAGTTTAAGCATGCATGGGATAGGTATAAGGCTATCCTTGATATGATAAGGCCAGGGAATAATGAAAATATTACTTTACTGAGAGGGTAGTGGATGCATGGAATAGTCTTCCCGTAGAAGTGGTAGAGGTTAATACAGTGAAGGAGTATAAGCATAAGGCTTTTCCAGATATAAGATGAGGAAGTATTATTTTCTGAGAGGGCAGTGGATGTATGGAATAGCCTTCCAGCAGAAGTGGTAGAGGTAAACACAGTGAAGGACTTTAAGCATGCATGGGATACGAATAAGGCTATCCTAGATATAAGATAAGCACAGGCACTAAAGAAAGTATTACTTTACTGAGAGGGTAGTGGATGCATGGAATAGTCTTCCAGTAGAAGTGGTAGAGGTTAACACAGTGAAGGAGTTTAAGCATGCGTGGGATAGGCATAAGGCTATCCTAGATATAAGATTAGGCCAGGGACTAATGAAAGTATTACTTTACTGATAGGGTAGCGGATACATGGAATGGCCTTCCAGCAGAAGTGGTAGGTTCATACTAATGTATGTTTTATGGTGTACACACGGCTCTCTGACTGAAGCACATCTGCACCAGGTCTTACTATATTTCACGTAAAGGTGATAATATCCATATGCCTGATGTAGATGTTGTGCTGTGAATGTATCTGTTGTATACCAAGGATCCTGGTAATGCTGGTGGGAACTTGATGATATATTCTACACTGTGACTAGTAGGGGGAGTTACATTATGCTAATTATGTGGAGTGGGTGGAGCTTTGGACAGTAGCTGAGCTGCAAAGTGTCCCTGGCAATTTTTTCCAAATGTTGGCATCTATGAATTTCCTGACAGAGCTCATTCTTCCTCCTCTGGCTTGTCCTCTTTGCTGCTGCGCTTATTGCCCAGTTGTAATCTTGGCACAGTTTTTGTATCAGTGCTGTGTTCTCCTCCACTGATAAACTCTGCTGGCACAGTTTGTGCCTTGACTTTCTCTGCGCCCGCCCTTTGAAAGTTGGAATCACAGCGTAAGGTGCGGCAATTCATGCTATTCACTGAATTAGATTGCCTCACTAGAAGTCGTTGATTGTCCATGTAAAGAGATAGAGGTGGTTTTGCCTCGGTAGTCTGGGAAATACTTCTGAGATCCAGAGGTTTCGGCAGGGATTCCTGATCTTCTCTTCTGGTTGCTGGATACCACCCCTTGGCTTGGCAAGTAACAGAGATGTGCACTGCCCTTATCAAATGGGTAGGCACACTTCTAGGCATCTGTGTGTTTCATGTGGTATAGACCACATCATGGACCGGGTGCCTGATGGATTGTGCATGGATCCTCCGCAGCCACGAAGAGGCCACCCAAAAGGCCTCCCTGGTAAGTGGAGTGCTCGTTGGGATTCCTGACCCTCATGCTGTTACAGTTAACTATGAGCAGTAATTAAAAGCTAACCAAGAAGAGATTCAAGTGTAATCTTTGATCCGTTTAAACATCAGAAACAAACCAAAATAGAAGTCTAAAGATCTGTCAGGGAAGTGGATAAGTCAGTTCACTGACAAGACACCAGTGAAACAACATGTAAGAACCAATACATGATCCTATCGTCCAAAGCACTGTCACATGTATAGAGGTTAATTGGGAAGCCTAACCAAAGACTTCCAAACTACCATGTCACAGGGATAGCATACCGTGACGTAACTGCAGCAATTGGTGTGTCACGGGAACATGATTAACGCAGCTACTATCAGGGGCAGGAGATGCTTATCTCCTAGGAACTATGGGTTGTGTGATGTGCGTCAACATAGAATTGACACACCCGCAAACCATTGCCAGAGAGGTCCCTTCACTCGACCAGATGTCTGATGTGCTCACAGAAGTGAGCTCTGTGAAATGGCAGCTCAGACTTTTTTTTAGTTAACCGTTGGGACACAGTGAATGAAGCTTTAATTTTAAAAGTTTCTGTGATTGATGTTCAGTGTCAAAATATTAATTAAGATTTGTTGTTTAGTCCTGCTGTGGTGTGCATCCAGTGTCTGTGATATGATCAAGCCAGTCAATAAAAAAAAATCAGGTTTTGTCAACTCATTGCTCATTTTAATGAAATGCTGCAGCATTCAGATGGCAGAATATAAAGATGCTTGTCAGAAGAGTTTAAGCAATCAGTAGTCATTCATTGGGCAGATAAGGCGTTCACTACTTAGACAATAATACAGTGATGTTTAAGATAAAATAGTATTGTTACAACCAGGGCCGGCCTTAAGTGTTCCGGCGCCCTGTGCGGGCTGCCCCCGTTGCGCCCCCCCCCCCCGTCTCTTTCACCCCCCTATGTTTGTGTCTCTCTCCCTTCCCATGTTTGTCCCTTTCCTCTTTCTTGCCATGTCTGTCTCTCTCTCTCTCCCTCTGTTCTGTCTCTTTCCCCCCGTCCCCTGTTCTGTCTCTCCCGCCCCCCCCTCCCCTGTTCTGTCTCTCTCCCCCCCCCGTCCCCTGTTCTGTCTCTCTCCCCCCCGTCCCCTGTTCTGTCTCTCCCGCCCCCCCCCTCCCCTGTTCTGTCTCTCTCCCCCCCTGTCCCCTGTTCTGTCTCTCTCCCCCCCGTCCCCTGTTCTGTCTCTCTCCCCGTCCCCTGTTCTGTCTCTCTCCCCCGTCCCCTGTTCTGTCTCTCTCTCTCCCCCAGTTCTGTCTCTACCCCCTGCCCCTTTTCTGTCTGTCTCTCTCCCACCCCTCCCCTGTTCTGTCTCTCCAGCCCTGTTCTCTCTCCCCCCTAACCCCTGTTCTGTCTGTCTCTCTCCCCTCCCCCTGTTCTGTCTGTCTCTCTCACCCCTAACCCCTGTTCTGTCTCTCCCACCTGCCCCTGTTCTGTCTGTCTCTCTCTCCCCCCTAACCCCTGTTCTGTCTCTCCCCCCTGCCCCTGTTCTGTCTGTCTCTCTCTCCCCTCCCCCTGTTCTGTCTCTCCCCCCTAACCCCTGTTCTGTCTCTCCCCTCCCCCTGTTCTGTCTGTCTCTCTCCCCCCTAACCCCTGTTCTGTCTCTCCCCTCCCCCTGTTCTGTCTGTCTCTCTCCCCCCTAACCCCTGTTCTGTCTCTCCCCTCCCCCTGTTCTGTCTGTCTGTCTCCCCCCTAACCCCTGTTCTGCCTCTCTTTCCCCCCTCCCCTACCTTTGCCTGCATCTTGTATCCAGGGAGGGGGCGGAGCTAACCGGCACAGCGTTGTAGCTCCGCCCCCACCCCGGGAAGCAGAGCAGAGTCTGCATTACGGGGAGCCATGGGCAGCAAGAGAAGGTGCTGCTCGGGCTCCCCGTGCTTAATGCAGGCATGGGGAGCCGAGCAGCACTATCTCATGCTGCCCGGGGCTCCCCGTGAAGCAGACTCTGCTCTGCTTCCCGGGGTGGGGGCGGAGCTACACCGCTCAGCCGGTTAGCTCCGCCCCCTCCCCGGACCAAGCAGAGCATGCCGAGCAGAGGGCTGGTGAGGGGGGATCTTTTGATCTCCCCCCCAGCCAGTGCCTCTACCGGCTTTTTTTTTTTTTTTTTTTTTTACTTTTTTTTTTTTTTTCTTTCTACCGTGAGGGCGCCCCCTGGGGTGTTGCGCCCTGTGCGCTCGCACAGGTCGCACACCCCTAAGGCCGGCCCTGGTTACAACTATGAAACCATAGGACCAAACACATACAGTGAAAAAAGTGTTGAGGAAGAGATTCCTTGTTTTAAAGTACTAGCATGGTATTGCACACTTACTCATTTTACAATGGGATATATAAATATACTTTTTAGTTATGAGCAGCTATTCATAGATTGTTGTCATGGTATTAAGAACCAAAGATTCCATCTAGTCTTTCAGATGTAAATCGTTATTTACATCTTAAAGACTATTTTATATTTGCAAATCAAGGCCTCTCAGGCCTGAGTGCCTTAAACTCCAACTTCCATCTATACACAAATGGCTTTTTATTTGCAACTAAATATAAATGATATATTACTCCTGACACTAATAAGTGTTGGCTCAACACTACTTTATAGCTGTGGGATACATCCATGTAAGACCTGCAGACGAGTGGTTATAGGCAATAATTTCTCATCATCATTCACTGGCAGGAGCCTGTGCCAGTATGTTGGCATGACCACCTGTCCACTAAAAGAGAGGATTAGGAAGGATATAGGGAGAAGCCCTATTAGAAGACACTTCTTAGAATGTAATCATGGTAATGCAGAAAAATATTTGGTTCAAGGTATTGAACGACATATATGTTAGAGGCGGGAACTGTACTCAGAAATGATGGTACCTTGAGGCCAAGTGAATCTTTGAGCTTCAAACTAGGAAGCCACTTGGTCTAAGTTCAGAATATGATGTACCATACTTTGTGTAGGCTTATAGTTTAACATTAATTAGTCTGCTAGTATGTGATGGAAGTGCATTCTATGGAAGATGTTCTATGTCCCTTTGTTCTTCTTACCTGGATCCTTTCTGATTTCTGTATGTAATTTTCTATAAGTGGTGCAATGGCATTCTATTCCTCTTTCAACAATTATGAGAACACGCAGTTTCATTTGTTTGTTCTGAGCCCCCTTGTACCGTATTTGCTCGGATATAAGACGACCCCCCCAAACTTGTAATATTGCCTGAATATAATACTACCCTATATGAAAAAGGTTTACTGGTAAATATTCACATGTGAACTGCTTTATCAAAAATAATAAAAATGATGACAGAATTTTTTTTCTTGTCTTTATTCCCTTTTATTTGCCCCCTTTTTAATCTGCCCCCCCCCCCCCCAGACTTAGCCATCTGCCCCCAGACTTAATCAATGCATCCCCACACTTAGTCAATGCATCCCCATCCACAGCCATATGCTCCCCAGACTTAGCCAATGCATCCCCTAACACAGCCTATGCCCCCCAGATGTATCCAATGCATCCCCAACATAGCCATCTTCCCTCCAGACGTAGCCAATGCATTCCCTATGCTGACCCCCCAAACTTTTCCCCTGCTGCCCTTCCCCCCAGACTTTTCCCCTGCTGTTCTCCATCCCCAGACTTCGCCCCTGCTGCCCTTCCCCCCAGACTTTTCCCCTGTTGCTCTCCATCCCCAGACTTTGCCCTTGCTGCTCAACCCCCCCCCCCCCCCGACTTAACCATGCACCCCTGGTGTCCAGTGGGTGCAGCCAGAGATGTCTGCACGCATTGCGCAGACATCGTCCGATGCTACCGACACTTCCGGGTCTTCTATGATGGGCATTCCTTGACAGACAGACATGGGAAGGAAGTGGAGAGGCAGACAGAGATGGGAAGCGATGGAAGAGAGACAAACATTGGAAAGAAAAGGATACAAAGACAGACATGGGATGGAAGAGGAGGGAGAAGGACATGGGAAGGAAGAGAGACAGATGGACATGGGAAGGGAGAGGAGTGCGACAGACATGGAAAGGGTGATCAGACTCTGGATGAGCCCCTGCTCCTGGGTGCTGGAAAACACAATCTGGGTGCTGAGCAAGTGCTGGGAATGCAATCTGCTTGCCGGGGCAAATCCTGTGCTCAGGCAAGACCTGTGGGTGCAATCTGGGTGTTCTTGCAAGACCTGTGTGTGCATCTACAATGCACGTGCATACACACATACCAAAATTGGTTCGCACATGCATTATTGCCACTTTGTGGTGCATTACTTGAATTTGTCAAAAGATTGGGCATTCAGGACCAGAAACGTTCACCATCACTGTGGATGTATCGCAGTTCACAACGATAAATGAGATTTGTTATTTCACTCCTCCGTACATTTAATCCAATTCAATGTATAGCGCCTCATACATGCTGACTATCAGTGCTTTATATTATCATACCCTGTATTCACAGACTTATTCCATGTTTTGTTTCTTGACTGACCTCTGATAAAGCTGCTAAGCAAAACGTGTTAGGTTTTATGAAGTATATTGATGCTATCATTTCATTGTGAAACTTCCAGTGAGGTTCAACCATATGTACAATTGTTAAACTGTTCTTTTATTACATTTTTAATTTTGCTGTTTGTGGCATTTCTTAATTAAGGACAACTAAACAACTAAACTTTTTTTGGATTCTGTATTTTTCAACTCTAGTCAATAATTAAATTAATTTAATTAATTACTTTGGATATAATCTGTATATATGAGAGCAATCTGGAGCAGCAGCATAGGTATAATCGTTGTATATACACTGCTCAAAAAAATAAAGGGAACACTTAAACAACACAATGTAACTCCAAGTCAATCACACGTCTGTGAAATCAAACTGTCCACTTAAGAAGCAACACTGATTGACAATCAATGTCACATGCTGTTGTGCAAATGGGATAGACAACAGGTGCAAATTATAGGCAATTAGCAAGACACCCCCAATAAAGGAGTGGTTCTGCAGGTGGTGACCACAGACCACTTCTCAGTTCCTATGCTTTCTGGCTGATGTTTTGGTCAATTTTGAATGCTGGCGGTGTTTTCACTCTAGTGGTAGCATGAAACGGAGTCTACAACCCACACAAGTGGCTCAGGTAGTGCAGCTCATCCAGGATGGCACATCAATGCGAGCTATGGCAACAAGGTTTGCTGTGTCTGTCAGCCTAGTGTCCAGAGCATGGAGGCGCTACCAGGAGACAGGCCAGTAC
The DNA here is from genome assembly GCA_036172795.1 of Pelodytes ibericus. NCBI lineage: Eukaryota > Metazoa > Chordata > Amphibia > Anura > Pelodytidae > Pelodytes > Pelodytes ibericus. Next base: position 111,825,393 of record CM069860.1, read on the forward strand.
ATCAAGAGACGTGGAGGAGGCCGTAGGAGGGCAACAACCCAGCAGCAGGACCGCTACCTCCGCCTTTGTGCAAGGAGGAACAGGAGGAGCAATGCCAGAGCCCTGCAAAATGACCACCAGCAGGCCACAAATGTGCATGTGTCTGCTCAAACGGTCAGAAACTGACTCCATGAGGGTGGTATGAGGGCCCGACGTCCACAGGTGGGGATTGTGCTTATAGCCCAACACCATGCAGGACTTTTGGCATTTGCCAGAGAACACCAAGATTGGCAAATTCGCCACTGGCGCCCTGTGCTCTTTACAGATGAAACCAGGTTCACACTGAGCACATGTGACTGACGTGACACAGTCTGGAGACGCCGTGGAGAACGTTCTTCTGCCTGCAACATCCTCCAGCATGACCGGTTTGGCAGTGGGTCAGTAATGGTATGGGGTGGCATTTCTTTGGGGGGCCGCACAGCAGTCCATGTGCTCGCCAGAGGTAGCATGACTGCCATTAGTGACCCCTTGTGAGACCATATGCTGGTGCAGTTGGCCCTGGGTTCCTCCTAATGCAAGACAATGCTAGACCTCATGTGGCTGGAGTGTGTCAGCAGTTCCTGCAAGACGAAGGCATTGATGATATGGACTGGCCCGCCCGTTCCCCAGACCTGAATCCAATTGAGCACATCTGGGACATCATGTCTTGCTCCATCCACCAACATCACGTTGCACAACAGACTGTCCAGGAGTTGGCAGATGCTTTAGTCCAGGTCTGGGAGGAGATCCCTCAGGAGACCATCCGCCACCTCATCAAGAGCATGCCCAGGCGTTGTAGGGAGGTCATACAGGCACGTGGAGACATCACCCACTACTGAGCCTCATTTTGACTTGTTTTAAGGACATTAAATCAAAGTTGGATCAGCCTGTAGTGTTTTTTTCCACTTTAATTTTGAGTGTGACTCCAAATCCAGACCTCCATGGGCTGAAAAATTTGATTTCCATTTTTTAATTTTTGTGTGATTTTGTTGTCAGGACATTCAACTATGTAAAGAACAAAGTATTTCATAAGAATATTTCATTCATTCAGATCTAGGATGTGTTATTTTAGTGTTCCCTTTATTTTTTGAGCAGTGTACAAAAAAAAGAATAAATTCTAGCGCTTGTGTTTTTCTCTGTGTGCACACGTGGATAAAAATATAGAAAATTGCAAAAGCAAAAATGGTAGGTGCGCTCAGTAACCCCCACCAAAAGGTAATAAAAGAGAAATCTAATAATTGCCTGAAAATATAGTCACTCTTGTACAAAACTGAGGATGATCATGAATGTCTCAGAATATACACAGAGAGAGACACACACAAAAAAACATAGTACAGTATAGCCACAATATCAAAGAAAGAGCAGTAAATATATGCTGTTGCACTCACAAAACTTTCGAAAAAGTAGGGCTCATCTATTGCAATTGTAGCGCGTATTCACCACCTCCTTTTCCTCATCCAGTGTATCGTGGGATAAGGTTCAAGGAAAATGCAGGGAAGAGAGTGAATATCACAAAGTACAAAATTTGAATACAAAAAACAATAGTAGCTTACATATATATTTCAGGGAAAGCAGCACGGCAGTGTCCCCCAAAACGAATGCAGAATCTGAAGTCCAGCAGTAGTGCAAACAGAAACAGCTTATTTAAAAGCATAAAATAAAATAATTTAAGAAGTCCAAAGTAGAGCCAAAATCAGCTTAAGAATAGCAGTACAGGTCTTACGCATCGCGTTTCACCTAAACACAGGCTTCCTCTTGGCGTGTCTTTAAGCCTACAGCACCCGGGGTTCCCAACCAGTCTCCTGCACCGGTACTGACCAGGCCTGCCTCTGCTTAGCTTTTGAGGTCGGACGGGATCGGGCGCTCTCAGAGCAGTATGGCTGTAGAAAATTATTAGTGCCCCCCAGTTTTGACTGTGGTATTTTATGAATATCTTTATCATTAATATGTTTAATTTACTCACGAATATCAGGTTAGAAGCTTTAACTGATCCTTCAAATCTGCTTTCCAGCATTTGGCTGGATGCTGTGAAGTGAAAAAAAAACATTATCTAAAGTGCTTTAGAAAAAGCATCAAAGTATACCAAATGATAACTATTCTTGCAGTATCTGCATACAAATATCATACAGCAACCATGCAAATTAACGTTAAATTTAAAGTGAATGCATATTGGTAAAGTACAATACACTTACTTCCTAGGAAAATATTTAAACCATAGGACAAGTATCCTATGAAACAAATACTGTAATATGATAAATTATATGCCAGGAAGGAACAGGTAAACCTGGTAGAGTAGAGAATTGCTACATAGAGAATTGCTTATTGTTAGTACAGGAACACTGATTCACATGGCTGTCAAGGTCATTGCTGGCTTCAGAGCAAGATCCTGTAGTTTTTCCTGCTTGTACAGCACAATAGTTATTTATATTTTCATAAATATATTAATGTCCAGCAACATATTGCCTTGTAGAATGCATGTGTAGCTAGGGTAATTTCAATTAATTAATTCATCAAAAACACATATTAATTATACACATATTAATTATTCATGTGAACGCTATATTTGACCCTCAAAAAAAAAGAGCTGATCATGCAGCTGTATGCAGACAGTGGGTGGAGATTCTTAGGGTACAGCTGTACACTTAAAATTGTGCATGCCCTGCCGTGCTCCCATTGAAAATAATGTCGGAAATGCTGGATAAGTGTGCACTGATCATTACAAAGCTAGCATGACAAGCTAAACATTTTTGGGCAAGATAATTTCTTCCTATTTTGGGTATGCTTTGTCTTTTATTCACTTGTAAGTTTACATGTTGTTATTGTTTCCAGCTTTCCCCAAGTTACTCCACAAGTTATAGCTAAATATCAAAAGCGGGAATGGTAGGTAGAAGGGTCGAACTTGATGGACTTGTGTCTTTTTTCAACCTAAATTACAATATTACTTTATAACTCAGTAAGCAAAGTACCGTATTTGCTTGAATATAAGACGACCCCCCAAACTTTGGATATTCCTTTAGGAAAAAAACTAAAAGCCTTAATATAAGACTACCCTATAGGAAAAAAGTATAACTTGTATATATTCACATGTAAATTGCTTTTTAATATTTAATAAAAATTATATTTAAAAAATGCATTTCTTGTTTTTATTTCCTTTTATGTGCCAATGCTGCTTTGTCTCTCTCTCCCCCCCCCCCCAGCGTTGTCTCTCTCTCTCCACCCAGTGTTATTTCTCTCCCCCCTCCCTCCCACGTTGTCTCTCCCTCCCCCCAAACATTTCTTTCTATCTCCAGCTCCCTCCTTTTCTCACTCTCCCCCTCTCTCTCACCTTGTCTCTCTCTGCCCCCCCCTCCCACCTTGTCTCTCTCTGCCCACCCTCCCACCTTGTCTCTCTCTGCCCCCTCCCACCTTGTCTCTCTCTGCCCCCTCCCTTTGTCTCTCTCTGCCTCCCTCCCGCCCCTTGTCTCTCTCTGCCCCTCTCCCTCCCCTTGTCTCTCTCTGCCCCCCCTCCCACCTTGTCTCTCTCTGCCCCCCTCCCTTTATCTCTCTCTGCCCCCCTCCCGCCCCTTGTCTCTCTCTGCCCCTCTCCCTCCCCTTGTCTCTCTCTGCCCCGTCTCTCTGTCCCCCCTCCCTCCCTCTCACCTTGTCTCTCGCTGGTGGCTAGTGGGGGCAGCCGGGGGATGTCTGTCATAATAGACGGAAGTGTCGGGCAGCATGGAGGATGTCTGCACTATTGTGCAGACATCCCCCGGCTGCCCAAATATCCCTGGTGCTTAGCGGGGACAGCCGGAGGATGTCTGCATGATACAGCTGTTAGCGAGGGGGATCCAGGTCCCCTGCAGCTCTGCGGGGGACCTGGATCCCAGTCTTATAGTCTGACCTCAATTTGAGCTCAAACTATAAGACGACCTTGAATATAACATGAGGGGTCTTTTTCAAAGCATTTGCTCTGAAAAAACCTTGTCTTATATTCGAGCAAATACGGTATAAAGCTAATGCTTAGCGAAATCAAGTTCCACCCAGCAGGGTGTGTGTCTAGGGTTGCCACCTTTTCCTAAACAAAAATACTGGCCATATTTGTGGGTGAGTGAGGGCGGGGCTACAAAAGGGGTGGAGTCACTAAATTTTGCATTTTAGTGATCTGTGAAACTCATTTTAAGCTCATTTTGTTCAGACTGAAAACCACTTTATTTTTTTAATTTAGTTATATGCAGTGCTTACTAAGTGAAATAAAGTTTATTCTCCTTTTCTGTATCAAGAAAAGTGACAAAGGCACACAGCAGCCTCATTCAATATTACACCACACAACAAAAATAAAAGCTCACTTTAAGAAATGCTAGGAAATTTGTAGAATATTTAAGTGGACTGCATATATCGTTAAAAAAACGTTTGAATTATGGTCCTAATAAATAAGCAGCCTTTAAAGCGACTTGCAAATTACTGTATAGTGTTAAATAAGAATTTTTGCAGAACAAAAAAAAGTGCAGACATTGCAGATATATCCTGCAGGACAGCATACACCATTTAATACACACAAACATGGGAATATGCACATTTCACTAACACATGATTTCTAGTCATTGATTACAGTTAACTGGTTGCCAAACTATAAGAAATGAGTTGTACCTCTCAGTTTAAAAAACAAGTACTACTAGATCATTTACCTGCAACTAAAACCGACTGGTTGCCATGGTAACATCAAACTCCAGCTCATCACTTTGTACACTGCCACTGCCAGCTTAGGGTTGCTACCTTTTTCACAAACAAATAACGGCCTTGCTGATGCCTCCACAGACTTAAAATTGGCAGCAACCCATTTTTTTTTACCGGCCTGCCAGTAAAATACCAGCTAAGTGGCAAACCTAATCCAGCTCCTTGTGCTGGAACAAGTAGCTCATCTGCTCCATTTTCACTACTAATTACCTGTTGCACATAGAGAAAGCAGTCCAGTGGATGTAAGTGAGCTGCAGGATGAATCTCCACTGGAGGCTGGAACAGGTGCTAAGCTGTCACTTAGAGGAACTCCTGCACTTATAGAGCCCACTCTGTCTTCCTTCACACATGCACACAGCTACATGTCCCTCCCACACACACACACAGAGCCCTCACCCCTTATGTCTGTCTCTCTCTCTTTCGCCTCTTATGTCTGTCTCTCTCCCTCCCTCACCTCTTATCTCTCTATCCCTAACCTTTTATCTCTCTTCTCCTTTAAGCCGTCATCACTGGATGTGCAGCTTGTGTGTAGTCTTCCCCAGGCAGACACAGATCACGTCTGGAGCTGAGTGTTAATCTCTCCGCAGCTCTCTCCGGCGAGGGGAAGACTACACGCTGCATATCTGATGATGATGGCTCCTCATCAGTTCCAAAGGCTCTTGCTCGCTCCCACAGCAACAAAACACCAGCCATTGCATGGCCATGCTGGTAAACTACCGGCCAGGTGGCAACTCTGTGTATCCCTACTGTCAACTATGGTCATCACTGGAGACTGATTCATTAGTGGGAATACATCGAGGGAGAGCATATGGTCAGTTTAGTCCATGAAAGTATTCTGCTGTGCTGCAGTAGACACAGGGAATAGTTTTCAAATATTTGTTTATGTTTAAATCACAGATCCTAATGAGTGGAGTATCTGTGGAGCAAAGCTGCTGTGTATCCCACTGAGACTCCTCCACTCTAAAGAAAATCCTCTTTATTGGAGCATGCAAACAAAAGTTATACAAGCAATGTTCCTAGTGGTGTAATAGCATCATTTTGATGAAGAAATAAAAAAAACTTTAAAACATTTTAAATAAATAATATAACTTTCATTTTTTAAAGCAAATAATAACGAATTAAATAACACCATAAACACCATCAGAATATAAACATGGTAAGATGGAGATGTAATGCTGAACTAATTTGGTCTCGTTTGGTGCAAAATATTTTTGGCTATAATTTTTATGTTATGGTGGAAGATGCAGCAAGCTACTCAAAAGTCAGGCACATGTTGGTTGAGCATCTTAACTCACTGACTTCAATATGAACTGTGCAGGCACAGGGGCCGGCCATTTAATGGGGCAGCTGTCCCAGACAGCACTGTGGCAGATGTAGCACTTTGCTGTTCCATGCAGCATTTTTTTTTTCTGTGTCTGGGGAAGGTTGATTTGAAGGAGGTCTCAGCCAATCTGGTGAGACCTCTCAACTCTCCTGTTCAGTCCCTCCTTCACACGAGGAGCTCAAATCCTGAGAAAACTGCTCCAGGTAAGTTAAAAACTGACAGTGTGTGTTTGTGTGTGTGTGTGTGTATCAGTGAATGTGTGTATGTCAGTGTGAGTGAGAGTTTGTGTCAGTTTGAGTGAGAGTGTGTGTGACAGACGGTCTGTGTATGTGTGTGAGTGAGTGTGTGGATAAAGGGGTTAACTCCTCTGATACTGCCTATATCTGTCTAGCCACCCAAGGGGTTAACCCCTCTGACACTGCCTATATCTGTCTAGCCACTCTGGGGTTAACTCATCTGACACTGCCTAGATATGTCAAGCAATCCAGGGGTTAACTCCTCTGACACTGCCTATATCTGTCTGGATTTTGTTATAGGTCACTGGTCACATTATTATGTTTTAGCGAATTGCACAGGGTTTTATCATAATAAAGTTTTACTATTACTTTCTTTTCACTTTAGCTCACCCACGAGGTGAAATGATAGAAATGTTAAAACAAACATTATTATGAAAAGAGGCTGTGCAATTTCCCAAATTATAATATGTGGCCATTGACCTATAACATGACTTGGACATTAAGTTTAATCGCTCAAACATTAAGGGTACACATATTTAATCTCTGGCCAATAGAGTATTTCGTTTAATTTTGCATACTGTAAGGTGCATTAAATTATCACTTCCTGGTAAGTTTAATTTTAGTTTGAATTATCATGACTCTGGGGTTTTTTTTGTTAGGGGATGGGGGGGGGGGGCAGCATTTAGTTTTTCAAAATAAATTTGGCAGACAAATATTTAGCTATGCATTGTTCAGGGACAAATTTTAGCAGGAGAAACTAATCAAGTGTGTCCCTTTTTATAATGCATAGTTGTCAGAAAGATCAAATGTTCATCTCACCTCACTTCTAGTGAATAGATCCCAAAGTCAATTTATGTCACGGTAGTTCTTGTAATTATGTCAGATTTGCACTCAGCAATAAGATATAGTATACCTTACCCTCTGTTATCATCACATATGCATACTGTATGCAGTGCATCACATATGCAAAGCCACCATTTATTAGTAGCAGCATAATTATGTGAGTTTTGATATACTTATTTGTACATGCTGTAGAAACCACACACAACACTGTATTTTTGTATGTTATCATCACAGTCTAGTATTCAACAACATTATTATGGAAAGATGCATTTTCCATTTCTTTGTAAAACAAAATTGTGCGTCTATTTCTATCATTGAAAACCCAGATAATTAGTGTAATGAGACAAGCAGATGTAGTTCTACTCAGACAGCTTTTCTCATAGGTGAAATTCATCAGTAGGACAGTCACATGCAACTTTATATCAATAGACTGAGGAAGAAATGTGCTAGACAGGAAACAGACCATCCTTAATCGTTTCAAGGCCTAATAAGCTTTTTTAGATTTACTCTATATCATGGGATGGCAACTTGTGTGTCTCCTGCTACTGGTCAGCTGAGATCATGAGTTGGCGTAAGTCAACATCAGGAGAGCCAAATCTTACCTACCCCAGCCTTAGTGTCACTGAATAGTTTCCAAAATAATATTGTGGAACTGTACTTAGCAAGCAGGGTGTCACAGCAAGGGCACCACCCTGTCCCCTGAACTCTATGTAGATCCAAAAATGCTCAGCACTCCAAAGTTGGGAAATAAATGTGTATATTTTACCACACATGGCAACATTTCAACTTACCCAGAGCCTTTAAAAAACCATGGTGGTGTAATAAATAACATTATTTCACAACTTTGGACTGCTGAACATTTTTGGACTGAATAGTTTCCAAGAATTAGCTGAATTATTAGCTGCAGTGAATTATGCTGGGTGATTGTTAAAGGAATTTGTTTCTTCATTTCAGCCAAGAATATTGTTATTTGGGATAAATTGACAAGTAGGGATATATTTATATGTAGAATATTGGATGTTGCCATTTTCACTGAGATATTTGCTCTCTGATTATTAATAAAACTGATTACTAAATGATTTTATCTAAGCCAGCCGGAGAGTTCACTACCAAGTGTCCTTACCCATGTACAATTATTTCCATTTCACACTGCTACCAGTGAATATGTTATAATAAATGTTATGTATCGCTATGGTTAGTCAATACAGTGGATCATATGTTTATCCTTATCTTTATTGTTGTTATTCCTAGCATGATTTGGGTCTACATGACTCATAAAATCAAAGCGATGTTTAATTGAAGTTTATCACCCACAGCATTTTATTAGAAATCAATTCCAATCTCATCTCTTACTGCATTGATTTTGGGTCATTCCACTATGGCACGTACCAACCCGAAGATATAGTGTGCAAACAATTACTTTTATATAGGCGGTGTTCTGATTTCTTATTTTCATCACTGAATGATATATGCATGTGTTAGAAAAAGGATTTTTTGTTTTATTGAATAGCCATTACAGATAATAATATGAATGTGTGACAGTCTAGTAAATAATTGCAGTATAGCAGTTGTTTGCCAACAGAGGACAAATGTTTGAACCAATCGGTACATTTATTGGCATCAAACATTTTACCTTTGTGAGACCAGTAACACAATTCACCACCCATTCAAATACTTAAAGAGGCATTATATTTGGGGTCTAGGATACTTCGGCGCCACATCTTCATCGCTGACAGTTCAGCGCGGCAGTTAGAACGCTGAACTGTCAGCAATGAAGAATAACCTATAGTAGCCTATGATTAAGTGCCGATAGGCACGAAACGTGTAAGGCGGATTTTTTCCTGTGTGCTGTGTTTCCAGGACTGTGCAAGCCATCTTTTACTTCACAATAAATTACACTCATTGGGAATCATCTGGTCTGGTCACTCCGCAGTCCGTTTTTCTTTTTGATTTATATGTTTCTATGGGTGACAAGCTATTCCTCATCCTTACTGGAAATAAATTAATCCCGCCCAGTACACATTTGAAGATACGGCCCAATTTAGAGAAATCTTCGATGCCCCTAGCCTTATGTAATCTCTGTGGTTCTTATATTTAATATACAGATGTATGAGCTTCTTTTCTAAAAACCTGTTCATCAAAAGTACTTTTTCAACAATTGTAAACATTGTAAACATGATGCTGTATTATATCTATGTCACTATGACTCCATTAGGAAGGCCATGGCCATTACTTACATTCACTGGGATTCATTGGCATTTGGTAAGAATATAAGAAGACACTGTGTAGTACAAATTATTGAAATCACACCTGGAGATGGGAGACTTTAGCTAAGAGAAATTGTTAGCATGCTTGATAGATGGAAATGGAAATTCTTACATTACTTGTCATTCACATATCGCCCAGATGTTGGGTGACTGCTGCTGTACCCTATATACCAGTTCTTATATTTTTAGTAGTCTTTGTACAGAGAGACAACAATCTAACTATATAGTGCAAACGTAGCTTTGTGAAATGTACAGTAGAAACCTCACACTTTATTATATTGACTGATATCCACCATACAGCTGAACATTCCATGATGTAACCATCTTGGGATCAGGCAAAATTAACCCCTTATAATAATAATCCTCTGTGTGCATAACCTTAGACTGGCCAGACAACACATAATTTGATTTAAGCTTGTGTTCCTTTAAATATATGCCAGTGTGCAATAGACCATAGAAGTCACTCCACAGATGGATAGGCAGGGCAATTAGCATTTTATATATCCATTAACACAGTTACAGTATTTAACCTGATCTTAGATGTAGTGCAGGAACAACAAAAAAGTAAACCTAAATTATTCCTGTACCATCTTTTGCTTAAAAAAAAGTAATGCAACAATTTAACATATTTATTTAACATAGAGTTAAGTTGCTTTAAAAAATATATCTGCAGTCTGCAGCTATGATGGGTGCTTAACAAGTTTCCAATAAGATTTCTTTACAGTAAATTGGGTTACATACTAATGTTTACAGCAGAATCCAGGCGCTCATAGCAGTGACATGGCAGATGTATGTCTGCATATTTAATTGAATGAGTATATCAGGTGCCTGATTATTTCCCACTTGGATGTCATGTAGCCACATCTGTGGCAGGAGACTGATTGAAATAATTATGCACGTATTATTACTGAGTGCCTCCAGCATGCGATAATAAGTTGGGTAGCATACTGCCCACTCCTTTCCATCTCTAGAGAATATATGCTGCTTCCTCTGGCATTTTCACTTACGCAAACCTTAACAATTGTGTGTTCAACTCAATGCTCTCAGTCCTTGTAGATAAGACATATTAGCATTTAAATTGAGAAGTCTGTGCTGACCAAGTAGGACTATTCTGAATAACTGTTCAGAAGAGAATTGGAACACAGACCCAAAGTTTATTTTAAGCACAGTTTAAACGTTCATGGACAAGGGTCTGAATGATGAAAAAGAGTTCAATTGTGTGTCCCTGGCTTAAGGCTGCTTTTCAAGACGTTTGCCCCAAAATATATACTGTAATTCATTTAGGTACTACAGCTTATATTCCATGTAGTTTATTTTGACAATAAAGTTTGCACTTTAAATCAGATCTCAAATAAAGCTCCTCCAGAATTTTAAATATTGTATAAGTTACTGTTAAGATGTATTACCTTCTGTAGTTTTTTTGTAGTCCAGACAGTGCTACATATATTAATAGACACATATATGAATCTAATTTTTTTTTTTGCTCATTAACATAAAAGTTCCACACAAAAAATAAAAGTTAATATGTCTGAGTCAATGGTCTACTTAGGTAGCTTCGATTTTCCTTGAGCTCCAAGTTTCAAATCGCTTCGGTGATCCAATTAGCCCATGAATTAGCATTAATTAAAGAAATAAAATAAATGTAAAAAAATATAATATTTTATAATATACAGGTCCGCTCCCCAAATAATAAATGGGTCTGTGAGCTGTGAAAATGCTCCCAGCCTTTGTATAATATAGAGGATTATTTGCAGTCCTATCCTTCCCTGTGTCTGGGTTGTTCAGCTGTTTTATAACAAACATCGCCTTTCCTCAACAGTTACCATGGTTACTCATTTGGCAGCTTTTAGCCAGCCTCTTTCTTACCTCATTGCCCTAGAGTTGTTTACGGTTACCATGTGCATTTCCTATGTTTTACCTGGTTCGGCTGACTTTCCTTCTGTTTCCTGACTTTTATCTCTGTTTTCCTGATTCCGGTTCACCCGATTACCCAATGTTTTTATGTTGACCTGCTGTTTTTTGCAAGTTTTAGGGCAATAACTTCAGGTAGCGCATTGAGTTTTCATAACCTATTTCTCCAGAATTATAGCGACATTGTAACCCTAACCCAAACTCTAAACCTAGCCTAACTATAACTCTAGCCCTAAGGCTAAGATTATAAAACGTCAGTCCAGCAATACCCCCTTCACTCCGAAATTCTTTCCATGAGCAGGGCACCGCCATATTGGAAAGTCATACTATCACACAGTGCCTCAGTGCCCAATTTCGGGGGCTGATGAATGCCTCAACATCGAGGCAGTTCAGCAACACCCGCTGAGTGACAGAAGCAATCATCGATTGATTCCGAAGCTCATTTTAACACACGAAGTGCCAGGCACATCCTTTGTCCCCAAGTGCATTTAAATACAGTACATGTCTGGCAGGTCATCTGTCACCAAGATGTTAAGGAAATCACTTTTGATTTAGCACAAATTGCAAAATATGTGAAGTGTTCACATTTTGTGTTAGGGCTCTGTACTGTTACATACAAACGGTATGTATTGGATGAACCTTTTAATGAGTTTATTGTTTTTTGTTTGTAAAAGACAATGTTTTTTTTAGGATTAAACAATTATGTGTATTGAGTAAAGTTTTATGTAGATAATGGGTTGATTTTGGGTGATCCAGACACTGTGTAGGAGATTGTTTGTATAGTGATGTACAGCACAAACTGTCACAGTGTGAAAGAATTGCCTCAGAACACCTGCTAATTCACTGGCAGATATTTAATTAAAAGTTTACATTTACTTTGTAATTCCAACCCCCATACGTATTAGAGGAGAAGGCAAGACAATAGAGCAGGGGTGTCCAAGTTTATTCTGCAAAGGGCCACTTTCCTAGAAAAGTATGGGTGCGTGGGCCGCATTCATTTTTCAGTCATTCAGAGAATAATATATATAATTATATACATGTATATATATATATATATATATATATATATATATATATATTTCACACTAATGTGCAGTGGTCACATTAACTACAAACACACACATGCATACACAGTCACACTTGCCCCCCCTTCCTTCCCACACACACTCACACACACCCCCCACACACACATACACATTTATACACACATACTCACATACATACACTTACCCCACACACATACACATTTATACACACACACTCACATACATACATACATACACTTATCCCACACCCACTTAACATGCACTCACATAGATACACATTTATACACACACTCGCATACATACACTTACCCCACTCACATACATACATATATACAGTTACCCCACACACACACTCACTTACATACACTTACCCCACACACACACTCACATACACTTACCCCACACACACATACACATTTATACACACACACACACACTCACATACATACATACATACATACACTTACCCCACACACATATTGATACACACACACTCACATACATACATACACTTACCCCCACACACATAGACATTTATACAGACACTCACAAACATACATACACTTAACCCCCACACACATCCACATTTATACACACACTCACATACATACACTTACCCCACACACACATTTATACACACACACTCACATACATACACTTACCCCACACACACATTTATACACACACACTCACATACATACACTTACCCCACACACACATTTATACACACGCACTCACATACATACACTTACCCCTCACACACATTTATACACACACACATACATACACTTATAAACGGGGCTGTGGAGGTTGTGGGCTCCCTGTTTTCTTCATGCTGCCGGTGTGCTTCTTCCCTCCCTCTGACCCTTGCGCATGACCTCACGTGCAGGGTAGAAGAGGGGATATGCGGACGAGAGCAGCACCGCTGCTGCATACCGCACTGGAAGCTGTATCGGGGAACGAAGTTTCCTACACAGAGAGTGTAGGGAACTTCGTTCCCCGACACAGCTTCTCGTGCAGTGTGCAGTTCGAGGTATGTCTACCGGAGCAGAGTTGGACGCCTCTGGAATAGAGGAATCCACTATCAGGATATTCACATACCCTGCTATTTACATAATAACCTTTCTCCATTAAAGATATGCGTTGAATCTGATTAAACACATGTTCCCTGTGAAGTATTCTGGGCAACTTCCTAACTCAAGCTATAATTAATTTCATAACTTTAAGCATCAATGAAACAAGTAAAATGCACTGTGACCTACTTGTAAGGGAACTAGATCTTCCAGTTCAGAAATTACACCAGTAACTTTCTCCCCGACAGGGTACTATCAAATAGAAGCTCATTCATTTATGACAGAAACCACCTTCATCTGCATTACAGATCCATAACTTTGAGACAACTTAATGTCTAAGAACTTTTCTTAATACCTATTTTTGGATCTAACATAACAGGATAATTTTAAAAAAAGTTAAATTACGCTAAGTAATAATTTATTCATTATGTCTGTAAGGACATAATCCACCATAATGTTGATATTGTTCCACAAATCATTCTTCGGCCTTGATTTACTGATTATCATCACTGCCGTTTCATTTCTTGTATTTGTAATGTGAGGCTTCATCCAAATATTTCTGACAACTCCAGGGCAAAGATGTGAAATCTAAGTGACAGAGTAGTGCCTAGTACTCATATTAGATCTGATAGGAATGATATTAGATCCTTATCGCCTATTAGATCTGTATTCTCCCTGGTATTTTATCTCATTAGGGATTCTTGGAACACAGTTTGAGGACCTTTAGTACAAGTCTTCCAAGTATTTTTCTGAAGTGGAAGTCATGATTCACCCCGACTATTTGGTTGTTCAAATGGTTTAAACATATTTGGACCATGGTTGTTTGAACACTTCTGTGTGTTTGTGTTTAGCTGTATTTTTCTCATTTGCTGTACACACACATTATTTATTGGGATTTTTCAGGATACGATAGGCTTTCTTTATATACCATTATTTTGATAATATTATATAATACCTTTTAGTTACCTGAAAAATCTTTTACACAGCTACAAAATCTAATGAAGGATCATGCTAAATATGTTAAATAGATTCTAATATTTGTCCCGAGTTTAGAAATACTATATGGTTTTAAGTTTTTCTTAACTTTTTTTTAAGTTAAAAGGAAATAAGTACAAACAGCGCAGTGATTTTTACTAACCTTTTTTCATAATTACCTATAGTGACATTGTAGCCCTAACCATAGCCCTTGAATAAAACAAAAACTTTTTTTTAATTTAAAAAATCGGGGGTAGCGAGAGACTATGGCTGTCAGTCATGTACTAGCTTTGACAGCTAAACACATCTAGTCACAGTGATCGGATGTGACAGAGGGGGGGGGGGGGGGGGGGGGGTCTCCAAACACATGGCTGTAGTGCCTTGCTCCCAAGGCATTCAGTCATGTCAGTTACATCCTGATCGCAGTATACCGTGATCGGAACTGTAGGATATGGTTTATCATTGTCACTAATGGGATGTTTTCCTTTGATGTTCCTGGCACATTCGTTGTCACAAAAGGGTTAAAATTACAAATGTTTAGGGACCGCATTCATTATTTTTATTTACAGCACGCAGCCATTAAAACATATTTGTGTGTGTTTAGCAGTGATACAAAAGCAGTTTATTCTAAGGAAACTACCCATTTTTAGGGATAATTAAATATTGTATAAAAGTCATTTGGGCCGCACCTTGCTGTCAGATGGGCCTCATCTGGCCCAAGGGCAGCACATTGGATGTAGTGGTTGTTCTTGATCTTTATTGATGTATTACAAACCACTTTCCATAATTGCTAGAAAACAACAACAACCTTGCCATCGGATGGAAAATGCATCATATCGCTTGTCTGTGAATTAAGTGGATTGCTATAATTAAAAATAGAAGGTGCCGGGTTATACTGTGGTTGGCAGCAGAAGATTTACATTGCTGATCTAGTGCAAGAAAAAGTAAACAAGATAATCACATATTACAGAATCCTCATACTATGGAAAACACTTTAAATGAAAACATTTCCATGCCTTGTTAAACAGCACAGCATATGTGCGGCTAATCCTATTTGCTGATGGGATTTGTTGCAGCATTGGAAATATAAAAAAAGGGAGGAAACAAGCTAAGCTTTTAAGAGTAAGAGTCGTGATAATGACACAGCCAATAACAATGAGATTGTATCCCTCGCACACACTATGCAAACAAAGGCCCTAACAGTAACAGTTTCCTTACTGAAACCAGTTCAGCTTGTATTGATCAATTAGACCTAAGGTCTCAGGACACGCAACATGCATGCAAATTAGAGCAGCCGCGTTCATTGTCAGATGGTGGGTATTACCGTATATTAGAAAATGACATACAGTGTTGCTTTAAATACCATACCCTCTGTGCAACCTCATCTTTACTTAACTGATGAGGAAAAGTCCCTGAACCCCTAACTGATGCCTCTGAGCGAGTGAACTGAAGCTAGTGAATTCTGTTAATGTGATTCATGTGTTTTCTCAGTGCATTTGTGGTTTAATGAGTAAGTGAATCCATATGAATATAGACTGATTCTCACTGTAACTACAGCAGACACATAGGTATGTGAATGTGTTTGGACATTCACTAGCTCCGTAATTCACCTGTCATTTCCATATTTCGGCATATTCGCATCCATTCATTGCACAGGTCTGCCCCAGAATATATTTTACCATTTATATGCGTTATACATTTTAGGAAGAGAATTATCCCTATGCTTTTTATGATATAATTTACATTTAAAGGTACAAAGGACATCTAATAAGAACATCCAAGATGGCCACCCAAAGATGTATTCTTGGCGAATAACATGTCCATATTGTTCATTCATTTCCTGATTGATAGGTGGATTCAACTTCTGTCTAAGAGCTATTCGGCATGCTGATTTCCCCAAGTGGAGAGCTACTTCCTTACTTTTTAAGATGAGGCTCCATCTTACTTCTCATGATAACATGTCATGATGACCTTTCATGATGCTACTTGCTTCCATTTCCATTCCTGCTTACCTGATTTATTCTCTTCCTTTATGCTTGCTTCTTCTAAAACAATGCGTCTAACTTTCCATCCAGTGCCTTAGGTTGGGGGAACAAATATTATTACTTATGAGGTAATAAAACAGAACCAACAGACTTTTCAGCTAGGATAGGGCTGCACAAAAACCTTTGAAGGCCTCATCCAGCCTTCAGGTAACCAGTTGGACATTGCTGTTCAAAAAGAAGGACTTCATGTAAGCATATATAAATGTCTACTGTTAACACCATGTACCAATAAACAGAGCTGGTATGGATATATGTTTGAAGCATATTTGCTTATTTGAATATAAAGCACAGTTATAAGAGCCGCCATTTGTAAGCACATTTAAAATATAAGTAAGTTTGGCACACAGGAAAATATACAATTTTAAAAAGTAGTAATATGTAAGCCAGCAAAAGTGTTGGGAGATATAAAATATTAATGAAGCAGGATATAACATGTAGGCCAACTTTATAGGTTGAAATTTAAGAAGATGAATATATCAAAGTGCACATCTTGAAGCTTTGATCTAAACTGCCTAGATTTATAGAATTGTATTATCTTTACTGCCTGCCCAGATTAAATTGTCCCGAGGCCTGCTTTGCAACAGAGCACACCAAGGGTTATTAAATTACCTTCACACCAGGCTACAAATTTTAGCTCAAGGTAAAACACACAAAAGCTGTGTTTATTGTATATTCCCTAATGTAGAATGTGCATTATAAGGCAAAATGTGGCAGATTCTTTGAAAGCAGACCAGCATCTCATGCTAATATGGACATGCTATTAATTAATTGTGCCATTTTAAGCAGCGCTAAAGTTTCAGAAATCAGTTTTGAGATCAACATAGCAAATGTAATACATTTGTAACTTCAGTTTTATTTTATTGTTTGTGTTACATATTGTCTTCTACAAACTGAACAAATATTAGTTAATAGTGAACTGCAAAAGTCAAGCATTTTTAGCCCAGTAACTTTCCAACTCTTGCCTGATTTTAGCAGATCTAATTAATATTTTAGTGAATAGACTCCAGTGTGATGCGTGAGTGACCCATGAAACATCTCAACAAACTATCAAGGTGGAAAAATCGAGTGTGCAATAGGTACAATGTACCTGGTCCTGTCCCTTTAATGTGGCCAATGACATGTGAGGAATGTGAGGAAATTGTTTCTGCACCAGGTCATTAATGGTCTTGTTCTGCCACTGTAGGTGGGGATGAAGCGTAAGATGAATGTATTTTAGCCTTGGGACAGTGCTTATTCATGTTTTACAGAGACAATAGCAGAGGTTCAGTGTGGATATTTATTCCTGAATGTGAGATTGGGGCACTCACCCCTGTATATTACCAAAATGACTCAGGAGTCAAAGTAATGGCTTAAATGTAGAGGAAAACTGATATGTAGATTATATTGATTATAAAAAAAAATGTATTTACATCATGATTAAAAACTATTTACAGGCCAATTGATTCTTGGCATAGATGCCATGTCAACGAATAGAGGCTAGCTGCCTGTTTTGTGCATAGTAGTGAACTGCAATGCAGTGTTCTAATTCTTCCTAGATCGCCTAGGCCTAAGGTGGCAAACTGAAGGGGGCAGCAGCAGAATGAAGGGAGTGACATAGTTGGTGGTACATCCTCCCTCACTGTCTTGCTCTGCCTGTGCAATCATCCATGCTGCCTCCACTTGATTACCAAGGAGAACAAGTGAATGTTTAGTGTTCCTTTTATCTATGTAATTGCGTGCAATATATAGTTAATTTCTAACTATTTTCTTACTGAAATTACATTTTACACAGTGCATTCAATAGTAACCTAGCTATTTGTAAGCAAGCAGGATAATGTTTTATAATTTACTTTAGGCTGCATCTTTTTAAGTATGTATTGTAGGGTTTTACGCAGTTTCATATATGTAGACATTAACTTGGCAAGATCAGCTACTAATACTCCACAGCCCCTCACTGAGCTGTGTAATTACAATGCTTGGTGTAGACCTTGGTAATTGTGTTTAGATGCTAGATTTGCAACAGTATCATGGGCAGCATAACAATTAGTTACATTTAGGGAATGCTAATACTGTAAGTAGGCTTTATATGTAGATAAACATATATCTCTATATATGAATATATACTGTATATGTATATTGTACAATCTCACATACACAAAGTTTCAATACACTAGGTATATATTATAATTAGAGTTGAGCGGACACCTGGATGTTCGGGTTCGGCCGAACTTTGGAAAAAAAGTCCGGGTTCGGGCTTGAACTTGACCCCGAACCCGTACCCCTTTGAAGTCAATGGGGACCCGAACTTTTGGCCACTAAAATTCCTATAAAGTCCTGGAAAGGTCTAGAGGGCTGCAAAAGGAAGTAAAATGGGGGTAAGAGTAGGACAAGTGCCCTGCAAACAAATATGGATAGGGAAATAGCTTCAAATAACATAAAATACATACAATTTAAAAATACAGCTGAGCCATAAAATAGCTCTAGATGGAATCTTTGATTTTAGTTTTGGAAGAACATAAATCTAAAGCATGGCTGCCAGGAGGATCAACAGAATTATCCATTTGAGAGAGGGTTGGAGTGCAGGGTATTCTCTTTCAGTTTATACTAAGTGACCCATAGGTTGAGGAGGTGGTGACAGTGGCGGTGTAAATGGAAGAGGCACTGGAGGAGGAGGAGGTAGCCAGAATTTTTCAAAGTGCGCTGTAAGCACAGTATTGTACTGTTCTATTTGACTCTCAGATATGAAGTGCACCGCAAGACGCAAATGTACTATTTAGCACCCAAAACAATTAGAATTTTTTAAAGTGCACTGTAAGCACAGTATTGGACTGTTCTATTTGACTCTTAGATATGAAATACAACGCAAGACGCAAATGTACTATTTAATACCCAAAACTATTATAATTTTTCAAAGTGCGCTGTAAGCACAGTATTTGACGGTTCTTTTTGACTCTCAGATATGAAGTGCACCGCAAGACGCAAATGTACTATTTTCCACCCAAAACTATTCGAATTTTTTAAAGTGCGCTGTAAGCAAAGTATTTGACGGTTCTATTTGACTCTCAGATATGAAGTGCACCGCAAGACACAAATGTACTATTTACCACCCAAAACTATTCGAATTTTTCAAAGTGCGCTGTAAGCACAGTATTTGACGGTTCTATTTGACTCTCAGATGTAATACATGTAATGCTATTGCTATTCTATAAACCGAAATAGAGTCCCCATTCATATGAATAGGTCAATTGACCTATTCGGATGAATGGGGACTCTATTTCGGTTTAAAGAATAGCAATAGCATTACATGTATTCCATAAACCGAAAGTCTATAAACCGAATGTCTTTCGGTTTATAGACTTTCGGTTTATTGAATACATGTAATTCTATTGGCTTTCTATTAACCGAAATAGAGTCCCCATTCATAAGAATTTCTTATGAATGGGGACTCTATTTCGGTTTATAGAAAGCCAATAGCATTACATTGAATTCCATAAACCGAAAGTCTATAAACCGAAAGACATTCGGTTTAAAAACTTACGGTTTATAGAATAGCAATAGCATTACATGTATTCTATAAACCAAAAGTCTATAAACCGAATGTCTTTCGGTTTATAGACTTTCGGTTTATGGAATACATGTTATGCTTTTGGCTTTCTATAAACCGAAATAGAGTCCCCATTCATAAGAAATTCTTATAAATGGGGACTCTATTTCGGTTTATAGAAAGCCAATAGCATTACATACAATGTAATCGCTGAACTCCAACACGAACATACAGTCCGTGTTCCGGTCCGGGGTCCAAAAACCGTAATGTTTGGTACAAACCCAAACAGTGCGGTACGGGTTCCCTCAACACTAATCATAATCCTCTAGATTGTAAGCTTGTGAGCAAACTCCTCTATCCATATGCTATATATCTAAATGGTAATGTAATGGTCTATCTCTCTCTCTCTATATATAATATGTATATGTTAGAAATGTGGGGTGATTTCCTGCTGAAACATGTTGATTTAATACTTTGTTTAAAATTTACTTTTTGTGTTAGAAAGATAATACTGTAGTCTTGACTCATACTACTTATACAGTAGACGTGCAATTGTTTTCGGACGAATACATTTTCGTCCGAAAATAGCATTCTCGTCCATTCGTCCGAAAAACGAATAACGAAAATGCTAAACTAACGAAAGACGAATGAAAGAATGGTTAATAAACGAAAATCATTCGTCCATTCGTGCTATTGGCATTCTATAAACCAAAATAGAGTCGGTTTATAGAATACCAATAGCATTACATATACATTCCATAAACCGACATAATGAACGACTTTCGGTTTATGGAATACATGTAATACTATTGGCTTTCTATAAACCGAACCTGAGTCCCCATTCATAAGGATTTCTTATGAATGGGGACTATAGTTCGGTTTATAGAAAGCCAATAGTATTACATGTATTCTATAAGCCGAAGGTCTTTAAACCGAAGGTCGTTCGGTTTATAGACTTTCAGTTTATAGAATACATGTAATTCTTTGAATTCTATAAGCCGAAAGTCTATAAACCGAACGAGAGCCAGATTCATAAGAATTTTTTATGAATGGGGCTCTCGTTCGGTTTATAGAAAGCCAATAGTATTACACGTATTATTTCTATAAAACGAACGAATAAAACGAAACGAAAATAATGAACGAATTTCGTCTGAAACGAATGCAGTAATGAACGAAATTCATTTTAGACAAAATAAATAAATACAATTTTAGTTTTCCACATGTCTATTATACTGTATTTATAAATATATTAATCACCTCCCTAAAGCCAAAATACCACCACCTAACCAAAGCGATGCAACACGTGTGAACTGTGTAATATACAATTGTGAGTGCTCTATCTCCCATTCCTCAGGCACCATCTACATCGAAACAGCAGCAGCAGCTTTTCTAATAACCATGATTTATGTTTTTAGCAGAGACAGTAATCCTTCTCACAGAAAAAAAGTCTTTGAGAGATTCTCTGAAGGATTTTGTCTTCCTTTCTGTATGGTTCACTTTTGTCTTCCCCATTGTATTGTTTAATATGCCAATAGGATGAAATGCCGAACTTTCATTACTGAGGTGTGAAATGAAAGCGGGTTGTGTTAAAGCTGTTACTGCTGTTTAGCACAACCTGGAAATGTCTTGTTTCCTGGGCAACATCACCTGATTAGTCTACAGCATAGGAGGAGAGACTGTGTAATGCATCTCCCAAGTATATATTTACAATATGTATCCCCAATTACAGGGGATGTCTGATCCCAATAGTCTATGTGTTTCATTTCACCTTATGTGCAAAAATAGCATGGAATTACTTAAAAGTGAATACAAGTCAACATTTTGCTAGCAATCATATAGATATCTAGTTACAATGGCTGAATGGTACTCAAAAACTGTAGAAAATGTAAACGTGGTGCCTAAAACCCCAGGCTAAACATTATTAGCTAAAAAAGACAATTAGTTGGGTGGGATATTGCAAATGTTAGTGGAGTTTTTTGTTCACCAAACGGTTTTCGCTTAACCCCTTCCTGCCTGAAGGACGTTCTGTGCCATCCTAAAATTCAAGACCCAGATCCCCGTAGGACGGCCTAGCTCAGCCACAGTGGCTGCAATCACGCTGTGCCTGAATTTCAGACACCCTCCGTAATGTCACCCGTGACCTTTTGGCAGGGAGTTACAGTGTCTGTAAAGACCCTGATCGGGTTTCTGCCTCTGTGTCTACTTGGCTCCTTACCAGGGTCCAGGAACACACAATGGCCTTCTTTGGTGCTTTTGTCCTTCAGGACAAAAGCATCATCTGGCATCAAGGGGTTAAATTGTGTTCCTTTTGTAAATTTTGTATTTCTAACTACTTTTCTAAGCAAAAAATAAAAATGATATTACTGTTATGTATAGAGCTTACTGCACATGAATAAAGGCGCAATTAGCGTTTGTTAAATATGACCGTTATTGGGCCTTTTGTAATTGTCCTGACACTTTCATGTGTAGGAATAGAAGTTCCTGCAAGCAGTGCTTATACTGAAGATTATCCAACAATAATCAGAGCACCAGAGCAGCCCGGAAGACATGAGTGTGTACACCCATGTGCTAGCCACTGTACTACTGTTCAGAGTACACTCATATTGGATACCAAATAAGGACTATTGCACCAAACTAGGAAGCCATGCAGTATTCTTTGGTAAAATGTTGTTTTCGGATTGTTTTTGGTATGGTTGAGTTTGTTCATCTGTGAACCAAAGAGTATTTAGTCTCATTATTTACTTATGTGCTGTGTGTACCTTTAGATACATGACTGCGTACTAAAACCCACACTGCATAAGCTAAAATCTCTGCCCCGGTGCACTAGATGCTGCACATTGTCTTTGATGATTAATGGTTCACTCCTGTGTGGAAAAAATATGGTGTGATACATTATACTTAAAAATAAATTATGGGAGGACAGTACCAAATTCATGAAAGGTAGTTTGATGCTTGGAGTGTCCCCTTAAGAACTCTTAATGCACCTTACCTGATTAAAGTCCCATTTTAGCAACAAATCAATTACATGAACCATTCTAATGCTAAAAAGGTTAAACTGGCAATTACATTAAGCTGCTACGTGCAGACTTCCTGTTTGGAGTTGTTAAATAACAGTACGATAATTAATGTGCTATACATGTCTACATGATTTTGGCAAGAATGGCCTCAGAGCAGTGCAATAGTCTTGTCAATTGTTTCTAACTTATTAAAATACAGGTATTTAATCATCTGTTTTTTTCTTATCACATTGATACACTTAAATAAATCATCACTAAATTAAGGCATTCTTCCCTAAAAAGGATAGTAATTATCACTTTAAGAAGTTAAACTACTTTCTGCCTCCATATGTAAAAAAAAACTTCCCTTTAAACAAAGAATTACCAGTTTAAGTGGAGGAGGGGCGGTGTATGTTTTTACTGTTATTTTAATGATGAACAGTATTCTGAATCTTGTTATAAGAAAGATGGAGTGAGTGTATTTATTTTGTTGTTTGGTAACATCATGTACTTCAGTCTCAGAATGTTTTCAGTAGCTATTTCATTTGTGGTATTAATAATTTATGAATGAATCACAACAATGTAATGAGTTCGGATTCACCGCATTACTTCCTGTTTGTGTCAAGGTGTGGGCGTCAGCATCTGCTTAAGGTATATTTTGGGGGATATAATGAAAGAATGTGTATTCAGATTGTGTTTTCATAGAAACTGTAAGCATATGGACTCTCTGTTCTTGAAACTGATGTATAAACACATAAGGATTTCTGTTGAGTTGCTCATTTGCAACATAATATGGCTTTAACTGAAGCAGAATTGTAGAGCATGTTTATACTTGAATTTACTGCACATATGATGGTACACCAACTGCAGGTTTCCAGCTATTGTACACAAACATCTCCTTGGGTCATGGGATTGGAAGTTTAATAATAGCTGGAGAATGGAGGCTGTATTCTTCTGACACACAAACATGACTGAATTAGTGGTCTCAATCACAGCATCAGAATACACTGCGCCACTCAAGAGTTGAACATCTTGATAGAAAGTGACACAGGAAACCCCAAAACAAACCACAGAAGGCAGAGATGCTAATACAGGGCTTGACGAATCCCATAAGCCATGGCACCTTAAAAACCTATAGCTGGCTTCTAACTTTTTTTTATTGTTTTACGTCGAATTCTGTGGAAGCATATAATCAGGCTGGCTCATGAATTAATATGTCTGGCTTCTAAAGTCTACAGAAATGTGTCAAACCCTGCACTAACAGCAATAAGAAGCGTCTAGGGTCAATAACAGACAACAGAGGTTTAAGGATATGAAGTGGTTGAGCGCAGAGTGCTGAGGGAAATGTTGGCAGCACTACTTTGCCTGCGTGGCAAAAATGACAGCTGTACTGCACATGGGCATACGTCTGTGCCATATTCATTAATATAAAGATAGAAGACCAGATGCCAAACACAGGACTAACCCTAGCACCCATAATTTATCCCAGCACTCAGGTCTTACCCCAGCACCCACTTGGCACTCTGGACTTACTACAGCATGCATATTTGCACTCAGGACTTACTCCAGCAAGCATATTTGCACCCTCCAGACTGGCAGCACCCCGCTAAGTCTGCCTTTTTTCACTGAGCAACAGGATGTCACATTACAACTGGCACTCAGCTCATTTAGTAGTGTGGCATGAGGTGGCGGAGCAAGCAGTCTGTGCCAATGTCACTGGTGTACAATGTTTCCCCTTGCACCAGTGCTCCCCTACATACAGAAAATAAGAAAATTGCAGTGCATCAATGCATCAGGATAGTCCACGAGCTGCAGTTAGACAGCATAGATAACCTGGTTTCATGTGTGGTGGTGGTGGACACACGAAAAATGCAATGTGCAGGGAAGCAGTGAAATTAATGCAGTCTTATATTATTTCATTAATAAGAATCCTACTCAAAGGTCACAGTACTTCAGCAAACACATATTCTCCCATTCCAGTTGGTCCCCTATTCCCTTCTTCATGCAAGGGTGTTTAATCTTTGGTACTCTAGCTTTTTGTGATGATCATAGAATGATTATACCAGTTCAGGTATTTGAAATTCACAATTCACCACAGCTCACTGTTTAGGTTTAAATGTATGTTTGTCTTTTGTTCGTAGTACTCTGCTTTAAACCCTGTTCCACCTAATTACAGCTGCAGTGGAAGCTTGTGTGCTGCACGGATTGAGACGGAGGGCTGCTGGCTTCTTGCGCAGCAACAAGATTGCTGCTTTGTTTATGAAAGTAGGGAAGAGCTTTCCACTCGCAGAAGATCTTTGCAGGAAGGTCCAAGACCTGGAACAACTATTAGAGAACAAGTAAGCACTTTCTGACTTTCTACAACCTTTTGATTGGGTGCTGTTTTTCTATCGTTTATGTCTTACAGCAGTGACGGTAAACTTTTTTGGGCCCGAGTGCCTAATTCTCTGTATGAAATCAAGTTGCAGATCCCAAAGTGCCAAAACCCCATATTAAAGCTGGAATGGAAGTTTGTTCAGTAAAAAAAACATCACATACAAGCAGTGCTGTATTTACCGCGAGGCATCCTAGGCGGATGCCTTGGGCGGCAAATTTTAGGAGGCGGCAGCGCCCCCCAACACTGAAGAAAAAATAAATTAAAAAAAAAAACGCCCGCGCTGGCAGGCAGAGACAGAGGTGAGAGAGGATCGGAAGATCCCCCCTCACCATTGCTCTGCCTGCCAGGCTGCACGGGGAGCCGAACAGGCAGCACAGAGAAACCTCCGTGCTGCCTGTACGGCTCCCCGTGCAGTGTGCAGACATGGAAGTGCCGACAGTCACGTGACGGGCGCGCTGACGTCATACGCGCGCCCGGTCACGTGACCTGTCGGCACAATCGCCGGGAAGCCGAACAGGCAGCATGGAGGGACCATGCTGCCTGCCTGCCAGGGAAAGGTAAGTGCTGATGGGATGTGTGTGTGACTGTGTGTGATGGGAGTCAGAGTGTGTGTGATGGGAGACACTGTGTGTGATGGGAGACAGTGTGTGTGACTGAGTGTGATGGGAGTCAGAGTGTGTGTGATGGGAGACAGTGTGTGTGACTGAGTGTGATGGGAGACAGTGTGTGTGATGGGAGACAGAGTGTGTGATGGGAGACAGTGTGTGTGACTGAGTGTGTTGGGAGTCAGAGTGTGTGTGATGGGAGACAGTGTGTGTGACTGAGTGTGATGGGAGTCAGAGTGTGTGACTGAGTGTGATGGGAGATGGGAGTCAGAGTGTGTGTGTGATGGGAGACAGTGTGTGTGATGGGAGACAGTGTGTGTGATGGGAGTCAGAGTGTGTGTGATGGGAGACAGTGTGTGTGACTGAGTGTGATGGGAGATGGGAGTCAGAGTGTGTGTGATGGGAGACAGTGTGTGTGACTGAGTGTGATGGGAGTCAGAGTGTGTGTGATGGGAGTAGGAGTGTGTGACTGAGTGTGATGGGAGTGTGTGTGTGATGGGAGTATGAGCTTGATGTGAGTCTGAATGATGGGGCATGTCTTAGGTGTGTAACGTGGGTGTGCAGCTTGGGTAGGGGGGTGCCCGGATTTTGTCTGCCTAGGGCAGCACAAAATCAAGATACACCACTGCATACAAGCATATACTCACGCTCACTTCCATGCATACTCACTCACACATACAGTACATGCATATCCACATACATGCTCACTCACACACATACCCCAGCAGCCAGGTTTCCACTCAGGGCTTACCCCAGCGGCCAGCTTTGCACTCAACATGCTTCAGGGGCCAGTTTTGCCCTAGGGGCTTACTAAGAGGCTGACTTTGCACTTAGGGCTTGCTCCTTCCCTGCAGTACCCTGCCACCCTTTTCAGTTACCGCCGGCATGTCACGTGACACCTGGCATTTGCCCTACTCAGTTTTGCAGAGTGAGAGGGAGGAGCACAGACTGTTTCCTGGCCACCCTCCGTACACACAATAAAGGGCTTTGCGTTACAGTTGTGGCACTAGTCTTAGCAATCTCTGCAAAGTATAAGGTCTATTT
Organism: Pelodytes ibericus; assembly: GCA_036172795.1. Taxonomy (NCBI): domain Eukaryota; kingdom Metazoa; phylum Chordata; class Amphibia; order Anura; family Pelodytidae; genus Pelodytes; species Pelodytes ibericus. The sequence continues at coordinate 111,852,386 of CM069860.1, forward strand.
GGAAAAACTGAACTGACAAGTGAACCGAAATAGTAGTGGGCCTAAATAGGGCTTGATGTATCCCAGGAGCCAGGGAACTTCTAAAATCACTATTGCTCCTAACATTTTTGATTCTTATACATAGCCCTCTATGGCCCTCACTTCTATGGCTCCTAAGATAATTATGCTAACTCCTAAATTGGGCTGTTTGGCTCTTAGAGTCTGCAAATATTTGCCAAGCCATATCCTAAAATTTTACAAGCTTTATGAGAAGACACATGTTTTTAAGGACAAATACTTCAATTTCTCAGGGCTGTTCTGGCTAAACTGTCATAAATGTAAAACTCAGCTGTGGTAAACATGGTCAAGATACTCCTGTTACAAGTTAGTGCATTCATTTTTCACCATGCTCTACTAAGATCCTGTTATATTCTGTAGAGCTGAGCTCCCTCTGACTTCAATGGAATTATTCTCAGCTTATCTTGGCTGTGGCAAGTGTGGTGCGTTCTTGCTGAGAGTGAATGAACCCTACAGACTAAACAGATATATCCCTAGTTAGAAGAGCTGAGAACAGGTTCATTTCAGAGAATAACTGAGCTGATAATTTGTGGAATGTTCAATTCTCTGCGCTCCTTTTTTTCCTTCTTTTTTTTCTATCCATTTAGTGGAAATAGAGGTGTTTTTTTTCCATTTTTTAGCACCGAGCATTTTCTTCACATTCAATTTGTGGAATGTATCTATTAGTTGGTCATTTAAGGTAATTCGATTTTAAGTGGCTAGGCATCCAATAACTTCATGGATCTAGTGCCAGTAGATCTTGAAACATGTTGGCTACATTGGTGTCATCAGTGTTGTAGTTGAGATTGAGTTTTTTTTTTCATAGGCGGAATCAGATGCAAGGAGTCCATGACAGTGTACGGAAGACACCGAAGCTCCCAAACCTTTCCCCGCAGGCCATCAAACATCTGTGGATAAGAACTGCTCTCATAGAAAAAGTGTTAGATAAAATTGTACATCATCTAGTAGAGAACTGCAGGTAGGTATAACAAATTATAAGTGTTACTGTATAAACAGAGCTGGTGGGAGGCTTTACAAACCACCTGTATTGGGGTCACATCATGACTTAGTGACATATTCATAACTGAAAATATCGGTGGGGTGCTGGCTATGAGAACTCTTCCTTAGAACTGTTAGTGGACATGATCATACTTAATTTGCCAAGAAATAAGCCATGTGGGTTGCTGTACCCAACACCAGCCATGTGGGTTTCTGTACCCAATACCACTCCCACTGTCTGGAGTAATCAGTTTTTTTCACGGTGAAGGTGCCAACTAGACAAGGTTGAACATGTTACATTAAACTCAATCGATTGTGTTACACCCGAGCTTGGACATGTTACATACCCATGACGTAACTACCCATACATTCATTAGCTCTATAAATATGTATATTTGCTGCACAAAGTTGATGTAAACTGTTTTGCTAAGTAACCACATCAGAAAACACTTGGATGCCCATGGTGTATAGGCACTTTTAATTAAGGAACTAGTCTGCCTTAACCAATGATTGCTTAACAGAGAACACAGAATAGCTCAGCTGTGTTTAAATAGCTTTAGTAATATCCACAATGAGATGCATGTGTATGCCTGCAATGTTATTAAGATTTCTTAGAAAGCTGGCTGACCCAACAGCTATCAGTGTAGCAGAGCAGCAGTGCAGTCGGCCAGAAAACACTTACACCTGGGATTTACTCCCAACAGATTTATTATAGTTCCTTATAAAAAAAAGCAACAAGAATGAATTAAACATCCATCATTCTCTCATCCTTTTCTATTCTCTGCATTCAGAGTATAAGCAATGTTTAGGTTAAGGGTTTTTTTTTTTTTTTTTTTTAAATGGACTCTGTTCATTTTCCTAAGCCCCAGGCTCCCAATAAAATGTAGGAGTACTTCTATTTCAAGATGCACCAAATTGATACAAATGTGTTATAAGAGAGATAACGTTATCAGTTTCTATCGAGCTACAATTGTGCAAAATCAATGACTGCGGTATAAAAAAAGTGAAATATAAATACCTGCTTGATGATTCAATTTTGATCAGGGATTTATCCAATTCTGTATCTATAATCGCACCAGAATAAGCCATGTGGAATACTAAACATCAAACGCAAATAGTAATCTTAAAAAAAATATATGGAAAGATAGTCTTTAAAATATTTCATAGACATCTGATGAGCCCGGAAAAATAAACCGCAACAGATATTTGTGTAAAAAGCATCAAGACTATTCTAGATACCTCCTCATCAAGTGTTTGAATGAAAGGTTTCCCACATGGAATGCTATACTAAGGTTTGCCTTACTCTAGAACATATATATGAGTCATACAGAAAGACCAAGATTCTTATCTAGACATCAGTTGTTATGTGTAAAGAGCATTTCCATTTGGTGGGATTCAGAGCTTTGAGACAAATATACCGACCCAGATTCCTTTAAAACAATTAATATAGCTGCTTTCCTGGGATTTTTTTTACACCCCCAGAAAACCCTGCTGGACAGATTTATGTCTCCAGTTGGACAGCTCTGTCTCAGAACAAAATAAAAATAATCATTGTGGCTTTAATGAGAGATTGTCAATTTGCCAATTTGGTTAGTGTATTACAGTTATAATTTGGGGCTTGTGCATGTACTGCAAGGTGAAAACTAGACATGTACACATGTTACACATAATATCAAGTCATTTTCTATATGGAGCCTAATTTTCAGATTTAGGCATAAAGGCTCTGATAAAAGAAAGCTTGGAAACTCTATTAAAAATGACCAGCTACAGTGGCCATTCCAAAGATGCAATTAAAAATTAAAAATGATGGCTGGCTTTTAGGGTTTTTGGGGGGCAGGAGGTCACATCCCCACATAAAGGATCCATATTGATCTACAGTCCGTGGTGAGTTTAGGCATGAAACTAAATTAGCATATTGTATGTAGGAGGTTAATATTACATTTACACAAACTATGTGTAAATATATACAGTCTACTCAATAAAGAGAGAATTGAGACAGGACTTTTAAACTTCTCATTCAGCTACATTAGAGAAGTTTTCCAACTCAACTAGGCCGGCCTAAAGTCTTAAATTCCCAGCTCAATTCTTTTGAATTCTATGAAATAACCAGGAATGTGATCATGGAATAATCGTGGCAAATAGGAATGTATTGACTTCCAAACAGGTAAATGTGGATTGTAAACTTTGTGTAATAACCTGGATGTTATATAACCTGGATGATGTAGCTGATCCCACGGGAAGCCAATGATTTACATTTTTGGGGGATGTAGGTAGGGGGACCCTCCCAACACTTTTATTTTTACAGGTTAACCCTTTCAGTGGTGTAGGGAGCTTTGTTTGTGTTAACAACAGCACTGAAGGTGTTAAAATGTGTCGGCTGTGTTTAGCTGCAGAGGCACATTTAATTTATAATTTTTGGGGGGTTAAATGAACAGACAAAGATTAAGGATTCTTTTCCTGTTCATTTGTACCAGCTGCCATTGAATCACTGTTTATGTGGTTATTTCTGCACAGAACAGTGTTTCAGGGCCATTTTTTCAAGGATCCAGTAATCCTCCATAGAAAATATGGAGGTTTGTAGCTGGAGTGTTCATTTTTTTAATGGCATTAGTGGCGGGTGATGATTCAATGCCTGTTAATTTACCAATAGTGCCAGTTTTTTGGGTAGACGGGCCATGAATTAGCCCATCATTGCTTCATAGAGAAGTATAGGACTGGGATGGTTACTTCTACCCTATCGTTTAGTTACAGTGACCATATAGTCCCTTTAATTAGGGACGCTTACGTAAAATATGTACTGCAGGGCAGTATTAAAATGATTTACCTTTTTATAGGGTATTATAGTCACTAGCAGGTTAATGACCTTAACTTATCTGTAAATTGCTGTAGGTCTGATCATGGACATGGAGAATCTTTGTTCATCTACCAGTCACATTAAAGCTGTTTTAACCGATGTTCATTTTCTTTCTATTTTTTCCAAGCAAATATTATGAAAAAGAAGCACTTTTAATGGATCCAGTGGAAGGGCCAATCCTTGCATCTTTGCTAGGTAAATATTTTGTTAAATGTTTTTTTGATTGTGTGAAACAGTGGTCCTCTCATTACAAAGAGTCTAAATGAACTGATGTGAAACTGTTTGTGACCCCTGCTGTTTTAACACTTCTGTATTGCTTCTATTTAGCTGTGCTTTGACTCTTTCTCATTTACTACGCATGTGCCTAATGTATATATTGCATAGTTGCCAACATCGGCTATTTTTCCAGGGACACAAATTTGTTCCACATGCTGCAGAAAAAAACATGCATAGTGCAGCCTGGCAGTATGTAGGATGGATATACACACAGACAGAATCCAATGAATTAAGCAGGGTGGAGATCTCATAGAACTAACCATGATTAATTAATTGGATTCTGCCTGTGTGTATATGCATCCTACAGATTGCAGGGCTGCACTTTGCATGCTCTTTCTGCAGCATGTGGAACAAATATGTGTCACTGGAAACATGGTCGAATGTTGGCAACTATGATAATCTCTGGATAAAAAGGGCATTTTTTTCGATACCATTATTTTGATCATATCATATAATTTAATATAAAATATGAAGGAAAATTTAAAAAAAACAACTTTTTTTTTAACATTTATTTGAAAAATATCTACAAAAGCTAATGAAAATAGATTTATTCTGAGATTAGACATACCCCAAGTTTTTTTTACGTTGTTTTCGAGTGATAGGGCAATAAGTAGTTCATTGCTTCTTCCTAACCATTTCTTTTCCAGGATAACCTATAGTGATATTCTAGCCCTAGCCCAACTTAAAAAAAAAACCCACTAAAAAACATTATTTATTTTCTATTTTAACAAAGGGAGGGGGGCGGTTTCTTGGTGAGTATGGGCAAGCTGCACATACTGTAATTAGTCTCTCCCTGCCCCACGATTGCTGTGGAGCAAGGAGAAATTAAAGCTGCCATAGGCATGCAGTGACTTTAATAGCTAAATAGATCCAATCACTTTAATTTGCTATCACAGCGTTCGCATGTGACAGAGGAGGCCTCCGCAGACATGGCTGGAGTGCCTCGGTCCCGAGGCATTCAGTCATGTCTGTTTTAGTCACAAGCTAGTGTGCCTGTGGGCATACTAGGATCAGATCTGCACGCCATGCCAAGCACGTACTATGTCGGCAAGGGAGTGTTTTTTCAGGACGTGCCTGTCACGTTCCATGTTGGCAGGGGGTTACAAACAATAAGGTGTAATCAAGAACAAAGAGCACTAAAGGGATGACTGCCTCTAGCATCCAAAACAGGAAGTTTAACCAATGGCTGTCAAAGTCCCATAGCTTGCTTGGGAGATAATATTAATCAAAATAGAAGCTTATAAAATGGTCGACTGGAGAGTGGATACATAATCATGTATGCTTTAATTCGGTGGATGTATTTCCTTGTAGATTAGCACTATTACTTCATTTAAATTGCAAGTTGGTAGCATCAGGCTCTCAAACTTTTAATGAATCATAATTGGGCTACAACTCCCATCATGAAAGTACAAACACTTTTGTCTCCCAGCAGTCTGATGACCTTCAACCTCAACATTAGAGAATATTGGACTGATTTTGGCTACCAGGATTTTAATTTAATGCATAATGAATACTAATACAATTTGATTTGTATTTCATCAATGGGTACATGTCACTTGCTCACTCCTGTGAGCCACACTGTGAGATTCTACACAAGTAGCCATGTTCAGGTGTGTTGTGCTGGCACAAATACATTTTTATTAATCTAATCAACTTTAAATTCTAACAGTTGGGCCCTGTGCCCTGGAGTACACAAAGATGAAGACTGCAGATCATTTCTGGACTGACCCCTCTGCCGATGAGCTTGTACAGAGACATCGTATACATAGTTCGCACTGCCGTCAAGACTCCCCCACTAAGAGGCCTGCACTATGTGTGAGTGAGCATGACATAATGTTTACCTGATGATTCTAAACTATAAGCTGACCATAAGCAATATTACAATCTCAGTACAACATTGTTATTTGTTACCTAGGAGAACATTTGTGTTACATTGCTAGTAGTTTGGAAGACTGTAAGATAAGATAATGACTATATAGCACTTATCTTGGCAATGCTTCCCAGTACATGGAAGAGCATACATATTAATAAAAAGCATATTTCCATCATTGCAGCAAAAATAGGTTTAGAGCTGTCTAAATATGTAACATTTTTGCTTTTATTTCTCACTAGGCATCCAAAATAAATATTGTGACAAACCACGTATTGCAGATTGACAGATTTATAGAGTATAAAATATAATTTGTGGGATTATGAGATCAAGCTTAGTGAAAAGTACAAGGAAGGCAGGCAATGGAAATAAAAGGAGTAAGAATTTGTACATTACCAGTCAAAAGTTTGGGGTTTATTGGTGCTTTAATCAGCACAACAGTTTTCAGCTCTATATAATATATAATATACAAACAAAAGTATTGGGGCCTAATTATTACACCAACAGTGACTTCCATGACTTTTCATTCTAAATACCTAGACATTAAAATGTAATTGTTCCCCCCTTTGCAGCTATAACAGCTCCCAATCTTCTGGGAAGGATTTCCACATGATTTGAGTGTTTATATGGCAATTTTTACCCATTCATCCAGTAGACCATTTGTGAGGTCAGGCACTGATGTTGTATAAAAAGGCCTGGCTTGCAATTTCCATTTCAGTTCATCCCAAAGGTGTTCAGTGTGGTTAAGGTCAGGGCTTTTTGCAGACCAGTCAAGTTCTTCCACACCAAACTCATACAACCTTGTTTTTATGGATCTTGCTTTGTGCACTGGGGCACAGTCATGCTGGAATAGAAAAAGGGCTTTTCTCAAAATGTTCTCACTAAGTTGGAAGCATAGCATTGTCCAAAATTGTCATGGTATGCTGAAACATTGAGATTTGCCTTCACTGGAAGTGAAGTCCTCCACCAAACTTTACAGCTGGCACATTGTAGTCAGGCAGGTAACATTTTCCTAGCAATCCCCAAACCCAGACTTGCCCATCGGACTGCCAAACAATGGAGACTGCACAGAACACATTTCCACTGCTCCAAAGACCAGTGGTGTGGTGCTTTACAGCACTCGATCCAATGCTTAGCATTGGACTTGTTGATATGAGGTTTTCTTGCAGTTGCTAGGCATGGAAACCCATTTATGAAGCTCCCGCGACCCAGTTTGTGTGCTGATATTAATGCCAGTGGAAGTCTGGAAATCTTCATCTATGGAATCAACAGACCATTGGCGACTGTTACGCACCATGCACTGAAGCACTCAGTGATCCCTCTCTGTGACTTTACATGGTGTTGTCTTTGTGGCTGAGTTGCTTTCAATTGGCTGTGGAATATCTAGCAGGGATGACATTTCACAAACTGACTTGGGCAAAGGGGGCATCCTATCACAGTATCACGATTGCATTCACTGAAATCTTCAGAACAATTAATTTTTTTCACAAATGTTTGTAAATTCAGACTGTATGTCCAGATGCTTGATTTTATACACCTGTATAAAATGGGTCTGGTAGTAACAACTGAATTCAATAGTAAGTTGTGTCCCAATCATTTTGTCCCTATAGTGTATATACCTTTTTGGGCCCGAGTGCCCAATTTTCTGCATTAAACCAAGTTTCAGAGCTCAAAGTGCCAACACCACATATTAAACACAGAAAGGGAAAAAAAACATCACACCTACACAAGCATATATTCACATACATTAAGTACATATATACACACGCACACACACAATACATGTATGCACACAAAAATACTCACAAACTCACACAGATACAGTACATGCATACATACTTACATACACCGTACATATATACACACAAATATACTCTGTCACACACACACACACACACACACACACACACAGGTACTGTACATGCATACATACACTCATATTCAGTACATGTACACACTCAAATATACACATAGTAAGTGTATACTCACACAGTTAATGTATACACATTTACTTACACACATAGTACATGTATAGACACAAATATACTCACACACATACACAGTACATACATACATACACAACACATGCATACACACAAATATACTCACACACACAGTACATGCATACATACACATACATAGTACATGTATACACATACATGTTAGCACACCTACAGTACATGCACACACACTAACATACATCAATCTGCTTGGTAGATACAGTTTATTACAGCAATACATATATAAGGGGGGGGGGGGGGATCATCCATATAAACACTTACACAATTGCAGGAAGACGTGAGTCTCAGGATAAGTGTGTAATGCTGTTTCTATGCTCCTACAGGAGCTGCTGCTATACTGCTGTGTGAACGCATGGTCTGGCAGGGGGCGTGTCAGCTGTCAAGTTGATGTCGGGAGAGGAACTGAAGGGTTAGCTAACTTTTTCCTTACCTGGAGGGGTGTGCAGTTACTCAAATGCTTATTATGCCTTCTCCTGAGCAATAATACTCAATACTATTATTGCTCAGGAGGCAACAGGATAAGAATTTCATTAAAAAATTATTTAGAACATAAGTCCCCTTTTTGGGGAATACAAATGAGATTAGGGGCTTTAGCCCCACAACTCCCCCTTAGCCATGCAAACCACAACAGAGAGCTTGGCGTGCCAGTTGTGGCATGCGTGCCATAGGTTCGCCATCACTGGTATATACCATTAAAAAAAATCAGTAGTTTCCAGAAACGATAGTTATTTATAACATAAAAAATGTCTACATTGAATTTCTGATCCATTACATGTTATTTTAATGGACAAAGTTTGCCTTCCTTTCAAAAACCAATTTTTTGTAAACATATATAGTTGTCACGCACGGGGTCCAGGTGGCATGGGACCCTGAGGCTCCAGGGTTGTGCAGCCACATTCCAGGGCCCTGTGAAAGAAGCTGCTGTATCCAGTATACCAAGGCAAACACTGAAGAAACCCTGCATACATCCTGCAGCAGGCATGAAACAACTTTGACAGGATAGCAGGATATTGCAGGCTAAGACAGGCAGATAGACCAAGCAGAGCAATAGCGGAAACCAAACTTAGACATAACAGAATGCATAACCAAGACTGGAGTAGGACAGAAACAAACATAAGCAGGCAGAGCAAGAACCAAGCTAAGGATAAACAATACAGAGCACAGGGTTAAAGATAATAAAAGAGACAGACAGGGCACAGACAAATGTCATGACAAGAGAACCTGAAAGCATACACAGGCACATATATAGCTACAAGACTACAAACAGAGGTCAGGGCTAAGTAGAAGGAACACAAGGGAACGTACAAACGAACAAATATTGATACAGGGACTAGCCTAGAACTATAAGATGGTAAATAGCAGGGGCTTGGTTACAGCAGTTGGCCAAATGATGATAAGTGTAACAACCTTACCTGATCCCCGTCGCGACACTCACCTAGCTCCGTGTAGCTCCTGTCGCCTTCTTTTGCCATCTTTCCAGAGTCCTGTAGTCAACAAAATGGCTGTGCGACACCCTATGGCATGTGCTAACGACGAAAATGACGGAACTCATAGGAGCTCTGCTCCGTGATAGGTTACACCTCTTGGCTGGTGATTGGCGCCAGATTTGTATTTAAACCCCTCAGTTACTCCTTACCTAACAAGACTAACTCCTCCTAAGTGCAGCAACTATTAATATTGATATCTCGACTGTTGAGAAAAGAATATGCTAGCAAAGATTATAGCCTTGTTTGTACACCTACTTTTGTGGTGTTCTGTGTAGAAATTATTAAAACACACAGGGCTTTATTCATGAACGAGGGAATAGAAGGGAAATGAAAGGCAATTGCAAACTCAAGGCCAAAGTAGACGAATTGTAAAAATTCCCCAATAAAGCTATACATCAAACTTTATTGTTTTGGCCTTAATTCTGCAATCCCCTTGGTTATTCCTTGCAATTCCCTCTTTCATAAATAGAGCCCAAAGTTTTGGTTCAGCAATGCAGAAGAGCTAAGTGAGGGGAAGAGCAAATTTCTGTACAACATTACATTACCATTTATTTATATAGCGCCAACAAATGTACGCAGTGCTTGGTACAGACCATAAGAAGGGAGTTACAAACACAATTAGACAAAACATTTTCAGACTAAAAGAAGAGGTAGAGAGGGCCCTGCTCGCAAGCTTTTATTCTAGAGGGGATGGGGAACATGAGTCACACAAGGAGAGTGTGAGGCAGAAATAAAAATGGGAGAGGTAAAAATAATAGTAGATTGTGATAATGTGGGGGAACTGTGAGAACTGAGTCACACCAGAAGTTATTTAATAGGTGCATAGCATGACTTGTTTAAGGTGTAAAGAGAAGTATCAGTCAATTAAAATACAAACATACACCAATCAGCGATAACATTATGATTACTGACAAGTGGCAAGCCGGCAGAGGCAGTTTCATGTTTTAAGCAATGTTCTGCTGGGATACCTTGGGTCCTGCCATTTATATGGGTGTTTCTCTGACGCATATCACCTACCATTGTTGCAGGTCATAGACACCCTTTCATGGAAACAGTATTTTTTAATGGCATTGGACTCTTTGAGCAGGATAATGTGCCCTGCCAAAAAGTAAACATTGTTCAGGAATGGTTTGAGGAACACAACAACAAGATTAATGTGTTGACTTGATCTTCAAATTACCCTGATCCATGGCGTCCCCACCTCGCAACTTACAAGACTTGAAAGGATCTTATGCTAACGTCTTGGTGCCAGATACCACAGCACACCTTCAGAGGTGTAATGGACGCCATGTCTCGAGGAGGTCACATCTGGTTTAGCATCAAAAGGGGACTTACACAATATTAGGTATGTGGTCATAATGTTATGGCTGATTGGTGTATATGGGACAGGGATTTGATCAGAGGTGGGTTAATTTTACCCCCACTGCCCGGGCATACATCTACAGGCATGCATTCCTTTTTATGTATGTGTATATTACATCCCTCTTGTCATCGACTTTAGAGGAATGCATATATCATACAACTATAAGGTAGTGAGCTAAACTTGACAGTCCACCCTTTACCCAAAACGGCAAGTGGGTTAATGTTGGCAAAGGTTCTTCAGCATTGCAAGTTTTTTCATTAAATTGAGCTGCAAATACACACAATGCAAGAAATAATTATTGTATTTGTCAGGCCATTTATGAATTCCAATATATATGTAGAGGATAATTCTAGTGGTCTTGAATGTACAAATACTGAATTCTGCACTTATTGCTACATATATAAAACATTCACATACATATAGACATTAATACATTGCCTCATACAAACATAGATATGTGAAACAAACGTATACTGTGCGGCTAAAATCTGGTTAAATTCATTACTAATTTTTAACATTAATCTTTTGAATAGAGTAGACAGATAAACATATATCCAAGTAAATATAGCTAAAGGCCTTCAGGAAATCTGATTCCCATTATGATTGCCATTATGATTACAAGCTAAAGCATCTTCAGTGCATCTTTGCAGTACATTGTATGTACACAAATAAACGTTTTGTTATAGAGGCCATCTGCACTGCAGCTGTAGTCAGTATTTATTTATTTATGATTTATTCGTTTTCAGAAATAAGACAATATTTAATAATATGATAACATGTAACAATATAGTCCATATCAAAATTAGCATGTTTCACAGTTAATGGCATATATTACGAGGTGAGATAATCAACATAATCAAAAGAAAGGCTAGAAAAGAGTCGGAATATAGGAGCATAGCTAATGAGAGTCGGGAAGGAGGAGACAGAAGAGTAAAGGACAGAGAGGTGTCCCTAAAAGACTTGAATTAGCCACAAAGCAGGGGTCAGTGCCGAAAAACAGAGTCGGGGGTCAGAGGCGTAACTAGAAACCACCAGGCCCTGGTGCAAAAATTGCCTCGGGGCCCCCCGACCCAACCATGCAACTCCACCCCAGAAATGCCCCTTACATGCCTCCCAATTGTTCCGCTTTGTGCCTGGCCTTGTCTTATATCTAGGATAGCCTTATACCTATCCCATGCATGCTTAAACTCCTTCACTGTATTAACCTCTACCACTTCTGCTGGCAAACTATTCCATGTATCCACTACCCTCTCAGTAAAATAATACAAAGTTTCTGACCTCCACTGTATTAACCTCTACCATTTTTGCTGGAAGACTATTCCATGCATCCACTACCCTCTCAGAAAGTAATACTTCCATTAATCCCTGGCCTTCTCTTATATCAAGGATAGCCTTATGCTTATCCCATGCATGCTTAAACTCCTTCATATATTGGCCTCTCATCCACCACCCTCTCAGTAAAGTAATATTACTTTTCTGGACACAAAAAAAAACCAGTTAAAATATTTCCAGCCTTATCAAAAGCTTAAGGTGGACCCCAAATATATGTATATAACTAGCTGCATGTATACTTATATGAACTTTTTAATATTATATTCAACTATTTTCATATGTAATGGAAATGTAATCGAAAAATTGTTAATTTCCTATTTTTATTACGTTTCCCTGCACCCACATTGCACCTAAAGGTCTTAACACAGCACTATACAGTACCCACAGCACTTGGCTTGTACTTATATTGCAGCCACACGATTTGGCATGCTGCAGTATAAATTTTCCCGCCAGAACATACCACAGTGTCACTTTGTCCCACTGAACTGCCCCTGCAGAACATGCCAAAGTGTCAGTTTCCCCCATAGTACATGTTATTTTGCCCCACAGAACATGCTACAGTATCAATTTGGCCACAGCCAATTTGCCCATTATGCCACGATTGCCAATATGCCACAGCCAATTTTGCCCATTTGCCAGTGTTATTTTGCCCATTTGCCAGTTATCTGCCCATTTGCCAGTGTTAATTTGGCCATTTGCCAGTGTTATTCTGCCCATAATTTGCCAGTAATGTGCCCATTTGCCAGTGTTATTTTGCTCATTTGCCAGTTATTTGCCCATTTGCCAGTGTTATTTTGCTCATTTGCCTGTTATGCGCCCATTTGCCAGCTTTATTTGCCAATTTGCCAGCGTTATTTGCCCATTTGCCAGTGTTATGTGCCCATTTGCCAGTGTTATGTGCCCATTTGCCAGTTGGGCCCAATTGCCAGTGTTGTGCCCATTTGCCAGTGTTATGTGCCCATTTGCCAGTGTTATGTGCCCTCAATCTGCCACGATTTAGCCATTCTTTTGCCATGTAATATGCCATTCCTTAATCCATCTTTTGCCATCTAATATGCCAGGATATTGTCAACTAATATGCCAGGATATTGCCAATTAATATGCCAGGATAATGCCACTTAATATGCCTGGATATAGCCAATTAGTATGCCAGGATAATGCCACTTAAAATTCCTGGATATAGCCAATTAATATGCCAGGATATTGCCAATTAATATGCCAGGATAATGCCAATTAATGTGCCAGGATATTGCCACTTAATATGCCAGGGTATTGCCAGTTTATATGCCAGGGTATTGCCATTTAATATGCCAGGATAATGCCAATTAATATGCCAGGATATTGCCATTTAATATGTCAGGATATTGCCATTTAATATGCCAGGATATTGCCAATTAATATGCCAGGATAATGCCACTTAATATGCCTGGATATAGCCAATTAATATGCCAGGATATTGCCAATTAATATGCCAGGATAATGCCAATTAATATGCCAGAATATTGCCACTTAATATGCCAGGGTATTGCCAGTTTATATGCCAGGGTATTGCCATCTAATATGCCAGGATAATGCCAATTAATATGCCAGGATATTGCCATTTAATATGCCAGGATATTGCCAATTAATATGCCAGGATAATGGCACTTAATATGCCTGGATATGGCCAATTAATATGCCAGGATAATGCCATTTAATATGCCTGGATATAGCCAATTAATATGCCAGGATAATGCCATTTAATATGCCAGGAATTTGCCATTTAATATGCCAGGATATTGCCAATTAATATGCCAGGATAGAGCCAATTAATATGCCAGGAATTTGCCATTTAATATGCCAGGGTATTGCCAATTAATATGCCAGGATATCGCACAACGCTTCCCTCACAGCCACGGACCTGCACCGGGAGACAGCAGCAAGGAGGTAAGTACTGGCTGGGGAAGGGGGAAGGAAAACCCTAGACATGGGTAGCGGGGGCCCACGGGGCAGCTGCCTTGGGCCCCAAGAATGAATGGGCCCTGGGCAGCTGCCCTGTTTGCCCGCACATGTTTTTTTTTTTTGTGCAGGGCTGGCAGGGCGGCCGGGCCCCTGGAGTGACGGGCCCGGTCGCCGCTGCGACCCCTGCACCAGTGGTAGGTACGCCACTGTCGGGGGTGAATCCGGGTAGGATAGCCCACCTGGGAAAAAAAGGTATCACAAAAAAAAAGGCGGGTGAGCCGGTCACTAAGGGGACCGAAATTCCAAGCTTACCTATATCTAAGGCAGCCTAGGGTGCCTCTTCCATGCCCAGACATTGGAATATACACAACACCAAAGGTGGGGAACCTTGCGTTGTGGTTATAATACATCTCATATAAGTATATCATGTCCCAGTAGCAGATGAAGGTTGTCAAAAATAAAGTAATCTGGGCACTGGTATGAGATCCCAAGTGAAAAGGCTATATGATGTATTGACTATCGAGTCAATAGGTCAGTGTCCCCACCTGGCAATCAGACAAGTTGGCAGTCCAAGGGCTAGGCCCTAGCTGTAACACACAGGGTCCTGGTGGCATAGGACCCTTAGTGCCCGAGTTCAGGAGCTACGGTGCAGGCATGGAGACACAGGGCCAGGTTCTGAGTAACTGAACGTATGGTAGCTTGGGGCTCCAGTTTTCTGCAGCCACATTCCAAGGCCCTGTTGAGGCAGCTGTAGAAACCCTGCAGACACACTGAATCAAGCATGGATCATAACTAGACAGGAAACCTGGATGTTGCAGGCTAGGACAGAATAAACTAAGAGACAGACCAAGTAGAGCAAAAGCAGAAATGCAGGCAGAACAGAACTGGATACAGAGTACAAGGCTAAGGACAGACTAGAGCAGGACAGATGAGTAACAAAGCTAAGAATAAACAATACAAGGCACAAGGTTACAGGGAATAAAAGAGACATACAGGGCACAAATACAATACACAAACACTGTGCCTAACACTAGAGATGGTAACTGGTTGGGTTTTGGTTATACAAATTGGCCAAATGATTATTAAGCTTGGCAACCACGTCAAGGTCCCCACAATTAGGCAGGTGCCATTCTGGACAGGTGATGCTTTAGGGCCAGCTGGGCAGGTGCCGCTCTGGGGCCAACTGGGCAAGAGTTGCTCTGAGCAGCTGCTGCTCTGGGGCTGAACAAGTGAAGGATGCCACACTGTGGCCAGACAAGGATGCAGGGCAGAAATGCAAGTTGACAGGAACAAGGATAAGACATAAACAAGAAAACAACACAAAAAGGATACTGCAATGAATGAATATAGCCTGGATGAGCCTGCACATGGGTGAATCATTGCACTAACTGAGCAAAGTCTATGCGGGTCAAAGTCTATGGTCCCGTAACCATGCTGAGCCACATCTTTTAGTGAAAGAGTTATTTGGTGGAATAGGCTTTGTTCCATTGTGTATGGGCACTCCCATCTGCATCAGTGCTGCACAGCAGGGTCATGAAGGATGTCGGCCTTAGCGTAGTCTGTTACCAGGGTGTAGTCTGCTGAGTAACGTGGTATCTGAGGACATGATTATTCTTTTAACCATTAAGGCAAAGAGTGTGCTCCAGTAGTATCCTACCTTCTCTTAGTGCAGAGATAATGGGCTTGAGTGCCCTGCGGGCCAGGTGTGCAGTTTCCGATAGATCTGAATATATACCCATAACTCTCTGTCCTGAATATTGACAGGGGGCATTATGCAATACGTTGTGAACAGAGTATCTTTGACAGCCAAATAATGCATGTTACAGATAACCTCCCAGGTTAGGGAGTCTGATACACCTTTGATTCTGTGAAGACAGAAAATTCTGTGGTTTTATGCATCATTTGCTGGTTATTCAGTGGTTTTATGCATCATTAGCCGCAAGCTTAGAAATGGCCTATGTGTGTTGTGGCTGTTTCCGTGTACATGAATAAAAGATGGTAAAGAATTTTAATTATATCTATATACAGCATTCAGAATGATATTAGACATATTGCATTATATAAAGCTGTTTTATGGTACAGAAAAGCTTACATTTAATTTACAACAAATACTACTTTTAATATAGCAAATATTTCCCAGTGGTGTACTGATCACTTGTTTGTTTGTCAATCAGTTTCGCACATAGCAACAAGGAAGCCTCATTTATGGTATAGGTTTATGTTTTCGTAACTAATTTCCCCTATGGTGTCCACATGGTGCTTTGCGCACACACATAAAAATTATTCAGCCTTGTTTAAAGTATGGTATATTGTTTTTCTCATTTGCTGAAAATAATTTAGAGTGTAATTTGTAAATATCACTGGCCATAGGGATGTCACCTTTATCTGAAAAAAACAAAATACTGGATGTAGTTGTGGGTCAGTGAGGGTGGAGTTACAAAAGGGCAGGCCCACAAAGGGTGAACCAATAAAAGAGGCAATTTTGAATGACTCTACGAGATTGAGCTTTAGGTACGTGTACCGGGTGCCAGGAGCTCAATTATTGTACAACATTGTGGATATCCTAGAGCGCAGTAGTTGCCCAAACAGTTCTTTGGTCAATACTTATCCAGTGCTTACACACACTCATAGATAGATGTGCTTTAGTACCTTTCTGCAGCTCTCCTTTTGCACACCACCTGTTGTGGACTTTAGTTCACATTATGCTCAGCCAGTCAAATGTTTGATAGAATCTGTATTCCACATTAAATGGAATGCCACATAAATGCAAATGGTCTCTGGCTGACTTGTGGCTTTACAGCTATTGTGAAATACAGATCCTATAATTCTCAGCCAACCATATGGGGAGTGTGATCCACATAAGCTTTAGTTTCAAAGCTTAGCTCCATCACTACAGCTACATTTACCATGCCCACTACCGGCACTATGTGCACCGTACAGATTATGCATACTATGCAATCACTTTGTCTGCCTTCTCCCTTTCCATTGCAAAAAAAAAGAATAACAGGCATTCCTTGGTATTTTAGTTATGCTGGCACCGGTTCCAAAGGCCGGATTACCGGTTGCTCTGATAAAATACCGGCCGGGTGACAACCCTAACTGCATGTGTATAATAAAATTTACCAAGGAAACAAACACATTTTATTTACATTGAAAGTCAATATAATAATTATTTTGTTATTTACTTTCATACACTCATTTGTTGAACATTTTCCCACTTTGGGCCTTTTTTATTGCCTTTTTGTTGAACATTTTCCCACTTTCCAAGTGTTTCAGCAAGGAACTTGCCTTTGTAAAGGAAGTGATGCAGCAGTGTATACAGTCAACAGGATGACTGCTCTGTTACAACTAAAATGAATTAATGCTGCAATGTGAGCTACAACAGGTCATGTAGGCTGTTTGTGATTGTAACCATACCATGTCATATCCTTTTGCTTTAGATGTGTTACAATACTAATATTTTAATTTTGTATGCCTCTCCCAGATTCAAAAAAGGCACTCGAGTGGAAGTATGGATGACAGACCGTCAATGTCTGCACGAGATTACGTGGAATCATTACATCAAAATTCAAGAGCAACTCTTCTTTATGGAAAAAATAATGTAATGGTTCAGCCTGTAAGTATATCAGATTTGTCTTATAGCTTAATAAAACAGTTTAAGTAAGATTTCTAAAATCTAAATGGCAGTAAGTCAGATACTCATTAGTTTGATTCAGAAATTGAATTAATTAAAAATAAAAATCCTGGAATGAAAATTTGCATCAAAACTCCAAACCTAACGATGCAGTCATCGGAAGCCTATAGTGTTTGTTTGTCAATGTAAATGTATGTGACTTTGAAATATCCAGATGACTTTACGGAATATATTGGTACTCTTCTTATTGTGCATTTACACATTGTTGCTGTGCTTTATTTCAGTGCAATGGAGTTTTTTAATTTTCACACTTTGTATTAATGTATAGTTGTAGACCTATGACAGTATAAGCAGAACCTTGCAAGTAGCAAGACAGACACTCTTTACAAACATAGTCTGTACTATAGTGGTTAGGCCTCTAGTGTACATAATGTGGAAGTGGTGTACATTAAGATGCAGAGATTTTTATTTGTTTTTATGATTTATTGAGTAAACATTTCAAGGTCATTTTTTAATCACCATACACTATATCACTAGGAGTTGACAATAGGTATAAAGAGCAAAGTATATGAGAATGAGTCCTCCTGGAGGTTTAAAACATGGTGCCTGATATATGGGGGCATCCTATTAATTTTGAAGGCTATTTGCTAACACTGAACTGACAAGTGAACTGCAAATGAGCTGAAAAAAATCTGTCATTAATAACAGGTGCCAAAATTCTCTAACATGGCTATCTTACCATCTTGACGATTAACCCGTAACAACACAGGACATACATGTCAAATTCTTGGCTGAGCATGATAGAAACTGTATTCCACATTACGTATGGAATATGTACATTCTGTGAGCCATGTGATTGCCCTATAAGTGAAAGGCACAATGCCTTTCCAAGATGGAGCTGTCCTGCTTTGGGCAAGAGTTTCAATAAATGCTTCCATTGCTCTGGGGCTGTTGTTTGACTGCAGCATCCAAGTAAAAAGGTTTAGTTAGCCTTATGGCTATGGTTAGTAATGCATTATTTACAGTTATTGCCCTATAACTTGTAAAAAAAAAAAACAGAAAAGCATATAAACATTGTAAAATTTGTCCTGAGTTTACAAATTCCCAATCTATTTAGCAGGGTTTTTTTTTTTATTAGCGTTTGTAGATGTGTAAAAGATTTTTCAAGTAAAAATTAGAAAAAAGGGTTTCTTTTTTTAATTCTCCATTATATTTTATTATACTTTGTTTATAGTAGTTTATATATTATTAAAATAATGGTATTCAAGGAAAGCCCTTTTTATCCTAAAAATAACAATTTATAATGTGTATGGGTACAGCAAATGAGAAAGAGAACAGTAACAGCTAAACTCAAACACCACAGTGTTAAAACAGCCTCTCTTTTTTTCCAAGGTGTTAATCCATGATTGTTGATTAGCCATGCAGTGGCTTGAACTTGTACTGGTTACAGAGATGTAGTTAAAATATATGTGACTGCTTTGCTGTCCATTAAATAGCAGCTTAACATAGCTCACACCTTTCCACTGAGGTGCTTTGTGAACTCCATAGTTCACATATTTGGGGCTGTTCCTTCATAAATGGCAGTAACATGTAATAAAATGACTACAGTTTTATTAGCGTTGGTTTTACTGCATGAAATAACATTGTTTACAGTTTCCTTGTGTGCTGTGTATAGTAAAACCCCATATTTTTTGAATATTTTATTGCTGGTGGAACCTGTTCTGCATGCCTCCTTGTTTTATTTTGCATCTCTGTACTGACTACCTCAGAGGATATGCACTAGTGACATGCTCAAATGAGTGTTTCATGCGGGTCTAGGACACTTCATCGCCGCTGCTTCATCGCTGACAGTTCAGCGCGGCAGTTAGAACACTGAACTGTCAGCAATGAAGGATAACGTGGCCGTTTCATAACGGACGCGGCTATGTAAGAGCTGACAGTTCAGCGCTGAACTGTCAGCTCTTAAATATGTACAAGTAAAAAGAAAATACCCCCCCTAATAAATGATTCCCAAACCCCAATACTAAAATTAACCCCAAAACCCAATACTAAAATTAACCCCAAAACCCCAATACTAAAATTAACCCCCAAACCCTAATACTAACCCCCGAACCCTAATACTAACCCCCTAAACCCTAATACTAACCCCCGAACCACAATACTAAAATTAACCCCAAAACCCAATACTAAAATTAACCCCAAAACCCCAATACTAAAATTAACCGCCAAACCCTAATACTAACCCCCTAAACCCTAATACTAACCCCCGAACCCTAATACTAACCCCCTAAACCCTAATACTAACTCCCTAAACCTAATACTAACCCCCTAAACCTAATACTAACCCCTGAACCCTAATACCAAAATTAACGCCCTAAACCCTAATACTAAAATTAACCCCGAACCCTAAAATTCTAACCCCCTAACATCTCATTCGAACCACCTTTAACCCCAATACTAAAATTCTAAAACTCTATTTTCTAACTTTAACACATTAAAACTTACCTTTAGCAATCAAATGTCCCGCGATGAAATGTCCCGCGACGAGCTGTCGTGTGGTGAAGTGACGGCGGTGAAGAGGCTGCGCGGATGCAGCCGCGATGAAGTGTCCCATCCCCTTTCATGCTTTCTAGCATTAACTGTATCTGGGACTGTATCAGCTAAATGTTTTTTTTTACAGTGAATGTAAAGATTAATCAAACTATATATTCAGGCATTGTGTAAGTAGAATTTGAAGTGCATAGTTTGAGAAAAATTATTTTTTAATGTGTCTTTGGTATCTTCCATTTATGACATCACCGTGTGGCTTAATGCAAAGGAAATATTTCAATGGGAAATTATGTTATAAACAAGAGACAGCAGGCAAATTGTAAACTTATTTTTATCTAAAGCTATACTTTTGCTTGCAGTTTTGGCTATACAGCTTATATAGATTTTAGTATTCCCTCATTCGCTGTACAAACTTTACGTTTCCATTTGAACAATTCTCCAAAAAGAATGGGAATGAATGAATAATAATTATACTTAATTCCTTAAAATAAGTACCGTTACTCTAGAGCAGGGGTCTGCAAACGTTTTCAGTAAGAGGGCCACATTGTACATTTTACATATTTTCACAGGTAACTGAAAAAATCATTATTATAATTCAACTTTTTCCATATGTAATAAAAAGGTTATTGAAATTCCTTCCTCTACACCCAGGACATATCCCAGCACCTAGATTGCACCCATAATTTATCCCAGCTCCCAGGTTACACTCACAGGACTTTACCCCAGCAACCAGGTTTACACTCAGGACTTTTCCCCAGCACCCAGGTATGCACTCAGGACTTTGCCCCAGCACCCAGGTGTGCACTCATAGAACTTTGTCCAGTACCCAGATTTGCACTCAGGACTATCCACAGCAACCAGGTTTGCACTCAGGACTTTGCTCCAGCATCAGGTATGCTCTCAGGACTTTGCCCCAGCACCCAGGTTTTCACTCAGAACTTTTCCCCAGCACCCGGGTATGCACTCAGAACTTTGCCCCAGCACTCACTAGCACTCTAAGGACTTACCCCAGTGACCAGCACTGAGGACTTGATCCGACACTCTGCTGCTCCTGCCCACAATGCGCTGCCTCGGCTTTTTAATGAACGCAGAATTATCACGTGACACCCGGCGCTCAGTTCATTCAGTGCGGCATGAGAGGGTGAAGCAAGCAGTCTGTGTCAATGTCACTGGCACAGACTGCTTCCCCTCGTGCTTCGTGGCCCCCCTATACACAGAAAAAAAATGCTGCTTGGCACGGGTGAGAGGGAGAGGGTAAGAAGCTCGGGCTGGATAAAAACTGCCCACGAGCCATAGTTTGGAGGCCACTGCTCTAGAGCATTTACCAAGGTTTTCTAGGTAGTTATGCATTTCTCTGTCTTTCTAACTGTTTCTTAAGGAAGTTTTTTTGAAAGATCAAACTGTCTAATTTATCCTCAGAGAGATGATATGGAAGCAATTCCAGGGTATTTATCACTTCACCAAACTGCAGGTACAATGACTTTAAAATGGACCCCAAACCAGCTCATGAATGGCTCTGTGGGAGATCTAGATTATGAGAAAAGGTATGTCCTTCATTCTAACCGATTTGCTTTCACTTTGGCAAGGTATGTTAATTTACCTAGTGTGGCAGGAGCATTTCTCAATACCGTTCCATGCAGGTTGTAAAATGGCTGCTCTGCATTTAAAAACATGTCCAATAGAAAAACCTTTGCTAGTGAGTTCAGACTCTTCAAATAAGAGCATACCTCTTCAAATCCCCCATTGATCCCCACCCCACACACTTTTAGAGAACCAAGCCATGGTAAAACAAGACCATTAACGGCCCTTGTGCAGAAACAATTTCTGACTACAGGACAAAGGGGCTATTCACTAAAAGGTGAGCTGAACATTTATTTTTGCAAATTTAGGCATTGTCCACTGACAAACCTGGTGAGTGTGCTAAGAGGTGGTAGGAGGAGTTTGTCCCTCCACAATGTATAGCTAAATTGGTGAGATGAAATATTCATCTCACCTCAACTCACCTTAAGTGAATAGGCCCCAGAGTATTTGTTATGGACTTTCACCAATAGACAGGACCTTCAATGGACAGCATTGCACCTGCTACACTGCATATTGTTTCATCCTTGGAAGCAATAGAGAAGTGGACATCTTAATAGGTCTGCAATTTGATGATTCCAGGGATATCTGGCTTACTTGCATTGAAAGGGTAAAACACTAGTCTCATAAAAAAAAAGAACTAAATATTCTATTCTTTGGTCTCTTGATAGAATCCTGATGTCGCAAGACAACATCAGAATGGAAATGTTAAACAGTAAAAAGCATAATGAGTTTCAGTGAGAGTAACACAGCCTGGGCACACCACAATTCAGGAACAGCTCCAGAGATTGCTGATTTTGGTGCATTGAAGCCTTGAACATCTGAGTCATAAAACTGATGTATTGTAGGTTATGTAAATGCGTCAGCAAAAAACAAAAAAAAAGACCTGCATGCAACCAGCTGAGATTTCTAGAAATGTGATATAAACACAGTATTTGCTGGAAATGTCAAAAAGTTAGCCCTAATATGAAGACAGTGTGAATGCCATAGTAATCCAATTTGTTGGCAAAAAACAGAACTATGGGAGAGGTATAAAATGGCACAATCACCGTTTCTTAAGTAAAACTTTTTATAAATCACAATACTTTGCAGTGCGAGAGAGGGACCTTTGTGGGCTTTTTGGTATTTTTCAAGTGGAAGATTGCATGTTTTGTTTTTTTTTACCATTTTCAGTGTCTACTGGGACTATGCAATGACTATTCGCCTAGAAGAAATAGTATATCTGCATTGTCACCAACAAGGTAAGTCAGTTCTGTTGACTTGAGCAATTTAACTGTCAGGATAATGTACCCACTTAGATGTCAACATGACACCAACAAACACAACTGCAAGGGATGTCATGTCTGGCCCTGGGCTGTAGCAGAGTTACCATATCGCTCCCCTGGTGGGTAACCACTTAGTGTAGTACTGGCGAACCTCACAGTAATAGTCAACAATGCTCAAATACTGTCTAATATTCTTAATCTTTCCATGAGGAATTACTCTGGCAGTGTTCTCTTGTGACATATTCACTAGTTGGTTGATATCTTATTCTGATAGTAGACAGCGGTGGTACAGTGGTCCTGGTGAGTCAGGATGGGATACAGAGGCCACCGCTTCGATTCCCCCGGGGTGGACATCTTCTGCAATTTCTTTCCTGTTTGGAGAATGGCCTTCTCCCACATGGACAACTTGATCCTCCATTATGGTCTCAAAGAGGAAAGGTAAATCAAAACGCTAAAACATTTGTCTTAAGTCAGTGATAAAGGAATCCTATAATATTTAAAATTTGTTTAGAGAGGAGTTTCTTCAAATAACAATAGAAGCCAGTGAAAAAAGCAGAACTAATTTCATCTGCATATAAACCTAGTGTGACCTAAACTATAGCTCATTATGTGAGTATTGAAGGATATGTAAGCATGTTCTGCAAAATATTATATGATAATTGATCATTATGTTGACAAATCAACACCTTTGACATGCAGAGGTTATGCTCTTAGTCTCTTCTTTTCATCTGTCAATGTTAAATGGATTTGAATTACCAAGTGAGGTGGGTAGGCCGATGAGGAGACTCCCAAAGCTGCAGACTACAGCTTCTATTCGTACCAGCTTATTGTATCTGTATGAGAATGCATCACACAGATCACCTCATTGATATTCTCCACTATTCTTTCCTGCTTTTTGTTTCTAAAATGTTTGGATCAACATTCTATAGAACATTAGGCTTCTGATTTGAAACTGCCCTTGAATATTGGTTTGGTAGCTGTGATATTACTTTATCTAGCACTGGGAGATTAAACTAACCCTGGCTTTCTTTGACTATATAGTCTGTATAGTCATTCTCCATTTATGGCCTTCAGAATAGTAATTGCCAGAGACATGTGAATGCTTTCATTTTATTAAGCAACCTCATACTAAAATAAGTTGCTTATTCTCACGGCAGAAGAGTTGAAATGCTTGTTTTAAAGTAAAAAGGACTGTTGCTAATCATGCATTTTAGATATATTCTATTCATGCCTTTACTTCCTTTGTATTACAAGATTCCACACATATTGCTCACTATAACTACTCATTGGAATGTCTGCAGTAAATAACTACTTCTGTTACCCACTTTTAAAGTATATCATTCTCTACCATATCTCTGATAACCTACAGGTATAACTGCTTTTACAGCCTGTCTCAACAACTTCTCCTATAATTATTCCTTAACATCCTAAACCTGATCCTACACTCTGTTACAAATGCTCCTGTGTAATACCGACTGTGTCTACTGTTCTTCCTGTTGCTATATCTATCCATAACCATCTAACTATCCCATATCACACCAACTGAATCTGTTATTTACAGGGTAAGGTGTTTCCCAAACTGCGGAAGCGAAGCCCTCAGGGTTCCTCAGAATCCACGTCTGACAAGGAAGAAGATGAAGCCACTGATTATGTTTTCAGGATCATATACCCAGGGACACATTCTGAGTATGGTGAGAGACTGCAGTCTTAATGAGATACAATGAAGCATATATATTTTTTCATACACTGTGCTCAGTTAACTAGTAGGGGGTTCGTTATCTAGAAACTGTACTTGGTAAGAGAGACAAGGAAAGCATGTATTGGGCCCACCCTTACAATAAATTTTAAACATAATGATCTGACCTCTTGTGTGCCTTTTGTATTAATAAACATAGTTCCAGGCGTTTTCCTTAGCTCATGATTCACAACTGTCGCAATGCTGGTATAATACTACTTCAAGCTACTGGTAATAACAGTCTGCAGCTGAGCTACTTTGTAGAAGTTGCAATACTAAATATTATTTATAAAACAAACTGCAGATTTAGATGAACCAATTCTGCCATGATCATTACCTTATGCATATAGCTTATTTTACCTTTCAAATGTTTGGGGTCACTTAGAAAAGTATTTCTTCTGAAACTTGTCAGTCTTTTCTTGTTCTAAGAAATTAAATGCTATTCCACGAGAACAATTGGCAAGAAACTGAAGATCTCGTACAATGCTGTATACTGGTTTCTTCACAGACACATCGGCCATCAGAAATTTTGGGGGCCCTTACAGAACAAATGGTCTGCCCCCTCAATTTCTCCTTCAGTACTGCTCCCACATCCCTTGCCAAAGCAGCACCCACGGCACTTGAAACAGACCCTGCTTGCACCCACAGGTCTTGCCAGAGCAGTCACATGTATTGACTAAGATTGGATTTACATGATGCCCATGTGCACAGATATCCTCCCATGCTGTTTCTTATGCTCGTCTTGCATGTCTTGAGTCTGAGCAGGTCTCGTGATGTCCGATGCTTTGAGTTCAGAAAACACATGGGGAGCGTGAGAGGCACTTGGGCAGCGCACAGACATCAAGCAGCTTTTCAATTGCAGAGCTACTGGCGAGGGGAGATTTCCCCACCAAGATCCTGTGCCGGCAACATTTTTGTTTGAGGCGGCCACCTGAGGACTGCTGGATCCCTTACACTTGTACACCCTTGGCCACCTGAGGACTGCTGGATCCCTTACACTTGTACCACCTTTACACAGAAAAGCGTAAACTGGCTCTAACCAGAATAGAAAGCGGAGTGGGAGGCCTCGCTGCACAACTGTGCAAGAGGACAAGTACATTATAGTGTCTAGTTTGAGAAACAGACCAGCGTTCACTTCAACAGTGACTGCAATAGTGGCCTTCTAGGCAGAGTTGCAAAGAAAAAGTCATATCTCATACTGACCAATAAAAATAAAAGCTTCTGATGGCAAAACAACAGCGACACTGGACAGACAAAATGATATGGACTGATGAATATAAGTTTGAGGTGTTGGGATCACAAAAAAGAACTTCTGTGACCAAATGAAAAGATGCTGAAGGAGTAATTGACACCATCTGTCAAGAATTGTGGCGGCAGTGTGATGGTCTGGGGTGCCTTTGTGGTGGTAAAGTATGAGAATTGTACAGGATAAAATCTTGAAGAACAAAGGCCATAACTACATCTTACAACACCTTTATACAACTTGGAGAGCCAATTCGCCCAAACATCAGGACAATGACCCTGAACACAGCTTCAAACTATGCAAGAACTGTTTAGGGAAGAACCAGTCAGCTGGTATTCTGTCTATAATGGAGTGACCAGCATATTCACCCCTACTGAGTTGTTGTGTGGGCAGCTTGACCATATGGTACTTAAAAAGTGTCAATCCAACTTGTGGGAGGTGTTTCAGGAAGCATTGGGTGAGAGTTCTTAAGATTATATCAACAAATTGACAACTTGAATGCCAAAGTTCTGCAAGGCAGTAATTGCTGCAAATGGAGGATTCTTTGACGAAAACAAAGTTTGAAAGACTCAATTATTATTTAAATTATCATCATTATTATTTCTAACCTTGTCAATGTCTTGACTGTATTTTATACTCATGTTGCAACTCATTTAATGGATGTTTTCATGGAAAACAATGAATTTTCTCTGTCACCCCAAACATTTGAATGGTAGTGTATATTATATATATAATTATATGTATATATATATATATTTTAAATGTCAATACTGATTTTACTATCATCATAAATTCCACTGGCCATCTACTGAGTGCCAGTCTATCCACAGGTTCTTGCAAATCTTACTCTTAGTACATGAAAGCATCTTAAATATTAAGTTGTAAGTGTAAAAGTACATTGAAAATAGAGTATAATGCAAAGTGATTATTAGTTATAAACATTTATCTAGATCACTGGTGGCTGTTAGAGGCCAGATGTGGCTCCTGAGGACTTTTTGTGGCCACTATCCTGACCAAACAGCCCATAGAATCAACACTTGTGGACTATATAAAAAGAAAAAATACATAATAAGGTGTGAGGCATATATTATTAATTATTGTTAGCATTCCCCCAGAATCTTGGGATATTGTGTTTTCCATTATTCCGTTCCGAAAGGGGTCAACAAATGTATTATATTATGTTTTGTCTGTAGATTCTTGTTTAGAGGATTGACTCAATATGCCCCAATTCTGGCCCAGAGTCAGGCACGTTCAGGAAATAAAGCCGAATTGCAGAGAAATCCACAATTCAGCTACCCAATATGGGAGATTTCATGAAATTTGCAATTTCCACCAATTTCGGGGACAGATAATGGCAATATTTAGTTCGTGGGGGTAGGGAGGTCAGACAGATAAATCCTGTGCAGCAATTGCCTAATTTCAGGCAGTTCAATTCACCAGATATTCGGTAATGAATTGGACTTAAAAGTTAATAAAAAAGAAATAATAAAATTTAATATTAAGTAAAAATAAATAAATATAAAAAATAGCGCCACGCTGGCCGATTTTCGGGCTGATTCGAGATCACTTTGATGGTCTCTGAGTAGCCCGAATTTGAGGGCTACTCGAATCTCCAAAGTGATCCAATTGGGTCCAAAACTCAGAGCTCAGTTAATTGGAGCTACCTGAGGCGACCCTTATTTCTTTTGTTTTTTTAGAGAAATTTGTTTTTGATGATAGCTCATATTAAGAAGCACATTTAAAAAAAACTTGCATAACAGGAATGGTTGAGAGCAATTAGTGAATGATTTTGAAGTTGGGCCAATCCCACCATACATTTCATCAGAATGTCATCTCATTTTGTGTTTTTCCATCTCCCTTTGTCTGTAGTGACTCTGCACCGTCATTTTCATCCTTCATTCACACAGCTTCCCCGCTCCACCTCCATTTACCTCCTGAGATCCAAGAGGCCAACAAACCAAGATGCAGTGGTCCAAAAACATGCAGAGAGGTTCTGCCTTCCCCTCACCATGCCGGGTCTGCTGTCTTGTAATATCACCCAGCCACACCGAAGTACTAGACAGCATGTTGCCAACTGCACAAAACTATATAAGTGGCTGGGGCTCAGTCTGTAAATAGCGCACATTAGGTACTTCATTCTCACCCCACTGTGGAGTAGAATATTATAAAATTTCTGTCATCAGTACCATCACATACTTTTGAACTTGACCTTAATGTTTTCAGTAACTGGCAACATGGAGTCTCTGCTTCTCCTGCTTTAACCTCCCCTAATTTATGAAATGTAAATATGGGCCATCTTGGTGCAAGTCTTCTGATCTTAATCAATCTATTTAATAAAAATGCAAATGATCATTATAACAAATTTGAAGGGGTTAATCTATGAGTGGAAAATTTTAATAGTGGTAAATATTCAGATTCTTGACTACTTACAATCTGTCTACTTTTTCTTTTGGTGTTGCTCAATGATGCTCTGGAAGCATTGAGCTTTTTCACTCAAAGCATACTCTTAATGGCTTCCTAATTCTTTTAAAATTTCTCTGTTTTTCTTATTTAAGTTGGAGCAAAACTGCTGATGTGTAAACTGCATTAAACCATGGTGAAACATTTAATCTCGAATCCTTTAATGTACAGGTTCATTTTATGTGCTTACATTGTATTATACTTTACTGATTACATACACATTATCTACCTGTGTATGACCAACATGTCACACACTTTGTCATCTATTCAGTGGACTTGCTAGCAAAGACTCTATGAAAATTATGGTTTAAGTTATTGATGTTCTTATATATTATTAAGTATTGTGCCTTCAGTTAACACGCTATGCATATGTTCATTTACTTTCTAAACACAGTCAGTAGACTTTCCACAGTCATCGTTAAAACTGAGGATTATATTTCCTTCAGATATTTTGTTCTGACCATTTAGTTAATCCTTCTAAAGCTCAGTTACGTTTCCCTGTACCGCATTCATTGAACAATATCTAAATACGCTTACAGTTCCTATTGTTACTTGAATATGACATACTAGGAGCACATGTAAACCAAAGTAAATGAGACAAATCAATACAAAAAGTAGGGGACAGATAAAAACTTGAGCACATGAATGTTTTGAAAAAGTAAAAAAAAAAAAAGCCAATGGATAACAGTGATTGCACATTTTTGGTGCCTGTAATATTGCTTTTGTCCACCCCCTTGGTGGAGATTATTTGTGCAGTTTGAATCACCAGAAAAAGTGATGGTGCCACTATTTCCTCTTGTGCCACTGTTATATGTCTGTCCAAATGACTCCAAAATGATTTAATTACCTCAGTCCCAGTTTTAGAGAATACTCAATTTGTCATGTTGCAAACTGATCAGTTGTGTTGCTCCACTTGAGAAATAAAGGAATTTGTGTGGATGGTGGGAAATCTCATAATGTTTTTTCTTTCTCTGTAGCACCTCAGGAGTTGATAGACCCTCAAGGGGGTGGACTTCCTTCCATGTGGCAGCCCAGCACGCGCAAGTCCTCTTGTTCCTCCTGCTCTCACAGCGGGTCTTCAGATGGAGGTCATTCCAATGGCTGCAATCATGAGAGGTATTATATTATAATGTATACATCAAAAATATGTTATTATTATGATAAGTCTACATGAGCTTTAATATCAAATATTTACTGAAACTTTCCATTAGCACTAGGAAAGAATCACAAGTAAAGTTCCTTCAAGCTTCCATGGTGATGTTCTCCTTTGTGAAGCAATATTGTATGAACTGCCTAGAGAATGAGAAAAGTCTGGGAATAAAGCTGCACAGTGCATAGAAATATTAGTGCACAAACCGGAAATGCCACTTTAGTATCAGCTGTCGTAGATGAAAACATTTGAGATTTAGTCACACCATATTAAATATTCTGTTTAAGGGAAATAAAGCTAAGCACATAAAGACATCTCAGTTTGTTGCTACAGACTTGCCATGTTATGCTTGTGGATTGAGAGGAGGTGACATGTCAAGTGAGAATGTTACCAAACTATCAAAAGAGATCTTAAAAGTGGAGGGCCACATACCATGTAGCAGCTTTGACTGAGGGGCTGACTGTTTGCTGAGGTAACCTATGGACTTATTAGCTAGGATAGAGGTGAATAAAAAAACTCTTGAGACCTACACCGGGCCCATGGCCTCCAGTTTGACGTTAATAGTTTAAGGTAATATTTTAAGAGAAATCTATTTTTCAGATGTGCAGTGTTCAGTTTCAAGCCTACCTAATGCGTCTTTTATGAAGTAACATCACATCTGAGAGGGAGTAATTCTTGTGTTTTGTACAAATGGAGTTACAGTAATCTCTTACAAATAATGCTACTGAAATACCCTTTGACTACTCATTATGGGGGATGTATAAATGTGGCTCACACAAAAATTGCGCCTAATAATGGTGCAATCTTAGAAACATAGAATAAGTTGGCAGATAAGAACCATTCGGTCCATCTAGTCTGCCCAATTTTCTAAATACTTTTATTAGTCCCTAGTTCCCTATCTTATAGCTAGGATAGCCTTGTGCCTATCCCACGCATGCTTAAAATCCTTGACTGTGTTTACCTCTACCTCTTCCATACATCCACTACCCTCTCAGTAACGTAATACTTTCTGAGTAAAGTAATACTTTGGGGTCTACCTACTAGAATTAAAGATTAGCACTAATCTCGACCTCTAACCTCAAACAGGCTCCCCCCACCCCTTGGATGCCTCATCTTAATCTCGCAAAATCCTATTTACTAACAATTTTTGCAAGGTCTGCCTAGGAGGTCGAGAATAAGTCAAACTCAGCTTTCGAGATCCATTATAGCTTATGGAACAAGAAGGTTTTTTTTCTATGTGAAATTCAGCCTCATAATCTTAGTTGGATAAACCGTTTTCATGAAAGGGTATATATGGTCTGCAACAATGCTTAGGTGGTATGTGTCAAAGTAACATCCACATATATGGAAGTCCACATAAATGGCATACAGACTGTGTAATACAAATATAAAAAATAATGCACATCACAATGAAGAGAGTACAACACTATTAATAAAATATTCCTCAGTACTAAATGCAATTGAGTATCTCCTCACCATATATAATAAGATTGTTACTAAAGTAACGTTAAAATATATCCTTTGGTGCATAGAGGGGAAATACCCTTACCTGTATACATCAAAAGCAGTTGAAACAGTTAACGGGGCAAAGTTCTTTGAATGCGCAAAATGATTAACGTATATGCAGAATGTGCTCAGTGGTTACCAAGCATCTAAGACAATTCTTGACAACACAACGCAAGGGAAGAGCTGTCAACATTTGCCTAGCGAGCAAGAACAGTTTAGGGCCCATGGTGCAACTTATCATTAGAAGTAGATATTAACAGACAGATAATAATCAGAGGTAGATACAAGTAGACAGGTAAGACTACTGAAAGGTAAGATACAGAGATTGATAGACAGACAAGGCCCACTGATCCCACCCAGAGCCACATGTCCTGCCACTTGATGATGGTTCAAAAGTTGAGTGCTATTACTAAGCTTCTAAAAGCTGCAATTTATGGGACTGTGGAGAGGATATGAGTATATACAAATTGTTATTACATCTTTTTAAGACTCTTTCACTGAGACCATTACCAAAAGGGATCATAATGCTCTCAAAGTGTTCCTATATATACGTCCTGAATTTAAATATAGCAGCCTCTGAGTGTGACTTCGACTCATCCCCACCCTGCGTGCATACGATCACTGCGAATGTGATTGAATGCATTGAAACTGACATAGGCAGTAATCAGCCTTTCACTGCCTATGTGTTAAAAGGTGTTGCGGATGCCGTATTGAAGAGAAGAATGCTCTTCCAATACGGTGTGCCCAGCAGAGTGACAGAAGTGATAAAAAAAGAAATCTCTTCTGTTGCTCTGAAACTGTTGCTTGACTGCCCCTAGAGGCAGTAAGCAACATTACAGTTAAAAAGGAAAAAGCTAACCCTAGATATACTAACCCTAGATCTAAGGTTAGGATTATGGTTAGGGTAACAGGTGGGTTAGGGTTAGTACAAGGGTTAGATTAAGGGGTGGGGTAGATTTAGGGTTACATTTAGGGTTAAGGTTGGGTTCCAAAGGTCCCTGTAGGAGAAAATGGTTAGGAAACAAAAAAAAAAACACTAGTATCACTTATTGCCCTATTACAGAAAAACATGGAAGCATTGGTAACTCAGGACAAACATTAGAAACTGTATAGACTGGTTCTTTTTTACGGGTTGTAATTGTGTAAAAACAAATCAGGTCAAAGTTAGAAAAAGTGTGTTTTGGGCATATTTTCATCATATTTTATATTTTTTAAATAGTAAATTAAATCATATGATGAAAATAATAGTATCAAAAGAAAGCCCCATCTGTCCTTTAAAAAATTATATATAATTTGTGTGGGTGTACTGCACACGAAGAAAGAAATCACAGCACGAAGAAAGAAATCACAGTTAAGCAAACATATGACAAAAATAATGGAATTCTGGTCTTCAAGGCACATCAAATGCAGCATACGGTTTATAAACAGTGTAGAAATGAACTGTATACTGTATGGTTACAAACAAAAGTAAGCAGACAAGGTATGAATTTTAATACAGTGAGGGGAAAAAATATTCGATCCCCTGCTGATTTTGATTGTTTGCCCACTGACTAAGAAATGATCAGTCTATGTATTTTAACAGTGAGAGACATAATACCGTATTTGCTCGATTATAAGACGAGGTTTTTTTCAGAGCAAATGCTCCGAAAAATCCCCCTCGTCTTATAATCGAGGTCTCTTATAATCTGACCTCAAATTGATGTCAGATTATAAGACATGGATCCAGGTCCCCAGCAGAGCTGCAGGGGACCTGGATCCCCCTCTCTAGCAGCAGGGGATGTCTGCGCAACGAGCGCAGACTCCCCTGCTTCCGCCCGGCACGACCGCCGGGGCTTCTGTGAAGAAGCCGGGTACTTCCGCTTTCGTCACAGAAGTCCCGGCGAGCGTGCCGGGCGGCAGCAGGGGAGATCTGCGCTCATCGCGCAGACTTCCTCTGCTGCCCCACTAGCCACCAGGGTAAATCGGGCAGCTGGGGGTGGCTAGAGGGGGCAGCCGGGGGATGTCTGCACGATACTTGCAGACATCCTCCATGCTGCCCGACACGGCAGACTATTATGACGGACAGCTGTCCGTCATAATAGACTGCTGTGTCGGGCAGCATGGAGGATGTCTGCAAGTATCGTGCAGACATCCCCCGGCTGCCCCCTCTAGCCACCAGGGATTGAGGTACAGGTAAGCGGGGGGGGGGGCAGAGAGACAGGGGGAGGGAGGGGGGGGGCAGAGAGACAGGGGGAGGGAGGGAGGGTGGGGGGCAGAGAGACAGGGGAGGGAGGGAGGGAGGGAGGGAGGGGGGCAGAGAGACAGGGAGAAACATGTGGGGGGGAAGAGACAGGTGAGGGGGGAGTGAGACAAAACTGGGGGCAAGGGAAAGAGAGAGGCAGCATTGGCACATAAAAAGAAATAAACACAAGAAATTCATTTTTTTAATATAATATTTTATTAAAAAAGCAATTTACATGTGAATATATACAAGTTTAACTTTTTTCCTATAGGGTAGTCTTATATTCAGGCTTTTAGTTTTTTTCCTAAAGGAATATCCAAAGTTTGGGGGGTCGTCTTATAATCAGGGTCGTCTTATAATCGAGCAAATACGGTAACAAGAACACAAAAATCCATAAAAACGCATGTCAAAAAAGTTATAAATTGATTTGCATGTCAATGAGCGAAATAAGTATTTGACTCCTTTGAATAAGTACTTGGTGGCAAAACTCTTGTTGGCAATCACAGAGGTCAGACGTTTCTTGTAGTTGGCCACCAGGTTTGCACACATCTCAGGAGGGATTTTGTCCCACTCCTCTTTGCAGATCCTCTACAAGTCATTAACGTTTCAAGGCTGATGTTTGGCAACTCGAACCTTCAGCTCCCTCCACAGAGTTTCTATGGAATTAAGGTCTGGAGACTGGCTTGGCCAGTCCAGGAGCTTAATGTGCTTCTTCTTGAGCCACTCCTTTGTTGCCTTGACTGTGTGTTTTGGGTCATTGTCATGCTTGAATACCCATCCACGACCCATTTTCAATGCCCTGGCTGAGGGAAGGAGGTACTCACCCAAGATTTGACGGTACATGGCCCTGTCCATCGTCCCTTTGATGCGGTGCAGTTTTCCTGTCCCCTTAGCAGAAAACACCCCAAAGCATAATGTTTCCACTTCTATGTTTGATGGTGGGGATGGTGTTCTTGGGGTCATAGGCAGCATTCCTCCTCCTCCAAACATGGCGAGTTGACTTGATGTCAAAGAGCTTGATTTTGGTCTCATCTGACCACAACACTTTCACCCAGTTCTCCTCTGAATCATTCAGATGTTCTTTGGCAAACTTCAGACTAGCCTGTACATGTGCTTTCTTGAGCAGGGGGACCTTGCGGGCGCTACAGGATTTAAATCCTACATGGCATATTGTGTTACCAATTGTTTTATTGGTGACTATGGTCCAAGCAGCCTTGAGATCATTAACAAGATCCTCCCATATACTTCTGGGCTGATTCCTCACTGTTCTCATGATCACTGAAACTCCATGAGGGGACATCTTGCATGGAGAACCAGACCGAGGGAGACTGACCATTATTTTGTGTATCTTCTATTTGCGAATGATCACTCCAACTGTTGTCACCTTCTCACCAAGCTGCTTGGCGATGACCTTGTAGCCCATTCCAGCCTTGTGTAGGTTTCCAGTCTTGTCCCTGACATCCTTAGACCGCTCTTTGGTCTTGGTCATGGTGGAGAGTTTGGAATCTGATTGACTGATTGCTTTTGTGGACTTTTAAGAGAGTGCTCCTAATCTCAGCTCGTTACCTGTATAAAAGACACCTGGGAGCCAGAAATCTTGCTGATTGATAGGGGATCAAATACTTATTTCACCCATTGACATGCAAATCAATTTATAACTTGTTTGACAAGAGTTTTTCTGGATTTTTATTTTGTTATTTTCTCTCTCGCTGTTAAAATACGCCTACCATTAAAATGATAGACTGATCATTTATTTGTCAGTGGGCAAACGTTCAAAATCAGCAGGGGATCAAATACTTTTTTCCCTCACTGTATATGATATTTATAAATGTAGGGGAAGAACAATTGCTAATGGTGAGTTTTGTTAAGTATTTGGTATGAATGGTTTTATATGGACAGTATTGTTTATATAGCAAAAAGGTTACACTAAAGGGATTACTCAATAAAGATGAGTTAGGCCAATGTAGCAGAGTGGGAGATTTATTCTAACTCAGCTACTACTTTAGCCTTAAGTTTGAAATCCCCATCTCAATTCCCTATTTATTGAGTAGTCTTTAGTGTGCACTTTTTTTTTTTTTTGCTAAATAAACAATACTTTCCATATCAAACCATTCATACTTAACACTCAGCAAAACTCACCATTAGCAATCATCCTTCCCCTACATTAACAAATACATTGTCAATTTTCACCTTGGGATCATCCTCATTTGAGTTACAGTACTGTGTAAACATGAAATTCAGTAAGAATGCTTTCAAAAATGCAAAGTGATAGAACAGAAGAAAAATCAAAAACAGCATCAGTTATTCTAAGTATACTTGCACACAGTTTTTTAACCAATGGAATATTTTTCTCTGGTGTCAGAGGCTGTTTTAGCACTTCGGTGGCTTTTGTTTAATCATATACCTGACTAAATGTCTACAAAATCCCTGATTTTGCGCAAGTGTACTTGAAAGAATAGTTGTTGTTTGAATGACAAGGGGTGATCACACCAAATATTGATCTGATTTCGATTTTTCTTCTGTTCACTCAACTTGCATTTTGTTAATTGATAAAAAAAACTATTAACATTTTATATTTTTGAAAGCATTTTTATTTTACAGCATTTTTTCAAACCTGCCTAAAGCTTTTGCACATCTGCACTATGTTTTTCTGTTCTCATTATAGAATGCAGTTCTGAATGAAATCCTTGGTATAATAGTTCAGTACATCATATTCTGTCCCTGCAGTGAAATGTTCAGTGTGTGAGCCAAACAAGGACAGCTTTCTTCCCTGAACTTTGAACTACTGGCAGGTTTCTCAAGTTGATAAATGCTGTGTACAAAGCGGGTGAAACCACTGTAGTTTATTGGACAAGGTCTTCTGAAGGAATGTGAAAGTCAAACAAGAAGATTGGGTTAATTAAAGTATAGTTACAAGTGGGCGAGATATAGATATAGCAAACACACATGTTCATCTTGCGTAGTTTTAATCTGCTATATTAGAACACATTGCTACCTTATACTCTTTTGAACAGAATATGCCTATTGTCCATGTTCAAAAATCTTCATTACACAGCTATAATGGAAATGAATTTCTCTACATCATGTAGTAACATCTTGAGTTGTTAAAGAGACAATAAACACAAATAAAGCTTATACTACAGATAATTTAGAAGATCACATACACTTGCTGTATCACGTTTATAAATGTTAGATATATGTGATATAAGTTTAGTACTAAATAGGAAAATGATTTGTATTACATTCTCAGGAGGCCTACTTAGGTTGCTATTTAGATATTACGTGAGAAAAAAAAGATACAATTAAAGCTTTTCATTGAGAATTTGATTGCAAGCTTTCAAGATTAAGTTACTGGTTCCGTTCTTCACGTTTTCACGTTTCATTATTGTATGCATGGAATATATAGGGAGGGTTTTTGACATGTAACATGTTCCTAATGCCACCAAGATAAAACTGTTTCAGTTTTATGGGAGTTTGAGAGTAGGGTTGCCACCTTTTCTTAAAAAAATACCGGCCTTGGTACTGTCTCCATAGACTTAACATTGGCCTGATGCCAATTTTTTACCGGCCTGTTGCATATTATTATGGCCGGGGGGGGGGGGGGGTTGGG
The DNA here is from genome assembly GCA_036172795.1 of Pelodytes ibericus. Lineage (NCBI taxonomy): Eukaryota > Metazoa > Chordata > Amphibia > Anura > Pelodytidae > Pelodytes > Pelodytes ibericus. The sequence goes on from CM069860.1 coordinate 111,889,517, forward strand.
GTTGTGGGATAGCTAAGTAAATGTACAGAAAATTATATATATATTTTTTTATTTTTTTTAGAGCACCACTTAAAATGTTATGTGACAACATGAAGTATCAGATTGTTTCTAGAGCTTTTTATGGATGTAAGTATGGTTTTGTTTGTGTTATGTTTCAGTTCTGTCATTGACTCTTTCATGAGGATTGCACACTCAAAAAAGCACAGCAGCATGCTGAATGTGTTCATTAAAACGGTATATGTGTTTGTGTATGCAACAAGAACCATGCATATTTTAAATATCTGGAATAAAACTATGCATTTTAGCTGTGTATCATTTTTTTAATTTATTTTCTATATAGCTTAAATGAATGAATAGTAGAGTTGTACAGAATTTGGTCAGATTATATTTCTGGTCACAAGGTTCTTGGGATACATTATGAACTTACATTAAGATGTAAAGTCATGTGCTAACATTTTAAAATTATTAATATATGGTACCTGTTCAGCTGATTGCATTTATTTTTAAATATTTTTTCCATCATGTTTTTACCACTAGTTAAATAGAGGAAACGATATTAGATTAGACTATCTGATAAACAGGCAAACTCTTTTCAGGTCTGGCCCAAGACATAATGCTTCCTGGGACCAAGGATGAAAAGTGCTCTTCACCTCCCATCCTCCTCTACCTCCCAAAAAATATAAACATTTTACTAAAAATAGAGACTTCCCACTTGTATTAGATAGTTAGTTAGACACTGATAGTGGAAGACTGTAGCTTATTTCAATATGTTGTTAATCACACAAACATTGTACTACAACAGTACTACATACACTTAGGGTAACACACAGTCACACATGCAAAGGCATGAACACATACACGGAGGCAACACAAATGCACATGCACACATAGCTGTGCTCACAATAATGCACACATACACATGAACAGACATGCACACACACAGGTACACATACGCACACACAGTCAGACACTGGGTTATCATGTGACACCTGCCACTCTGACTCAGATGCGCACAGCAATCCAAGCTTACGTGCAGTCCCATAGCAATGTGGAACTGCACGCTAAGGTTTAAAAGAACAAGCTACCAGGATAGTGGTGAGGGCTTGACACTATGCTTTTATTAATGGAGCTCTGTGACCAAGTTTAATTTTTGTCATTAGTGAGCGCCCGACAGATTATGCCACAAGTACTATTGCTTGAATGTTATAAAAAAAATAATAAAAAATCATTTTAAAAGTTAGCCAAATATTGCTTGTTACTGTAGATTGATTTTGTTTTTAAAGGAGCTAAAAAGTGACACTTCTAAGTGTAATTTACTAATACAGTATTTTCTTAAGTAGAGATTTTGGTGCTGTGGAAAAGTCTACATGTGTTCTAATCATAAACTGGAATGTTTTAGATTTGATATTGCTGCTTTTGTCTAATGTTTTTAGAGGTACTTCTTTTTCACTGGTAATTCATGTCTCAAACTACCCATAAATCAGGGCTTGCCTACTGCAGACACCTGTCGACTGTGAGAACACACTTATCAGCTCTAGTTAATCACAAGATTGTGTATCCCGATGTACCGGTTGATTCCACCAATGGACTGACTGTGGAGATTTGGCAGAAGTATTTAGAAGACACCACGGTAAGTGTGTTGGTTTATTCCTCTGCAAATGTTTTAACTGGGGCATTTTGTGAATATTTCTGGTTATTGAAATAAAATAAACATGAGATATTTTGCTTATTAGTATTTGCTACTTGAATTTTCACGATGCTTTAAATGGTTATTATTATTAGTATTTATTTACAATAGTGACAATACATTGCCTAGAAATGATTAAACAAAATACACGATACTAACCAGATAAAGCAGGATTGGAGAGCAATGGCAGACAGACCTGACAGCAATATTTTACTTACATATCAATCATTCAAATGATTGTGTAGTCATTTCAGTTCTGCATATTAAAGTCGTTGAATATTCTATATATAGTTGTGTTGATTAATCCATCTAATCAACATATTACTATGTGGTTGAAATATCTGATTTCCAGGTTTATGCCTTCGAAGTGGCAGACCCCAAAATGGAAAAAGTATGAGCAGAAAATCTCTAGCTACAACTAATTAATCCCGAATGTTAAGAAGCTTCCAGGATTCATAAACCTACAAAGTGTTAAACTATACAATATGAGATTAGAAGCTGCTTGAAAAAATCAGGTTTTAATAGCTGAGTTGGAAGTTAGGCAAGTTGGAGAATTCAGCTATTAATGGCTGATTTTTGCTTCTCCCTTGTCAGTGTCAAACTGATTTATTCTCAACTCTGCCTGCAGCATGTCCTGAACCTCAGCCTGGTTTTGACCACATCTCCACTCCAGTGCACTCTAACCTACAGGTTGTCCTTGATACTATCCCAGGCTACCATCATATTATTCATTTTAATTATCTTGGCCCTCATGCTCCTTGCACCTGCCATATTAACTGTAAGATTATAGTATCATTGAGCCATTTGGAGCTAGAAAGCATCCTCAAATGCCAAAATGCAGCCCTGACTCCCAGTGGTCAAGAACTGCAACTTAACCAGATCCAACGGCAAGAACAAATACAGGATCTGCAAATTACACACCTCCAGCAATCAGCAGCATCTGTAATTTCATCTATTTCCCCGGTGCCGGCATGAGCTTTGGAAAGAGGCAGAAGCAGCCCCTAAGCCACAGAAAAAGACCTCTCTGGAGACCAATTCCAGTCTATTGACTTACTATTTTTCCTTAAGCCTCATGCTTACGCAACTGATTTTATTAAGATCACGTCTAGAACCTTTCTGCTATCCGGAGGGCCTATGACTTGGGGTTGCAACTTACTCCAGACTAACAGCCCACTTCTGAACTCTTGGGAAACCTTTTTTCCGATAATTCCTAGGCTTATATGAGGACCCCCCATAGCATTGCTACTGCAGAAGTTACACTTTGCAACTTCTACAGGACAGTATCCTGTAGAAGACTGTCAATGAGGTCAGGGCAATATCCATGAAAACTGCATAGAATGAGCTCACTCTATGTGATCAATCCAGTTTATGGTTATCAAAGATATTAAAGGATGAGCTAGCAAGATACCTGTATCCTTGAATGACCTTGTTCATCTGGTGATCCAAACTGACATAAGAACCTGCAAGAGATGTACAGAATGTACTTCAGGATGGCCTATTCAACCTAGTTCTAGTCCTGTTCCTTGCCCTCCTAACCAGAGACCAGAGCCTGCGGACTCTGAAGAGCCCATGTAGATAGGGCAGGCAAGGGGCTACTACTGACACGGAATAGTGACATCGGTCCAACATCTGCCTGTACTGCTGTAATTCTGGGCATTATTAAGAAACTGCCCTGAACTTAAAGCTTCGTCCAGATATAATCCACCTTTGCCACCATCTTCCTTATTATTAGGTACTTAATGTGGCTCCTCATTTTTCACACGACTGTTGTTGAGTTCCTTGGCTTTGTTATTTTTCCAAACATCAAGATGTGTCTCATAAAAAGTAACTGCCTTCCTGGAATTGCATGTCCCTTCCAATATCAGGCTGTCCAATATTTTCTTGACTTTGCCAACTTCTGCCGCCAGTTCATACAAGGATTTTACATCATTTTCAGTGGTCTGCTCAAGTGCAAGAAGCTTTTGAGATCTTTAAAGAGCACTTCGCTATAGCACATTAGTGATCCTCGGAATACTTCCAATGTGGAGGTTGATGCTTCTGTCCCAGTAACAAGGAGATCATAGTTCTTTAACACAATTTCCTATTTTAGAAAGCTCACTCCTCCTGACCACAACTGCAATGTTAGTGACATAGAACTTTTAGTCAAAATGTCAGCACTACAAGAATGATGACATTTGTTTGAGGGAGCAGTCTATCCAGTGATGGTCTACACCGGCTACCAAAGAGTCATTGACTATGTTGAGGGCGGAGCTGACTCCTTAAACTCACAGGTGCCTATAAATTACCACAGAGCCTCCCAACCAGTTCTTGTCTGTGGCCACTACTACTGCCCATTGTGCCTGGACTGATTCGCTTGTGGTTCCCACTCTCTGACTTCTCTATTCTGTCGCCTCCTCAACCCTCTGGTTTGTTCTCAACTTTGCTTGTCTGCTGCCTGTCCTGACCCTCGGCCTGCTTTTGACTACATCTCCTCTCCAGTGCAATCTGAGCTTTGACTTGTCCCTGACATTCCCTGACACTGTTCCAATCTCCTAATGATAATATTATTTTTATTAGATTTGGCCCTCGTGCTCCTCCCTTGGAAATTAAGCCTCCGGGGTCAGTGGTGTCCACAAGAGTGTTCCTCCCTGCACCAATGCTCCTATCCAAATCCTTGTAGTTACACGAAAATTACTGGCACATGCCTGCAATTATAACATGAATCTAATATCATTTTTTAAATTAGGATGTGCATTTTCTTACACAATGCAGAAAAGTTAAGTATTCATTGTGTCCAGGTGCTAGTTTATAATAGAATTCATACAGAAAGGTATGAAAGCTGGATAATTAAGACACGCTAAAAATAATGTCTTTTGTTAAATATGTGGCTGTACTATTCCATGTGCATTTTAACCTCATTAAGAACTCAAGAAAGATCTCCAAGATAAAGGAAGGGACAGCACATACATTTATTTAATAAAATATAGAACAATATTTGCCAATATTAAGATGTAAGTGCTAACACTTGGATTTATGTGTTTTCTGTAGAATTACGAAGAGCAGGAGCTGCTACGTCTTATTTACTATGGAGGCATTGAGCATGGGATCAGGAAGGATGTGTGGCCTTTTCTTCTTGGACACTATCAGTTTGGAATGACAAAAGCACAAAGAAAAGAAGTAAGTGTTCTTCCCATGCGATAATGTTGGCTTGACAAACACCCAGGGTGGGGTTGAAACGTTGCCGTGCATGTTGGATTAAAAATGTAACCTCACTCAAGTGCTGAGCATCGTGTCTGTTTTTTTCACTTCATTTTTCTTTTTTAAGTAAATTAGCTTAAACTGTGAGGTGCTGCAAACCCAAGATATTCAAGGAATTCAACGTGTCACAGTATACAGGCAAAACACAAACCATTACCCACATGTCAGTAACATGATAAGTGGTCAATATTATCGAGATAATAGGAAATGTTATCGTTATTAATGAAGCTAGGGTGGCAATGTTACATCAACTGTTGGGTGTATTGACTAAAAAGTGAACTGCAAGTAAACTGCTAAATTCATGCATTAATAGCAGAGTTTTACAAATTAACAACCTGCCTCTCTATCCAGCTTGGTTGTTAATGTCTGAAACCACATTTCACTTTTTAGTGAATAGAATATTATCATACTGTATAACTGGCTGAAACGTGCACTGCCATTTCACAAAGTAATGTGTTTTTATTCATTTAATTGCTAAAACTCTAATGCACTGGCTACAGGTGGATGATCAAATCCAGGCTTGCTATGAACAAACCATGGCAGAGTGGCTCGGCTGTGAGGCCATAGTGCGTCAAAAGGAGAAGGAAACTCATGCAGCTGCACTCCTAAAGTGTTCTTCCGGAGCCAGTCTTGATATTCAGATCCAAAGAATGATGCACAGGGATTCCACAGTCAGCAATGAGGTCAGACGCTGCACCAAATGATATTGTTGTACAAATTGTTTATTCTATTTCAAGTTCACATAGCTTAGCTGCAATGGGGCAAGTTCACATAGCTTAGCTGCAATGGGGCAAGTTCACATAGCTTAGCTGCAATGGGGCAAGTTCACATAACTTAGCTGCAATGGAGCAAGTTCACATAGCTTAGCTGCAATGGAGCAAGTTCACATAGCTTAGCTGCAATGGGGCAAGTTCACATAACTTAGCTGCAATGGGGCAAGTTCACATAGCTTAGCTGCAATGGGGCAAGTTCACATAGCTTAGCTGCAATGGAGCAAGTTCACATAGCTTAGCTGCAATGGGGCAAGTTCACATAGCTTAGCTGCAATGGGGCAAGTTCACATAGCTTAGCTGCAATGGAGCAAGTTCACATAGCTTAGCTGCAATGAGGCAAGTTCACGTAGCTTAGCTGCAATGGGGCAAGTTCACATAGCTTAGCTGCAATGGGGCAAGTTCACAAAGCTTTGTTGTTGGATTGAATTCGATTGATCGCATGTGGAATTAGATTCAGCCCGAATCACAAAATATATATATATATATATATATATATATATATATATATATATATATGCTTTCAAAGTGCATAAAAACATTTTATTGTAGGTCAAAAATCAAGTGATCGAGGTTTCTGACCACACCATGTACTTTTATCAAGATAATCAAATATCCAATGAAACAGCATTTATATACTACATCAGTGTAATAGCTTACAAATAGTGTATATCATGTTCCCGGGTAAACACACCAGAGGTGAGAATAATGGAAATGATGTGCAATCACTAATTGAAATGAAAAAATTAAATAAAAATAAAAAGTATAAAATAATAAACAAAAATCCCAATAAAAAAATCCCTGCCTGCAAAAAAGTAGGGGGGCCAGGGCTAGTAGCCGTTGCCCACCCTAATAATAGAGAGGGATCTGAACTGGCAAAAAGGTTCTCAGCCCCCTAAAACAAAAGTGTGTGTAAGGAGGAAGGGGCGGGTGACCAATGGGGAAGCTGAGATCAAAGGCACACAGGTTTCTCTTAACATGAAATCTCCACTATCAGAGCATGGATTTCATTATGTATTATGTATAAAAATACTATTTAAAAATACAATGTCCGAACAAAATATAAATAACAACCGTAACATTTTAAAGTCTCAAAAAGCTATGTGTAGAATGTAATTTTGTTTAACATAGATTTAAAAATGAGGTAAATACTAACTGTTCATTTAACCTGGGTGTTTGGATTGTATGTATCCAATAAGTTTCTCATTGGAGGGGACGGTGACAATCACCACCCAAGAAAAGTGGAGGAATATGATCAATTGCAATAAACTTTAATAGTTGATGGTGTGCTAATAAAAAGTGCTTAGCCACAGGTTTGTTAGTCTTTTGATCTCTAAATGATGCCCTAGTACAGGACCTGAACCTCCTGCTGCAGTCGCCAACCGTTAAATCAGTGTATCACGTGGACATGTGATCATATACACAACAAAGTCTGTGGTACACACATGACTATGTTTGATGTTAAATCTTCGTCCAGTATGAAAAGAACATAGCAACCCAAACTTTCAGGATGTGCATATATGCATATGTATTAACACTTGAGGGTCTACTCAGGTAGTTCCGATTTTCTATCAGAAAATTGGAGCGCTGAGTTTGGGGCACCAATCAGATCACTTTGGATCAAATTTAGGCGACTCAGGGACCACCAACATGATTTCGAATGAGCACAGAAGTCAGGCTTTGTGGCTAATTTTCGAGCCAAAATTTCAAAAGCAGAACTCTTCCTGAAAATTCGGCCGACTAATATGATAACTTAATTTGTTCCCCATAGGCTTTTATGGGAGGACTTTGGCTATTTTCCTTCCTAATTGCTACCAAAAATTAAAATTAAAAGAAATTAACATAAAATAAATCACACTAAAATAAAAAATAATTTTAAATAACTCTAAATAAAAATAATACAAATCAATTAATATGTATAACTTAATATAATTAAAAAAAAACATGATTCTTACATGATGTGTGTAATTGTAATATTTTTGCCGTAATAGCATATTTTAAAAAAACATTAATATCATTGATTTTCTATTAATAGTTATGATATTATGGCATATTCAAACAATTACCATGCCAATAATACATTTATTTATGTTTTTATTATCATATGTGCTATATATTATTATAACATGAAAATATTGGGTTGGTTGTATTTTTCGTTCATTTTTGTAATTCATATTTATTTTAAAAAATGTAATATTAATTTTTGTAACATTTTTATTAACTTTAATATTAAATTTAGCAGCTAATGGCTTTGGCCCTTTAATAGTACATGGAATCCTAGGGACTCTGCAGGTCAAGTTCTCCAGACTAAATATAGGCCAGAATTGGCCATATTGGGTAAATTAATTTCGGATTTCTCTGCAATCCTACTGTTAGCCCTGATCTGGACCAATGTCGGATTGGGGCTAGCTGAGTAGGCCCTTGATTTATCAAAACAATATTTAGGAAAGGAATAAACGAACCTGTCATGTAAATTTAGACCCCTCGTATAACAAAAGAGATGGTTGGTTTTTTGGATAGTTGCAATTTAGCTTGATCTGCACCTGGGCATTCATACATTTTGCAAGGTAATTTAGTGCTCAACATGTGGGTTTATATATTTAAAAAAATGTGTATCCAATTTATTTTAATGTGGAGGGCTGTATAGCCCTGAGCTGGGGTTGGGAAGCCAAACATTATTAATTTCATTACATAATACAATAGAATCTATGGACTTTTTAGCCAGGTAGGGACCGCACAAAATACCTTGAGGGCTTACACCATATAATCAGATATTTCTGAATAAGGAATCCTGATACAATTCACAGTATAAAATAATGGTATTTAGATAAGAGCACCTAAGGAAATGTACAAGTACAATGAAAACATCTTGTACGCTTTTATTTCATTTTATTTTTCTTTCCAGTTTATGTAGGGGTGTCATTTTATGTTCCTACTTTATATCCTACAGTGATGTTAGTAGTGGTAAATAAAAATTACAAATAGGATGGAGTTGTTACAACTAATAGATCTTGTATGAGAAATAAGAATGCCTCGTACCAAACTTACTTGCGATATACCTGCCTTGTGTTTTATCCAACAGTCTTCCCAAAGCTGCAGCTCTGATCAACAAAACCATGCGCGCTTGCAGAGTGACTCCAGTTCAAGTACACAGGTAATGTCTTAAATCTTTTCAGATGAAGGAGGGTACAAGAAGTGTTTGCACTCCGTAAAGGCTGAATCCATCTTCAAAAAAATGTACTCGTTTATTATTTTTTTGAAGATTGATTCAGCCTTTACGGAGTGCACACGTTTTTTGCTTTTACTCAATTATCTACATTCGCGCTTGATCCGCGTGTGGAGCACCTGTTTCTGGCCTCTGTCATGGGAGTAGAGCCGACTTGTACTCATTATTTTTGACCATTACAAGAAGTGTTGCCAAAAATTGTGGCGTACAGAGGATTTACCAGATTTACAGAGTATTAATACTGCCAAAAGTAAATGTATAATTCCAAAAATGATAAGATTTTATCAAAACTGTTTATTTAAGAATTCAGGAATAGTCTATAGTTTTAACTGTTATGCTTTTTGCATATTTTACATAATTTTCCTTAAAGATAAATGGAATTTTCTATTTGCTGAATAATTGCACATGCTTTTTAGACGTATGTGTAACATGTTTATTTCCAGAAATAAATGTGTTAGTTACACTGCATGGATGGGGGATTGGTAGAAAAATTGGTTGGGCGACAGAACTGGGGACTCAGGTGCCCTTCTACACATAGGCATGATCTTCCATGATGATGAACATACATATGGAGACATAGGATGGGGAGAGCCATGCTTGCAGGAATACAATCCAGAGGGAGACAGGTGTTTGAAAAGTAGGCAGTACCAGAAGGTGTGTTTGGAGAATGTGTCAGCTAAATAAAAAGTGGAGACATGTGGTGTGTTCTAGTTGAGTTGTAAGCCTTTTTGAAGAGTTGAATTTTGAAGGACTTTTAAAAGACTGGGATAGGGCTGAGAGATCCTTAGAATGTGAGTTCAAGACACATGGAGCAGCTCTTAATAACTTTCCTTGAAAGTGCATTCAAAAAATCCCTACCATACTTACAGTTTCTGCAAGTGATTACAACTAATTCTGATCTACGGAATGTGAAAAACAGGTATCAGAGATTGTTCAAAGATTTAGCCAGAGAGATTATACACAGAAAGGGATACCGTTGGATTTGGTGAAAAATAACTGATAATTCAGAGTGAGTAGTAAGAGAGTAGGGCTTGATCCTTGAAGGAATCCAAAGTGGAGGGCTTTACAACATGAGAAGAAGATGAGCCTGGCAGAAGCATATCATATGGATTATAGTGAAGAGAGTCGATTTACAGGAATTCAAACCAGTTACAGTAGATAAGACATGGATAATTAGAGTGCGTTCTGGGGCTTTTGCAGCCTCTTGGGTAAGGACTGGACTGAGCGAGAAATGTCCTACTGTAAATAACTGTTTTTTACTCCATTTTGCCTGATGATTTTGGTTTGATGTATATTTTATTTTTCCAGTTTAATCTGCCTCTCTCTATTCCTTATAGATGAACCTGATCTACATTATCTCTCTGTATCTTGAGCATGAATTAACTGTTTCTAGTAACACGCCTGCTCAATTCCATAGACCAACTTCTAATAAACAAACAATACGTGAATTTAACTCATTCACATCTATTTAAGATATCATTAGAAAGTATCAAGCTTTTACACATTTCTAGAAAGCTTGTAGAAAGGACCTGTCGTGAACACACTTTTCAAGAACACCACAGAATACAAATAAGACGTTATATTCATTCAATATTTGTAACTCTTTTATGGCTAGGTGTTTGAGTCAGTCGAAGAAGTGGAGCAAGGAGACCTTAGGACTGAAGACAGCAAACCTGTGAAGATACCAAATGGAACAGTACCAAATGGGGCCTGCTCTCCAGATTCAGGACATCCTTCCTCCCGAAACTTCTCCATTACCTCTGGGTATTCAGAGCACAGTTTTAGCACAGATGACAATGCTTCTCTGGAAACTAACAAAAATGCCATATACCAGCATATGAAATTGGGAACAGCCTCTGGGAAGAAAGAGAATAGCATAGACAGTATGCTTGCAGATAACAAGACAGTAGAAGAGGCTCTTCCTATTCAGGACAGCCTGGATGGCGAAGCCACAGTCAATGAAAGCATGGATGATTTTCTTTCTATGACTGAAAGCACAGAAGATATCCTTCCAGATAAGGAAACTGTACTTTCTGTCGTTGAAGCCTGGCCTGATAGTGAGGCCGAAAAAGAGAGTCTGATGGGGAGCGAAGACAACTTGTCAGAAGAACCGGAGATGGAGAGTTTGTATCCACAACTTGATTCGTTGATTGTCATTGATGCTACAGTCTCTGAGGTCTCTCCTGTCTCTTCTACAGGAGTGACTTATTCTGTAAGTATTTTGGCAAAGCAATGGGGTCTGTTCTTTACAGGGTGTTGCAAGTTCTGTTGTGCATATCTGTTTCTGGCAGTAGGCATTGTAATGTTTATGATCAGCCACAACATTATGACCACTGACTGGTAGCTAGCCACAAAGGTAGTGTGAAGCTTTGGGCAATGTTCTTCTGGGAAACCCTGGGTCCTGCCATTCATGTGGATGTTACTTTGACACGTACCACCTACCTTAGCATTGTTGCAGACCATGTACACCATTTCATGGAAACGGTATTCCTTTATGGCTTTGGCCTCTTTTAGCAGGATAATGTGCCCTGTCACAAAGAAAAAATGGTTCAGGAATTGTTTGAGGAACACAACAAAGAGTTTAAGGTGTTTACTTGGCCTCCACATTCCCCAGATCTCAATTCAAACGAGCATCTGTGAAATGTGCTGGACAAACAAGTGCACCTCACAACTTACAGGACTTAAAGGATCTGCTGCTAATGTTTTGGTGCCAGATACCACAGCACACCTTCAGAGGTCTAGTGGAGTCCATGCCTCGACAGGTCAGTGCTTTTTTGGTGGCAAAAGGGGACCTATACAATTTTAGGCATATGGTCATAAATTTATTGCTGATTGGTGGATATTTCATTTCCTTCTAGTATGTTTGTGTTGTCGTGTACAGAAATACATTTTGTATCTAAAAGATGAATAATTTTAATGTGTCCATTTTTTATTGAGGAGGATCTCTTAATTGCATTTTTCTTCTGCTACCCCACCCCTCCTACAATCCTATAGCAAGAACTCCTAGACATGTACACTATTAATCTACATCGAATTGAGAAGGATGTTCAGAGGTGTGACCGCAATTACTGGTATTTCACCCCCACCAATTTAGAGAAGCTTCGCAATGTTATGTGCAGGTATGTATCATGTGGAGTATTGAGCCCCTGACTCAGATGCTCTGTGTACATTCACCAATTTTTACCTGTAGAAGACCGCAGCATGATGAACTGATTTATGTCAGTGAAAGGACATTTAAATGTGGGATGGAAAAGAGACAGGCAAAAACAGAGTATGGAAAAGAGACAGACAATAACGGAGGATGGGATAGAGACAGACGAAAATGGAAGATGGGAAAGAGAGAGGCAAAAACAGGGGATGGAAAAGAGAGAGGCTAAAATGGAGAATTGTAAAGAGATAGGCAAAAACTGGGGATGGGAAAGGGACAAACAAAAGCGGAGGATGGGAAAAAGACAGAAAAAAGTGGAGGAGGGGAAAGAGACACACAAAAATGGAGGATGGGGGAGAGGCAGACAAAAACCGAGGGTGGGGGAGAGACAGACCAAAGGGAAGATGGGGGAAAGACAGACTTAAGGGGAGATGGGGAAAGACAGACAAAAGAGAGGATGGGAATGAGAAATAGACAAAAGGGGAGATGGAAAAAAGAAACAGACATAAAAGGAGATGGGTAAGAGAGACAGACATAAGGGGAGATGGGAAAGAGAGACAGACATAAGGAGATATCAGCGGTTAACTGATATGAGGGGATATGAGCTTCAAAATATTCACAATTCTTTACCAGGATTGTGTTCTAGGACCCCAGTACCTGCAATCTGGTAGAGACATTGAATGATTTCACCCTTTGTGGCCCCTCCCCTTTGTGGCCCCACCCTCACTGGCGAGTATTTTTTTGAGGAAAAGGTGACAACCCTATTATTACTCCAAACCATATCCTGCATTATTACTCCAATAGTGCCTTCCAAAAACAAGTTGAATGAGATTTCAACTTGATGAGTATCACACTGGAGTTTAATTTGTGTTCATGCTACTTAACATATCCAGACTGAATTACAAATTGAAATACTAGGGAACTGCAGTTGTCAGTACATGATAAAGTATAGAGTAACATACCTAATCAGTGCAGGACAGTGTAAGAGAAACATTGTACACTATGGCATGATCTACATAGCAGCTGTTTTACCCCGGTTCAGCTACAAGATAATACTGAAATAAATTAAATAACCAGTTGAACTCAACTTTGATACCTTCAACCAGTCCAATTTATTGTGCGTCTACGAGAAATCATAGATGGAATTAAAGTTTATGCAGGATGTAAATCAGCATGTAAAAGTCAGAAACATATATGTTAACATGGCTGTAGTTTGTGTATAATTCTGCAAAGCATAATACTGACCTCATGCATTGTGTCCAAACAGCCGGGTCTCATTTTGTTACATGAAGCCAATAATGAGCAGGACATAATCGAGGCATTTATCAACTACTCCGACCTAAGATCCCATTCTCCAGCTTCTGTCTGACACTTTATGTGGTCCTGAATTGTGTGCATCTGTGTATTTTTTCAGCTACGTATGGCAACATATTGAAATTGGCTACGTGCAAGGCATGTGTGATCTACTGGCCCCTCTCTTGGTTATACTAGATGACGGTATGACATGTTTTCTCCTCATATTGCTGCTGTATGTTTTTTGATTGACAATTTCATTAAGATTGAATCATCTTTATTTTGAGGAAACGACTGAAGAAAAATCATATGCATAATATATTGAACATAGAACTACAACTGCCAATTTTTAGAGCATTAGTAACTACATTATTTCATAAAACTGGACAAAATTATTTAGTCTTGCTTTCATGTTTTTTAAATGAACAGAAACATGGGGAAAAATACATTACATTCGGGTTTCTTCTGAGAAAACCAAGTATGTTAGAGATGTACCGTTACCATCCAGTGCTTAATTTCTGAGCTGACCAATCCTCAGGAAGTTAATATGTTTTATATCGGTTTAGGTGCTGTCACATGGCCAATAGAAAGCCATCTTCTTAGTTTGTCCAATTGACATATACTAGACACAAGCACAAGAAACAGAGTTTAATGCATCTGTAACAATTCTGCCATCTATGATGCAACTAACCTTTTTTTTCTGATGGATTTAAGAACCATGATTAATTAGCATTATATGTGGTTATTGCATCTGAACAAATGATGATGGAGTAGCAATAGATTAAATACAGTGAAGTGGTGCAAGGTTGCATCTTGAGGCAGGATTTACCAGATACCTTTAAGGAATTTGCAGTACTCTTTATGTTTGTCGTTCTGTTTGCTTTTGTGTCATGCAGAGGCTTTAGCTTTTAGCTGCTTTACGGAATTAATGAAGAGAATGAACCAGAACTTTCCACATGGAGGAGCAATGGATACACACTTTGCCAACATGCGATCTCTAATACAGGTAATAGCAAAGGTTTTGCCACATGTTTGTAAAATACAAAACATGCCATACAGAGATGTACTTACACCTTAAACATACCGTATTTATCGGCGTATAACACGCGCCGGCGTATAACACGCACCTCATTTTAAGAAGGAAATTTCAGGAAAAAAAACTTAAATTTCAAATAAAGAACTTTGAAGCCCAATATGCCATTTTAATATGCCAGGATATTGCCCCCAATATGCCATTTTAGTATGCCAGGATATTGCCCCCAATATGCCATTTAATATGCCAGGATTTGCCCCCAATATGCCATTTAATATGCCAGGATATTGCCACCAATATGCCATTTTAATATGCCAGGATATTGCCCCCAATATGCCATTTTAATATGCCAGGATTTTGCCCCCAATATGCCATTTTAATATGCCAGGATATTGCCCCCAATATGCCATTTTAATATGCCAGGATATTGCCCCCAATATGCCATTTTAATATGCCAGGATATTGCCCCCAATATGCCATTTTAATATGCCAGGATATTGCCCCCAATATGCCATTTTAATTTGCCTGGATATTGCCCCCAATATGCCATTTAATATGCCATGATATTGCCCCCAATATGCCAGGATATTGCCCCTTAGCATGCTCGTTATGCCACCCTCCTCCCCCCCCCTTCCCCAGACCCCAGTACTTACCTCGTTCCTGCTCTGTCCCCCGGTGCTCTAAAGCTGCGTGGCTGTGAGGGAAGCGTTGTGAGCTTCCCTCCAGCCGCGCGGAACAATAAAGTTTGTTTAAAAAAAACACATTATATCGGCGTATAACACGCAGACATAATTTTCCCCCTATTTTCAGGGAGAAAAGTGCGTGTTATACGCCGATAAATACGGTATGTTGCCATTCCTTGTAGACCCTGCAAGAAATAATTTGATGGAAATTGAAAAAAGGGTCTTATTTTTGAATGAGGGAGAAGCAGCACACTGATGCCAATAATAGGAGCAACTAGAGTTGCCCCCCAACCAGTAATTTACCAGCAGACCAGTAAAAAAGTATCTTCAAGCCTATATTAAGACCTTTATTCATTAAAGAGAGGATATTGCAGGGAATTGAGAAGGGAATTCTCCTATTCATGACTGTTTTTATTTGAATGAAAGATGGTAACCCTAGGGGCAACAAGCAGAATTGCCTGTGGCATTTAAAGTGGCGCACTCAGTTTACATGCATCTTCCCCTATTTTGTCTGTTTCATGTTTGACATTAGTGCTACCCGTGGGCCAGTATTGGTGTTCAAAGATGATCCAGAATTGGAGGGAAAGTAAATGAGTGTGACATGCTTTTGGGCTCCGAGGCTAATAATATTCATTTTTAATTTGTTTTTCGTTTATATACTTTGACATTTTAACAGAACTTCAACATGTTCAATGTTTAGAGGGTGAAATAACTCAGACCAATTAACCCTTCATCAGTGTGTACCATTAATTTGTAATGTGCTGTTAATACTGGTTCACTTTGTTATTATTATTTTATATTTTCAATACATGATTGTTTCATGGGCTAAGATAACCTATAGATTTAATGGCCTAAAATCTGAGTTAAATTACAGCACACCATTTTTGTCATCTATAAACCCTCAAGAAATACTAGTATTTATGACTCTAAATTATACCTCCCACACATTGGGAAGATTATAGTCTAACACATATGTCACTGACTTCCAAGCACTGCAAGTGTATTATCTATAACTGTATAGGTTACAGGTACATTGCAATATACAGTTACCTCTTCAAGACGGAACATTTTAAATATTACTGCATATTACACCAGACATTTGGCATAAATTAGAACCATTATAGATTTTAAATATAATGCATTATAAGATATAATAAGAATTTTCATATCAACAATTCACTACGTCTCTACACATTAACCAGTACAATGTGAGAAACAGCTGTGAAGGTATCTATTACATATATTTTACATATATTCCCCAGATTTTGGATTCTGAGCTTTTTGAGCTAATGCATCAAAATGGTGACTACACTCATTTCTACTTCTGCTACCGCTGGTTCCTTTTGGACTTCAAACGAGGTCAGTTGTTATATGTGAACTCTGTTGTTGAGATATATATGCTATACCATATACATTATGTATCAACCTAGAATGGCGTACATGCAGGCTATTTCCTTTGAAGAAACTGTTGCAATGTGTGAATGCACATTAATCAGGTAATGGTACTACAGGTATATTACATTCTATGGGTATAGTGATGCTGATTGAACACAGATATAAAGGGATATGTATAGTTTGTCATCTGATCAATCATGGAATATTTTTATCAATGAAATTGCCCAATTAATTATGTTTGCCTTAAAACGATGCTAAGCAAATGTAGTACACAGTGAGGGAAAAGCTTATAAAATCCATCTTGATGCAGGACAAACATAAAGTATTTGAGAAAGCAGTCACTTTTTGACATTTGTTTTCAGAATTGGATAGTCATAGTGGAATCTATTCAATGACATGAGAATTTTATCTTTGCACATTGAATGCCATAGAGTGCAATGGAGATTTTTGAATTAAAACCCCTTAGAAGTGATAACCCATGTTAATAAATAGAACCCAGTATCTTTTTTTTTGTTCAATTAGTTATTTATGTGAGAGGTAGAGACTCAGAATCAGTGTACATTCCTAATGCCATATTAGTGCAGTAGCCGAACATTCTGACTGGGCAACTTATTTTGTCAATGTAACCGCAAGTGTGGTGAATGAGAAGTGAAATTAGCCGTACCATGCAAAAAACAATACATTGGGTTGCTAGACTACGCTGCAGTATACCATACAAACATGAAATGTCTGCTAATTTCTCCAATATCGCATAAATGGGAACCACAGTTTAAAAACAATATTACAATTTATTTGTATAAACATATTAAATCTTACATTTAAGACTGCTAACCGCCTACAAGCCAAGTCCACCTCTTTACAGGGTTTCCTTCTTTAATCATGGATTCCCCATGAACTGTAATGACTGCAGCTGGTACAGTAATGTTCCTGCAAGATTTCATTGCGGATACGCTTTTGCATACTACGCACTTCACTCTCTGGCCTTAGGAGTACCTGGGGGAGGAGCCAAGAGCATATTGGGAAGGAGATCTTGCACTATTATGTAAAGTCTTAACAGAGCAGACATAAGAGGTGCAGTGTGCCTGAAAAATGGAACAAATAGTTCAATGTCTTTTGTTTCTTAGGTAGTATTATATTACTTCATGATAAAGCTGTACAGATCTTTTCACTGATATTCCTGAAAACCGAGAGAATAAATGAGTATATAATGCTGTATTGAGCACCATATCTTGATCATAAGAAGTTGATCTGCACTCCATGACAAAGGAAGTGGGACAGTTACACAATTAGCCACACTTTGATTGCCAAGAAGCCACTTGTGGGTATTGGCAAGTGGATTGTCCAGTAATGTGTACAAACAGGGGTGACTGAAATGCGTCTACCAAATAAATCCACAATCACCAAAATATCTTCATAAATAGCAGTTGTTTATTACTTACAGTGGCAAAACACGGTGCATGGTCACCACCCAATGAAATGGGGAACGCCTTACATGTTTCGCGCCCGATCACTGCACTTAATCATAGGCCTATATTGTCCACCCATGTTCAAACTCTTTTTTTTGCTCCAACAGAACTGGTGTACGATGATGTATTTTCAGTTTGGGAGACCATCTGGGCAGCTAAACATGTGTCGTCCTCTCATTTTGTCCTGTTTATTGCCTTGGCGCTAGTGGAAGTTTATCGTGACATTATTTTGGAAAACAATATGGATTTTACTGATATAATTAAGTTCTTTAATGGTAAGTAACTGTATTTGAATTCATAACAGATAACTCCTGACTGGAAGGTAAATGGCAATAATTAATGTGCCAGAAAGCTTTATAATGAAGTTATATTTCTTTAATAGATGCGTTATTTTTACTTTGTACTTATCCAGTGGTAAAATGTCATGTATCTTTAACCCCTTAGTGAGTTCTGTGCTGCATTTGATATGCCTTGAAGACCAGAATTCCATTATTTTTGTCATATGTTTGCTTAACTGTGATTTTCTTTCTGCATGTTCAGTACACCCACACAAATTATATATCATTTTTTATAGGACAGATGGGGCTTTCTTTTGACATTATTATTTCCATCATATGATATAATTTACTATTAAAAAAAATATAAAATTTGATGACAATATGCCAAAAAAACACTTTTTCTAACTTTGACCTGATTTTTTTTTTTTACACAATTACAAACTGTAAAAAATAACCCATCTATATAGTTTGTAATATTTTTACTGAGTTCAGAAAAACCAATGTTTCCATGTTTTTCTGTTTTTTGTTTTCAAGTAATAGGGCAATAACTGATACTAGTGTTTTTTTGTTTCCTAACAATTTCCCCCTACAGTGGCCTTTTGACCCCGACCTTAACCCTAAATTTAACCCTAACCACACTCAGAGGTTGCTTTGGATCCGAAGCAGCCTCTGAGAATAGCTGCCAGCATGTAGTGTTTCACTAAGGAGCGCAACGCTACATGAAAACTCAGATGTATATATATGTCCTGAGGACCATGCTTTTCAGGACGTATATATACGTACATCTGCGTTAAGGACATTAAAGACTCTTTCCATTTCTCCCCATATCCTGAACCAGTACACTCATTCTGACTGGCACCCACTCAGAGCTTTTCAAAATGCGTTTTGATGAGATGAACATTGCTAGATTGTTCAGGGCCAAACCTGGTGAGTTTCTCCTGGTCTTTGAGTAAGTGTCACTGATTTAAAAAGGCAGGACTATCTCCAGCTCAATAGGAACATCAACGGTATACCATCATTTTCCATGACTATTTGGACTGCTGAGTGGAATGTGAGACTTATTAAATGATACTATAAGGACAGGTAGGACATTTGGGGGGAGGGGGTTTGGTTGTTTATTGTTGTATACTATATTATTAATTAAAGAGGGATTCTGCAAATAACTGAAATGTTCATAATTCAAATCTGGATCTATATCACTCACGTATCTCTTTATTACCTATTGGAAAACGGTTGTTTACAGAACCCTGTTATAGTTTAACGGATGTTATTCAGTATTGTGAATCACTGGATTTATGACTTCTTTTTCCGATTATTATTTGTATATGTGTCTGTAACTTTTATGGTAATTTGGTATCATCTTCAATCAAAAAAAGATTTAAAAAAAACATTTTGTCATTTAAAGATATTGGGCTGCGTTGTATTACCAAAGATACATTTGTTTGAGGCAATCTAATACCCATTTTTCCAGAGACTACAACAGAAAATTGAAGATTAATATAAGTGATAACATGTATCGCAAGTGAAATAACCCCGTATTATTATGTAGAAGTGTCTACACCTTAGCGTTCTTGTGCTGCATGCTAACGTACACATAATGTAGTCTGATATTACAGGTTAGGTTAAGGTTAGGCCAGGAAAACCTTTTGTTGACAATGACCACTTTCACTTTTTGTCTTCCAGAAATGGCTGAAAGGCACAACATAAAGCACATCAAGAAACTTGCTCGGGATCTTGTGTACAAGGTCCAGACCCTGATCGAGAACAAGTGAGGGAAGCAACAAATGGAGAAGAAGCGACAAGTCTTAAAACTCCTTCTGCCATGGAGCCCTGGAAATCATTATTCAGCAATGCAATCCGGTCCCTACAGAAGCAAAAGGGTTAGAACATGTGTAATAAGCCAGTTTATTTACTTAAGTAAATGCCAGAAACAGGAGCCAGCTCAAGTAGTAGAGGAAACTCCTGTCACAAGTAAAGGGGTTTCCTGTATATTTCCATATTTACAATTCCTTTCCTTTAACCTTTTTTTAATTTATTATATAACCAAAGACCCCAGATTCAGAGGCTTCTCACCAAGTTCCACATTAAGCTGCAGAGAGTTAGGAAAAATATCTGCCTGACCATTTTTCTTGTGCTTTTGGCTTTAAAATAGGGTCCAGAGACTGAAAATAGGTTTATCACAAGATCTCTCCACTAAAACTATTACAGTCACATGTACAAAGCATTAATAGGCAGCAGTTGGTTTTAAAGCACAGGGTAACGATTTTAAGGAAAAAAACGTACACAAAAAGAGCAACTTATGTTCATCAGATTTAAAGAGACTCGTTTTTTGCTTCCTAATGATGTGGCTGCTTTGTATTGCCCTCCTCATAGCAGCTTTATCTCTCTATATAAATTTCCCTAAAGGGGCACTCACTGCTTATTTGTCATATTAACAATGCTTCTCTACACTCAAATATGGCAACACTTTATCACTGCAGAGAGGTTTCAAAGGCACAAATTACTGGAGTGGTAGAGAGAGGATAGATGTTTGTGTGTGTGTATCTAATGTGTGTAAATGTACCATTATACACATATACAAACAAAGTATATTTATTGTTAATTGTATTCAGTATCTGATATGGAGTGGTCTAGTAAGTAACAGTGAGCTGTGGTGAATTAACAACCTAATTGCAAAATGCATGTCCAAATTTACCAACTAATTCATTTACTTGGCTAATTTACCAGCTTGGCTAATTTGACCAAATTGGGTTTATTCTACCCCAATTCATTGTTTGGTGAATGCAATCCTTGGTTTGTTTCAAATAAATGTACAGATAATTGATGGGAAAATGGAAACAGCAAAGTATAGTGATTAATATGGTTTAAGAGGCTCAGGGCTAAACTTTGTGAGTTTCTCTTGCTAGAAACTGCCCCTTGATAATGCATAGTTAACTCTTTGATTTAACAATGGTTTGGCAAGGTCATTTGTATAGCCTGCATTCATTTAGAAATAGAGTCAAAAACATGACATCAATCAGGTCCCTTTTCAGAATCAAAAAGGTTATGGCAAGCTTGCACTTCAAACATGCAGTTAGGTTGATTGTTGCCACTATACAAAGCATGCTGGGATATCATTTGCATGTCTCATGCCACCTTTAGTGACACGTAAACGCCACTGCATAAAGCTAAGGCTTTCCTGAAAACCCCAGTGTTTCCATTTTTTGTCCATTATCTTTTTTTTGAAGTACAGGATTAGTATCCCTTATACAAAAACACGTTATCCAATTATCCATCGATATACATCACAAGTTGCAGATTCCAAACAAATGCAAGCGCACAACAGTTTATTCAGTGTCCAGCCCACTTAAGCTGTCATATAGCCTTTCCATGCATGCTCAGATTCCCCCACTCTCACAAAGGGTAATACAAAGCATGTGTGCAGGCCTGACACACCAACGGCAAGTTCCCAACGATGCCTCAAATCACAGCTACAGCACACTAAAAGTCATTTATTTGCTCTATACAGTATTTGTATTGCATCCCGTGAGTGCTGAGAGACTTTAATAAACCTTACTGGTGAAACATCCCAAGCATTTTGGATAAGTGAAACTCAAACCTGTATGACAACAGCAAGCAGAACCAGTTTCAAAGAAAAGCTAAAGCATGATGCTTTGCAGATCTGTCCAATAAAAGATGGCTTAAACCCAGCAGTGTTATTTAGATGGTTCAATTCCAGTGCTTACATGCATTCCGCATGGGATTTAAGACTAGGTAGGTTGCTAGCCAGTTATCCTAGATATGGATACGTCCCTGCAATGCTTTCTTCAGATAACACGGAACAGCTATGCCTCAAATCTAACCACCTTGTCTTAGAAATACTTTAATTTCCAAATACATTGCCCTAAACACATTATAAAAAGTTCACTCTTGCATATTCTCATCGCTAATTATAATAGGACTCAATAAAACCATTACTGTTGCTGAACTCCAACCCCCAGAGCATCATGGGAGTTGTTTTACAATCAGCTGGCAGGGGTGATTTCCAAATGTATACATAATTCCATATTCCATGAACACAATGAAAACATTCATTGTCAGAACCTAACACAATTTGAAATCTCTGGGTAGCTGTAATTATATGCTTTATTACAAAGACTCTTTGGAAAGGGCAGAAGAAACCTCTGTTGACAATGGATTGGTTGTGAGACACGTAGTGGAGAATCTTCATCATCACAATGTTAAAGATGGCTCTCTAACCATTAAACACACATAATAGTCTGCTAATTATACTATGCTGTCTATAAAAAAAAGTATATTTGTTTCCCCGAATATCAGTGTTTTTGAATAACTTATAACGGGGCGGGGTGGGGAGAAAGTATTTATTTATTTATTTATTCTATTTACTGTACATTTCTGTGTGTCCTTGTAAAAGTCAGTGTGTGACTCATTCTATCAGTGGCGATATCTCTTATATGTTGCAGACATATCTTGTAAATGTTTTCAGAGGATATTGTCTCTGTGTGCGTGTGAATGAATGTGAAGCGCAGAATACACAATTAAGTACGGTGTTATTTTTTTCAAAGGAAGCTTTTGTTTTTATGAGTGATATGGACCACAAGACATATAATGAATTGTCTCTTGCTCTATTTTTTATCATTTGTAAGTGTTCTTTTGTTGCATCTACAAAAGTAAAAGCTCAGGTAGTATTTGGACGCTCCACAAGTTATTTCATTTCTGATCCAAAACACTGTGGCAAATTGAGAACACTTGGTTTATGGAAAGATTACTATTGTTTGTGATCTTTGTACAGAGATATACAGGAAAACAAGGCAATTTTAATTATTTTAGCTAAAGTAACTTACTTAAAATATTCCTAATTGTAACAACCAGTAAGCGTTAGAAGAAAAACAGGTGACTAAAAAGCTTCTCCCACCAGCCCCTATTTTATCCCCGCCCCGTGGCCCAGGACCAAAGAAATCAGGATTAGACATAAAAAAGCATCATTATTTATACATAAATGAAATAAGAGAATTTGTGTGAAATTAGGCTGTGCTATTTTTACAAAAACTGATACAAAATTTTCTGTTATTTTACCATTTAGCAGCGATGACTGCACATGTCATGGCTGCCATTTTTACTGATAGCTTGAGTCAGATCTTTAGACCCACCATTCAGTTCCATGTAGCACTGGCCCCAAATTCTGTGCATCCCCAAAATAATATGTAAATTCACCTGGAGCACTTGCATGTTAATACATGGTATAGATTCACATACAAGCATTAGAGAAAAAACAAGACACCAAAGTAAAAGACACATTTAGTAATATATTTTCGAATGAACTAAATCTCTGTACAACGTTTACCAAAACATGTATCTTGTATTGGATGTGGGAGTCTCCTGATCTCACTGATTGACACAGAATTAAAAACCATATGTGACTACAAAATGTAACACTGACCCAGAGCATCACATGGGAGTGTTCAAATTCTACAGTACCTCATTGTGAGCATTATGATGATGCAACAAAACAGAGTCTGCATATTTCCTTGGAATTACAGATGTGACACATTTCAAAGTAGCAATGAATAGGTTTTCTAGAGTGTATTTATTTTACAGAGTGTTCAGATTCTGGATAAGCTTATATAAAAAATGTTTAACCTCATGTTGAGTTCTAGACTTATCAAGACCAATATAGCTCACATGAAACTTTCACAAGTGATGAAAGTGCACCGTTAGCACCGTTTGAACATTTTCATAACAAGAAGCTGGCCTTCAGCTCCCATCTTTATTGGGGTTTGCATAGTTGCCAACATCGGCCATGTTTCCAGGGAGACATATTTGTTCCACATGCTGCAGAAAGACCATGCAAAGTGCAGCCCGGCAGTATGTAGGATGGATAGACGCACAGACACAATCCAGTTAATTAATCATGGTAGGTTCTATGAGATCTCCACCCTGATTAATTAATTGGACAACATCCCTATCTGACATTAGAAGATCTGGTTCTAATGTGTTATGTAAAAAAAGGATAATATGTGTGCTCAGAACATTGCTTTCTGTTACCAGTGATTTTTTTAATACATTTAATATAGTGATAGTTGTTGCTACAGATAATCCATAAACATACTTTATTGCTATTATTTTAGCTATAATTAAGTTCCTTGGTTCTGATCTAACAAGTTAATATTCTGTGACTTGGAGTTCCACTCCATGCAAAAAATGTATCAGTATGGTGTAACATGCCAGATTAGACATCTATTTTTTGCATGCATAATTATACATAGTCATGCCAATATGTATTTTCCACCTCTACAGTGTTTTTGCAGATTATGAGCATATTACTGGATGTTCGGAAGTGAGCATGCCCAACAGTTCCCACATTGGAAATGAGGGAGAAGCCACTGGCATACACAAGCACAGTGATCTTAAGTATTTCTATCAAGATGATTGGGAACTAATTCATAAATGGAATTCCCACGCATCTCCAAGGGTCTGTATGCATCCATCTTGGATGAATCCATGCCTCTCCATGGGCAGGAATGAATTTGAGTTCCCTATACATCTCCATGGGATCTTGCCGAATGGTTATCAGGAGGTGCTGGATTGACAAATATGTCAACGTGAACACATGATCCTTGAGATAAAGATTATTTTTCAGAATTTTTCAGAAAAACTTCATACCTGTGGCTACTCCTAATCATTATACAGTCACGAGATAGTTTTCCTACACATACAGTTGAAATTGAAAGCCTCCAAGGGGCTATTCACTAAAAGGTGAGTGTCAGGTGAGAGGAACATTTGATCTCATCTATTTAAGCTATACATTGTGCAAATCTGGTGCACAATGTATAGCTAAACTGCAACACACCTTTTAGAGAATAGTCCCCTTAGTCATCCGCTACTCTCGTAAGTCTAGCACGCTACCTAAACCCTTTTACATGAACATTGTGTTGGGCTCTAGGTGAACATAGTATAAGACCAGGCACATGGAATAGAGAGAATACGTGGGAAGCATTACAATAATGTAGCACTGCTACATTGCAAAGAATAATGAGCTCCAGTGGAGGCTGTGACTCATCTGTGCACACACCTTAGCATTAGTCATTGGAGAAACGATGCTTGAAGGAGCAAAGATGCTCAGATTGAGGTACATTACTGGAGGCTAGTGCGTAAATACAGCACTGACAATATTTATATGTACAATGGCTCCATAAACTGGAGCAATAGGGTGATGACATTACAGTTGTTTTTGATTTACATTTTTACTTATTTATCATAAATGCACATTTCAGCACTGCATTCAGTAGATGGAAGACCACTCTTTACTTTACCAAGTATAGTAATGTTTTTTGTCCCTTAACCCTTTAAGGACCAGGGATTTTTCTGGGCCAAGGACCAGAGCGTTTTTCAATTTTTAATACGCGGTTTTTGAAACAGAAATTTCCTCTCTCTCATTTAACGTACCCATACAAGTTATATGTTGTTTTTTAGAGGACAGTTAGAGCTTTCTTTTGATACCCTATACATAAAAATGATTTACATTTTAGTATTAAAAAATACATATAAAAGAGGAAATTTTTGAGGAAAAAAAAGTTTTTCCCCATTATTTTCCCAATAATAAGCTACATAACTAGTGCAACACTAACCCACTTATCCCCCCTAATTAACTAACTAATAAAAAAGAAAAATATTGGTTCCCAAACCCCCCACAACAAAAAAGACAGAAAAAAACTCTGAAGAGTGCGATGTCAGATCAGTAAAAATCATGCAACAGGCATGCAGGGGTTAAATTTTATTAAATAAATATATTAAAATTACCTTTATTTATTCAAAAAAACTTTATAAATTGTAAAAATAAAAAAAACTAAATGAGGGCCATAAAGTGGAAGGAAACTGATCACAGTTAAAAACTGTGATCAGCAATGAAAGGGTTAATTTTTTTTTTTTACCTATGTGTTTAATTAATTTATTTTTACTTACAGGTCACTCTCTGTGCTTCACTATAAGAATGTGAAGCACAGGGAGTGAATTAGAGGCAAAGTCAGTGTGTGAACACACTGACTTTGCCATCTAATTTGCATGTTATCGCGGTGATGACTAAATCACCGCGATCACATGCCCGGAAACTGACCGATCGGGTCCAGGAGCTTTGCCTAGGGTGCGAGGCTTAGTCCTGGACCCGTTGCAGACTAGCTGGCGGTGCCCACGGAGCACACCGCCGGCTAGACTGCATGACGAGTTAACTCGTCATAAGGTCGCTAACGCTGCGGCTCTTATGATGAGTTAACTCGTCATAAGGTCGGGAAGGGGTTAATAAACTCACAATAACATTACCATTTATTTATACAGCGGCAACAATTTACGTAGCGGTAGGTACAGAGCATAAAAGGGAACTACATACTAAGTTAGACAAACTAGAAACAGACTGGTACACAAGGTAGTGAACCCTGCTCGCAAGCTTACAATCTAGAGGGAATGGGGACAAAGTGATCATAATACTTTCCAGCTGTTGTATAACCCTAACTCCTTTAATATATTAAAACAACAGCTGGATACATATCTCTTGGCTGCTCTGAACTGTGTGTAACCACAAAGGGAAATTATATGGGGAATTTACCTATTCCTTTAAGGATATTTGCTCCCACACCATATGCAAGCTAATATAAACTATTACATTTCCATGTATTTTGGTTTAATAAGAAATCTAAATATCTCGCTACATAATGAGACATGGCGGTTTAAAAGTATAAATTGTGGTCTAATCACTAATAACAAGTGAACTGCAATAACCAGGCATTACTAAAAGAGTTGTATAGATTTGCCAACTTGCATATCTTTCCAACACAGCTATTAATATCAGATTTTGCAGTACACATGTTTGTTCACCACAGTTCATAGTTTAATCAATAGATCACCCAGGATACTCACTCATTTTCTAATGCAAAATCTGGCACACAGATGATTAGCTCTCCAAAGATCAGGTTCACTTTAGGTAATGATAATAACAATGTGTTTAGGTGTTGGGATGTTACTATTGCCCAACATCCATGATATGCTATTACTACTCAATTCATAGTTCTGTATTTACTAAATATTATTTGCTATTAAATGCTTATCACTGGGAATTCCTGTGGGAAAAAAAGTATATATATTTAGGTCTATGTTTACTGAATAGTGTTACGCTCAGGCATAGTTAGCAGCTAGGATCTCTGATATGCCAAGCCTTGTGGCCCTTCATGTGATGCTTATTTGGTCTTGTATTAATGTTACACATTATGTGAGTATATGTGTATGTCTATGCTATATGTATATATGCATAAATATGTGTGTGTGTGTGTGTGTGTGTGTGTGTGTGTATGTATGTGTGTATAAACAATGCATATATGTAAATGTGCTCAAACACACCAGATGTGTGTATACACTGAACTAACCCTAATGCTAAGGAAATTGTCCTGCCATTATATCATTGCACACTTATAGGACATTATTCATAATAAGAGTGAATTGCATGGAGTTGACAAATTGAAGGGAGTTGCAAACTGAAGCCCAAACGAGCTTAGTAGGAAACATTCTCCAATTGAGCTATACTTCAAACTCTGCTATTTTGGTCTTAATTTTGCAATTCCCTTGTCAGTTCCCTGCAGTATCTTATTTCATAGATAAAGCCCATAGACTGTTTGAAAGTGCAACTTTCTGTGTTCCTGTAAATGTATATCACTAGTTATTGTTGCCATGAAATGAATTCATATTTGTGAAAGAGTTGCCAACTTCTCAACTCAACATGAGGTTAATCTGTTTTGTTTTTTTTATATATTGTTATTCATATTTTATTTTTATTAATGTAAAGTGCTCTTTACTGGTGTTCAGAGAGACAAACTCTAATAAAAAAAATTATATTATATATGGTAAATGTATTTTCAAATAAATAAAACTTCTTGTTGTTATTTACATACTATGTGTGTGTTATTTTGTTGTCTGTGTGACTAATACACTTGCTCTTTATTTGTTCATTATTGAAGAGATCAAGACAGCAGAAGAAACCTTCTTTTTGGTTTCGAGTGAAGTGAGCTTCCTAGTATTTTATCGGAACTCTGACAACCTACACATTGCTTATACTATATATGCAAAGAATAAAAAATAATGAAAAATAATCTATACATTGATTAATTAATAGGACACATTTTTTGCTTGCAATTAAGCTAACACAATCGAGTAACCAGGCTCTACTGTGCAGTGCTTCACACAGGTTGTTTACTTGTCAGGGCTGAGAGATAACACATAGGGAAGGGGGAGCCGGGGCTACCAGCAGCTTGGTTTAGATCAGGGGTCCTCAAACTACGGCCCGCGGGCCACATGCGGCCCGCCGAGCACATTTGTCCGGCCCGAGGGGGGTGCTGCCGGCATCCCCCGCTCCCCGCTGTTTACCTTTTTTTTCTTTTCCTTGCAGCCGCAGAAGATGCGGCTGCAGGAAAACGGAAAAAAAAAAAAAAATCACCGCGACCGGATGTGACGTTTCGTCACATCCGGACCCGGTAACTGTTTCCCTCCTCCGTGCAGGGAGGAGGGAACACTGCGCGAGACGTCCGGCCCGGGGACACAGCAGCTGGAGGTAAGTGATGGGGAAGGAGGGGGAGGAGGGAGGTATAACGAGCACTCTACTATTCCTGGGCATCTGACTGGCATAATTTTCTTGGGCATCTGACTGGCATAATTTTCTTGGGCTGTGACTGGCATAATAATCCTGGGCATCTGACTGGCATAATATTACTGGGCTCTTACTGGCACTCTATTCCTGGGCATCTGAATGGCATAATATTCCTGGGCTCTTACTGGCATAATATTCCTGGTCATCTGACTGGCATACTATTACTGGGCATCTCACTGGCACACTATTCCTGGGCATCTGAATGGCATAATATTACTGGACATATGAATGGCATAATATTCCTGGGCATCTGACAGGCACACTATTCCTGGGCATCTGACTGGTATAATATTCCTGGGCTCTTACTGGCACTCTATTCCTGGGCATCTGAATGGCGTAATATTCCTGGGCTCTGACTGGCACACTATTCCTGGGCATCTGAATGGCATAATATTCCTTGGCATCTGACTGGCACACTATACCTGGGCATCTGAATGGCATAATATTCCTGGGCATCTGACAGGCACACTATTCCTGGGCATCTGACTGGCATAATATTCCTGGGCTCTTACTGGCACTCTATTCCTGGGCATCTGAATGGCATAATATTCCTGGGCATCTGAATGGCATAATATTCCTGGGCATCTGACTGGCACACTATTCCTGGGCATCTGAATGGCATAATATTCCTGGGCATCTGAATGGCATAATATTCCTGGGCTCTGACTGGCATAATATTCCTGGGCATCTGACTGGCATAATATTCCTGGGCATCTGACTGGCATAATATTCCTGGGCTCTGACTGGCATAATATTCCTGGGCATCTGACTGGCACAATATTACTGGGCTCTGACTGGCATAATATTACTGGGCTCTGAATGGCATAATATTACTGGACTCTGACTGGCATAATATCCCTGGGCATCTGACTGGCACACTATTCCCATTGAAATACTGGTAAGTTTGTTGATTTAACTTTACTTCATTTTAAATATTGTATTTGTTCCCGTTTTGTTTCTTCACTTCAAAATAAGATATATGCAGTGTGCATAGGAATTTGTTCATAGTTTTTGTTTTTACTATAGTCCGGCCCTCCAACGGTCTGAGGGACAGTGAACTGGCCCCCTGTTTAAAAAGTTTGAGGACCCCTGGTTTAGATTATCATTTATCTGATCCAAGCAAAGAGAGAACATGGTCGTACTTACAGGAGACACAAGCCAAAAGGTAACATAATTATATAGAGATTTTTCAGCCAAAGGCACAGCACAGTAGAGCTGGGTTAGGGGATTTATTAAAAGAAAACATTTTATAGGCATGACAATTGTACTTTGAATGCATCTGTGGTGTTTTTTATATATATATATATATTTGTACTGTAGTTTACATTTTAATATACAATTATCCTTCTAGTAATAAATGAAACTTGCAAAACATTGTATGAAATATTACCATCTAATATAGGTAAAAACCTCTATTATTATGAATGAAGTCAGACATTGAAGCTAGACAAACATTAAATATAACAACTGGATAGTCTAACTTGCTTGATATATTGGTATCGCACTTATAAGAGAAAAAAAGGTATACAATTCTAGTATGATATCCAGGCAAGCTACTGCAGCGGTCTTTCCTAGGATGACCTGGATGCGCCCTCTTGTGGTCAATCCGTAAATATCATAATAACCTCAAAACAGCAATATAAAGAAATTATCTTTATCAATATGAGTGAAGAAGGAAGGACGAATGTGTAGGAGGACAGAATAGGAAAAGGCAATGGGTGCAGCAAAAAGAGCTTCCAAAAATGGGCTACTGGACCACATAGGGTGGGCAGTTAAATGATCTCCAACTGTCAGGTGTTGTACCTTGCGCGCAGCAGGATGGTATAGAATTTTCTCCCCGACAGATCACTGGGTGCCTCCTGTGGGGCTCTAGCTGTGTTCCTGCCTTGCATTAGGTCTATTAGTGTTGGTGTCTCAATGACCAGTGTTTTATCAAATACCTCAAGCAAATTCTACTGCACAGGCGCAGTAGAATTTGCTCATTGCGCACCACAGCGCATGCGCACACAGTTATGGCTGTCAATCAACCGTAACTTTGGCAGAAGTGCGCCTGCGCGAGGGACACACACCACCTCACGCCCCCTCCGGATCAGCTGCGGTGACAGGTAAGTATAAGCATATTTCTCATTATTCTCACTTACTAGCGCAACAAGCAATTGGTAAAACTTCTATCAGTTACATGCTACGCTAGTAACACACGGGGGACAGAAGGGGACACATGGGAGCCTAAGGCGTCGATCACAACTCCCATCAAGAAGTCGCCCTCTGTCCCCCGTGTGTATCTTCCACTTACTAGCGTAGCATGTCACTGATATAAGTTTTACCAAGTGCTTGCTACGCTAGTAAATGACAATAATCAGTAATACGCTTATACTTACCTGTCACCGCAGCTGATCCGGAGGGGGCGTGAGGTGGTGTGTGTCCCTCGCGCAGGCGCACTTCTGCCAAAGTTACGGCTGATGGCAATTTCAGTGTATACGCCCCAGGGGCGGATCCAGAGTCTGATCTCGGGAGGGGCACATGTCCGTCTGTCTTTTCCTCTCTCCCATGTCAGTCTGTCTTTTCCTCTCTCCCATGTCCGTCTGTCTTTTCCTCTCTGCCATGTCCGTCTGTCTTATCCTCTCTCCCATGTCTGTCACACTCCTCTCACTCCCCGTGTCCCTCTGTCTCTCTTCCTTCCATATCCGTTTCTCTCCT
Source organism: Pelodytes ibericus (assembly GCA_036172795.1). NCBI lineage: Eukaryota > Metazoa > Chordata > Amphibia > Anura > Pelodytidae > Pelodytes > Pelodytes ibericus. The sequence goes on from CM069860.1 coordinate 111,921,117, forward strand.
CTTCACTTCCATGTCCGTCTATGTATCCTCTTCTTTCCCATGTCCGTCTGTCTCTCCTCTCATTTACCATCTCTCTGCCTCTCCTCTCCCATCCCGTCTGTCTGTCTCTCCTCTACTATCCCATTTATGTCTCTCTCTTCTCCCTTCCCATTTATGTCTCTTTCCTCTCCCTTCCCATGTCTGTCTATCTCCTCTCCCCATATCTGTCTGTCTCTCCTCTGCCATCCCATGTTTGTCTGTCTCTCCTCTGCCAACCCATGTCTGTCCGTCTCTCCTCTACCATCCCATTTATGTCTCTCTCTTCTTCCTTCCCATTTATGGCTCTCTCAGCCAATTTGTCCAATAATATGCCAGTATTATTTGCCATTTAATATGCCCCAGCCAATTTGCCCAATAATATGCCAGTGTTAGTTGCCATTTAATATGCCCCAGCCAATTTGCCCAATAATATGCCAGTGTTATTTGCCATTTAATATGCCCCTGACAATTTGCCCAATAAATTATATGCCAGTGTTATTTGCCATTTAATATGCCCCTGCTAATTTGCCCAATAATATGCCAGTGTTATTTGCCATTTAATGCGCCTCTTCCAATTTGCCCAATAATATGCCAGTACTAGTTGCCATTTTATTTTATTTTTTATTTATTTATTTTTTTTGCCATTTTTATAACCAAAAACAATTAGTTGCCATTTTATATGCCCCAGCCAATTTGTCCAGTAATATGCCAGTGTTAGTTGCCATTTTATAAGCCCCTTCCAATTTGCCCAGTAATATGCCAGTGTTAGTTGCCATTTTAAAAGCCCCTTCCAATTTGCCCAGTAATATGCCAGTGTTAGTTGCCATTTTATATGCCCCTTCCAATTTGCCCAATAATATGCCAGTGCTAGTTGCCATTTGATATGCCCCTGCCAATTTGCCCAATAATATGCCAGTGCTAGTTGCCATTTTATAACCCCCTTCCAATTTGCCCAGTAATATGCCAGTGTTCATTGCCATTTTATAAGCCCTTTCCAATTTGCCCAGTAATATGCCAGTGTTCGTTGCCATTTTATAAGCCCTTTCCAATTTGCCCAGTAATATGCCAGTGCTAGTTGCCATTTTATAACCCCCTTCCAATTTGCCCAGAAATATGCCAGTGCTAGTTGCCATTTTATGACCCCCTTCCAATTTGCCCAGAAATATGCCAGTGCTAGTTGCCATTTTATATTCCCCTGCCAATTTGCCCAGTAATTTGCCACTGTTAGTTGCCATTTTATATGCCCCTTCAAATTTGCCCAATATGCAGTGTTATTAGCCATTTATTAAGCCCCAGACTATTTGCCCCCCATCTCCCCAGCACTTACCTTATCCCCTGGTGGCTAGTGGCAGGCAGATTGGTCTTCTCCATGCTGCCTGTTCGGCTCCCAGGCGGTTGTGCCGACAGGTCACGTGACCCGGCGCGCGTATGACGTCAGCGCGCCGGTCACGTGACCTGTCGGCACTTCCGTGTCAGACTGCACGGGGAGCCGAACAGGCAGCACGGAGCTTTCTCTGTGCTGCCTGTTCGGCTCCCCGTGCAGACAGGCAGAGAAGGTGAGGGGGATCTTCCGATCCCTTCTCACCTATGTCTCTGCCTGCAAGCGTGTCGTTTTTTTTTTTTAAAGCGTTTTTTTTTTTTTTTAAAGCGTTTTTTTTTTTTCTTTCTCTTCTCGGGGGGGCAATTGCCCCGTTGCCCCCCCCTGGATCCGCCACTGATACGCCCAGAGCTCAGTAGCCAAACTGACTTCAGGATGCATTCGACTCTCATGTTAGATTGCCTCTAAGGAAGTTAGTTGCTGAGTCGTCATGGGCGTCAATTTTACCGTCATCCTTTCTGCGCCGCGCCTCTTTTTGACAAGTTATCATGAAGTGGAGGAGCTTTGTCATTATCAGTAAAGGCATGCAAAGGGTTGATAAACCCTGCACCAGATACAGATCCACAGCACCAGATATAAACCAACCACACCAGATAAATATCCAGAGCTCTAGCTGAAACTCCAGAGCAACAGATAGAACAACATAGCAAAGATATAACCCCATAGCACCAGATACAACACTATAGCACACAATATAACCCAACAGCACCAGATACAACACTATAGCACACAATATAACCCAACAGCACCAGACACAACACTATAGCACACAATATAACCCAACAGCACCAGACACAACACTATAGCACACAATATAACCCAACAGCACCAGACACAACACTATAGCACACAATATGACCCAACAGCACCAGATACAACACTATAGCACACAATATAACCTCAGCACCAGACACAACACTATAGCATACAATATAACCCAACAGCACCAGACACAACACTATAGCACACAATATAACCCAACAGCACCAGACACAACACTATAGCACACAATATAACCCAACAGCACCAGACACAACACTATAGCACACAATATGACCCAACAGCACCAGATACAACACTATAGCACACAATATAACCTCTCAGCACCAGACACAACACTATAGCACACAATATAACCTCTCAGCACCAGACACAACACTATAGCATACAATATAACCCAACAGCACCAGACACAACACTATAGCACACAATATAAACACAAAGCAACAGATTCCCTAAACACCCAAATTCCTAAATCCATGATATTTCTTTATCTCTTTCCCCATTTTTTATATGTTTTATTCCTCCATGTTTGCCATCTCTTTCCTCATCATTTTATGTGTTTTATTCCTCCATGTCAGTGACCTCTTTTCACCTACATTTTATCTTTTATCATGTCACAATTGTGTCTGTATTCTGCTCCAATCAATCACCTCTTTTCATTCTCTATTATCTTTTCTGCCCCATGTCATCCAATTTTGTTTGCAATCTGCTTCCATCTATCACACCATTTTATCCTCCATTATCTTTTCTGCCCCATCCACTTGTCACCATGTTGATGTGAGCAGAGCCTGGTCAGAGGAGCTGCTCAGACTGGACAAATGGAGACCTCAGGTAAATGGGAGGGACCTCCTTGGATTTTCCCCACTCTACCATGTACCTTCAAGCTATTATAAGCTCTTCCTACCTGTTACAGAGGCTCAGCGGTGGTCTCTGAGTCTCTTCCCTTGCAGGGTCTCTTCTGTCAGTCATGCTGCCACATGGAGGGCTTAGGGGCAGGGCTATAACTTCATATCCCCGGGCACCCCTGTCATTGGCTCTCCATGCAGCATGGCTGACAGCTGCAGAGACCTGCACCAATGTGGATGGGAGACCAGTATTACAGCAAGCAGAGTTGCAGAGAGCAACAGCTTTGGGTGCCACCTCCTACCCCAGCAACTGGTGTGCAGTCCCCTAGGGACAATTAGGGGCTGCACACTGAGTAAAAATAATAAATAAAAATAATTTTTTTAAAAATGTTTTAAAGGGGAATTGCAAAAGCGCCCCCCCTTGCCCCCCCCGTGCGGACGCCCATGTGAGTCATGTTAAAGGTTTGGTTGGTGAGGTGGTCCACTTGAGCCTGTAAGTCAGCATATGCTACTTTAGTAGCTTTGTTGGTTTTCACTCTAGCTGACTCCGCCTTTTCAGGTCACCCTTTGTTGTCGGGGCTGTGTCCTGCCCTGCAGATCTAGCTTTTGGGCTTAATGGTTCCCCAGTGGCTTCTGAGGAGTCTTCTGAAACGGAGTATGTACAGATCTGCGTCACCACCAGCATGGATGGTAAAGGCCTAGTAGGCATCATCATATAGGAACCATTCTCTGGCCCTGTGGGGCTTACTGTCTTGTCTTTTTTTGCTGTTTTTCTCGGGAGCCTCTGGAACCTGTGAACATGTGTGCTCGGGCAGCTCTGTTAAATGCCGGTTTAGGCCCCCTCAGGAATAGTGTAACATTTTTTCCTATGGAATTAAGGCAATGGATCCCTTTGCTAATGATGTTTACCTCTATTTAGGATTTTAGTTGCTATGTTTCCTACTGAATATGCCCCTCTTTAGAGGGTATTTAGGAACAGAGCACTAGAGGGAATTATGTATGTAGTGGACTGCACAGCAGTTTGCTCTGGTCAAGATAAATCCTGCAACACCAGTAGCGAGGAAGGATTAACCTACTTGGATCTCGTCTATTGTAGTACTGTAAAGGAGACCAATACTCCATTCATCTTAGGTGCAAACAGACAACCAGGATTCCCATAATTTATTTCTCCCTACCTTGAAGATGAACTCTCAAATGTTATGTTCAATAAATCATCTCGAGAGCTGTTGGCACCAGTCATTTTTGGAAAGTGATACTAACCTGGATTACACCTGCCATATGAATTTAGCTAAGCATGGTACAGCAAAAACCAAGATCAGCAACCCCCTGAGCCTGAGCAGGAGATACCTCTGTCACCAAAACATATGTGATAGGAAATATTCAGTCTTCTTTTGATCTATTAAACTAACATGGTGCCTATGATGTGCAGAGCTCGCTTCATGAAAGAAACATAGATTATAATACAATGCAGTTAAACCAGATCCATAGACACAACTGTCTATCATTCTAAACAAGTGGAAATAAGGCAACGTATTGCTGTAAAATACACGTGTCACAGGTACATTTTGTTCATATGTAAAACATTGTCAATGATCCCCAGCTGCACCTGTCACCTTGTAACGTCAGTACAAGGTGAAGGAATGTAGACACACCTGAGGCACGGCTGTGTAGGTTCCACATATTTGGCTTTGACAATTACCTGAGAAGTTCATCTGTCCAGTTAATTTTCCTTCATTAACTTTAGATTTGCTGCTTGAATATGATCAATTACAATGTCTCATATAACTTAATAGGAGAAGTAACTTAAATATAAAGCTATAGAAACTGATAATGCATGAATCTCCCACATCTATAATATCTTAATATATCAAACATATATATCGACACTAAATTAGGTAAGGCAATAAAGACTAATCTTGATGTTTTTTCTTTGCAGGAAGATTTGGACAGAGTGGGGGACTGGGCAGTAAAGTGGCAAATGAGGTTCAATATAGACAAATGTAAAGTTATGAATTATGGGAAAAATAATAACAAAGCAACATATACTTTAAATGTTTTTTCCCTGGGAAAAACTACTAATGAAAAGGATTTAGGAATAATTGTAGATAACAAACTTGGCAACAGTGCCCAATGCCAGTCAGCAGCTGCAAGGGCCAATAAGATATTGGCATGTATAAAACGAGGTATAGATTCACAGGAGGAGGATATCATCTTGCCTCTTTACAAATCAATGGTAAGACCTCACCTTGAGTATGCAGTACAGTTCTGGGCACCAGTCCTTAAAAAGGATATTAAGGAACTAGAAAAAGTGCAAAGGAGAGCTACAAAATTAATAAGGGGATTGGAGGTTCTTAGTTATGACTAAGTCTCTTAGAGAGACTTAAAAAATTGCATTTATATACGTTAGAAAAAAGGCGTCTCAGAGGGGATATGATAACATGATATACATTTGTGCAGGGCCAATATAAAGAGCTCTCCAGTGACCTGTTCATTAACAGAAAGGTACAAAGAACAAGAGGTCACCCCCTCAGACTGGAAGAGCAAAGATTTCATAGACAGCAAAGGAAGGGATTCTTTACGGTTAGGACAATAAAGTTATGGAACTCCCTGCCAAGAGAGGTAGTGCTATCAACTACAATAGATGCATTTAAAAATGGTTTGGATGTTTGTTTTTTAGGAAAGCAGAACATAACAGGGCTATTAATAATAGAATAAGCATTAATAAAAGAGCTTATTGATCCATGGAGAAATCTGATTGCCTCTTTGAGTCAAGAAGGAATTTTTTCCCCCAGGAGGCAAAATTCGAAATAGCTTCCTTAGGGGTTTTTGTATCTTCTTTTGAATCAAAAGTTGTAATAAGAGTAGAAGGGTTAAACTTGACTTGTGTCTTTTTTCAACCTAAATTACTATGTTACTATGTATGTTACTATGTTACTATGTAAATAAAAAGAGTTAAATATATGTGTGACTTTTATTATTCAAGGCTTTGCACAATTGTTCATCTTCGGACAATCGTATATGAGGGATAGCATTATTAAATACAAATCTACATACACCAGACAAGCTACAAGACTGAACCCACAGAAATCCTAAACGTGCAGTGCTACCACCACAGTGGGATCTGCGTAGACATATGCTAATAAGGTTCATACAATGATCACCTTTTGGACTGTTTATCCACTTTATACATTGAACCCCATAGTCTACGACGGAGATGCAGAGCCAGATCACCACTCACTGACAGCTGTTTTGTCCTTAATGGGAAGTGCACCTAGGTGTATAATCTGATAACCAACCACACATTCCCTGGCAGGGAAAAAATAAATAGTTATCTCTACGTGTTGGAAGTGCTACATTTGTGAAAAGATAACTTTTCTTATCAGATTCTAGAGTAACTTGTTAATAAAACCTTGTTGTTACATAAAACCATAAAAAAAAATGTAACATCCAAAGGGAAGAACTAGAATTCGAAAAAATGAGTATGGTCTGCCATGGCTACAGGCACTTTAAAAAAGAAAAAGAAACTTGCTGGCAAAGATGCTGGCTGGGGAGATCAGAAGAAGTCTGTGCACTGCTGAGCCTACCATGCTGTCTCTTACGGGCTTTTTTCAGAAGTCAGAGCGCTGGGTATCACATGACCTGCTAGGGCTCAGCCTTCAGATCCAGCAGAGTTGCGAGAGGGAGCATAGTAGGTTGTCTGTGCACCTGGGCAGCACACAGACACCATGATGCCTGCCACTAAACACCAGGAAGCTGTGGATGCTGGCTTGGGTAAGTCCTGGGTGATGGGGCATGTAATGGGTGTGCAGTGTGGGTGATGGGGCATGTAATGTGTGTGCAATGTGGGTGATGGGGCATGTTCTAAGGGGATGGGGCATGTAATGGGTGTGCCGTGTGGGTGATGGGGCATGTAATGGGTGTGCAATGTGGGTGATGGGGCATGTCCTAAGGGGATGGGGCATGTACTGGGTGTGCAGTGTGGCTAAAGGCGCATGTCCAAAGGTGATGGGGCATGGGTATGCAGTGTGGGAGATGGGGCATGTAATTGGTGTGCAACTTGGGTAATGGTGCATGTTCTGGAATGATGGGGCATGAACTGTGTGTGCAACCTGGGTGATGGGGCATGTTCTGGGGTGTCTTGGTTCTGCAATGTGGGTGGAGGGGGGCGCCCAAATCTAGTCTGCCTGGGGCAGCACAAAACCAAAATACAGGGTAGTCCAAGCTGCAAAATGGAGAGTATATGGATGAGTGCACTACGTATCTGGGTGTTCTCATTAGGTGTCGGAGCTTCTTAAAGATAAAGACTTCATGTATAAATTCCAAAAAAAAAAGCAATCACATGCCCAGAGTCCCTACTAGCAACATTTGAAACAAAAGTTTCCACACTGGAAGAAACTATTATGGTACAAAAGAACAACAAATGTAAAAGAGATATAGCGGATTATGATTCTAACAGTATCTACACATGTCTGAAAGCTAGAGCCCTTAACCGTTCATACAACAAAAGCTTTAACAAGTCCATCTTGAAAAATAATTCTTTAAATAAAGCTGGAAGCTTTTCCAGTGTGGACTCAATCAAGTAATGAACTTTCCAATACATCCACTACATCACAAGAACTACGTGAAAAACAGGCCCTACAAATGTTTGAAGGCCAGGAAAATAACACTTCATCAACCCCGATTTCAAAAAAAGGACAAGACCTAAACAATATTCACAGACCAACAGAAAGAACAAAAAATCATGACACACAGACGACACAGACGCAAGAACAAGACAAAATCTAAATTCGGGATTACGACCTCAGGGGACACTAAGGAAGAAAAATCGATATTAAACATCTTTCCCTTTTAAATAGAGGTCTATCCTTTAGTCCAGAGCAAGACTTTAATTGTTTCAAACAATTGTTGATGTGAATCGTTTTGTTCGTAAACACTTCTCAGATCAAGAAAAGGGTAAAACCAATGAAAACATGATATAAATGTATGGAAAGGAAAGGAGAGAAAACAAGGGGCGTTTTGAAGCTGCTCCAATACCAGTGAGTGGTGCCCTGGCCACTTTCTAGAGAAAAGAAGGGTACAATTGAAGGTGTATTACTGGTATGTGTGCTAAAAGGGAGATGCTGGATCAGGGCAGTTTATAGAATATAATATAATTTAATAATGTATAAAAACAGTTGTCAAAGACATAATTACACTTGCACACATAGAATATTGCTTGGCACACATAAAAATGATATACAGAATGTTTTATCACAAGTGGGCACTATCCATCTTTGAAGACCAGCCACCTGATGCGTTTCGCCCAGAGGATTTATTTATTTATTGTTATGGTATGCAAATGCTTTGAACTTTTGTGTGTCCTTTTTTTGGTTTTCCTGGTAAGCTGCAGTCTCTCAATACTTGTTCAGTTATATGAGATGTGTGTTTTGTTGCCATCTCTTTAGCAGTTATTTGTCCTGACAGCATTCTCCTGGTAGTGGCTATTGAGTGGCGCTGTATCTGCTGTATCTGCTGCCCCGTCTTTGAGGATCTGTGTAAAAACCAAAGAAAACACGCCTGATTTTCCTAAACATAATGTTGTGTCGGCTATTAACCACGAGTCCTCTTTTCAGAAATAATGTGACATTAATGTATTGCAAAGTCTTCAAATAGAATCTCATCCTAAAATGTTTCAAAGCATTAAACAGAGTTAGGTGAGGTCAGTAGTTAAAGCCAAATGTAGACCCACTAGCTCTTTTTACCCAATACACTACATACATCCAGCTAATAATTTATTTAAAAAAATAGTAGAAAATGATTTATTGAATTTAAAACAACAAAGTCATAAATATAAAATTAAGCAATATCTTAAAGGAAGAAAAAGAGGCCCTTCAATCATTAACTGACAACAAAAACTTGTCATCAGAAGAGCAGACAAAGGGGGGTCTATAGTGGTGATGGATGCTAAGGACTATAGAAGTGAGGCCCTACATCAACTCTCAGATCCAAAAGCATACAGTATACTCGGTTATAACCCTACATACAAATTTCAAAATGAATTATTTCAACTGATTAATGTAGCTACTGACAAGGGCCTCATTTCGATAGAGGAGGCAACATTTCTTAAAGTGGATCACCCCATCACACCGATTTATCATCAGTTCCCCAAAGTACATAAAGGGGATAGTGGTGGGATCCCCAAATGTCGCCCCCATCATCCCCGGCATATCATCTTTAAATTAACACCTGTCAGAATTCATAGACACCTTGCTTCATCCCATGTTTTTCCGATTGAACTCATATTTAAGGGACACCACACATGTGATTATTGTTTGGGTAACACCAAGTGGCAGGAACACAATTCATGGGTCAGCCTTGATGTAGTATCACTCTACTCCTGTATTCCACATAACCAGGGTCTCATAGCAATTCAGTACCATATTGATAAATGCAGTGATTATACTGAGGATTTGAAATTCTTTATCATGGATTCCACTGGTTATCAGCTTACCCATAATTTCTTTATGTTTGATGGAGTGTATTATCTCCAAAGATGTGGGACAGCAATGGGCGCTAAATTTGCGCTCTCCTTCGCCAACCTCTATATGGGGTGGTGGGAGGAGATCCTGTTTTCCATTGTAATATTATTTTGTTCAAGCGATATATAGACAATCTAATTTTGATTTGGAGTGGGACAAGGGAACTCCTTGACAAAATGTGTGTCACTTTAAATGACAACAGTCTACATTTAAAATCTACCCTGACCACAGACAGTCAGGAAATCACATTTTTAGATCTGATACTTGGATCTGACACCACCAAACTGTACCGCAAAGTGTGCAGTGGAAATACCATCCTTCATGCTACATCGAGCCAACCTGCACACACAATAAAAGGTATTCCCACTGGACAATTCCTCAGAGTGTGCAGAAATTGCTCAGGATTTGAGGACGTTGTCTTCGAATCCTGTCACTTGAGCGACAGGATTCTTAAAAAGGCTTTTAGGAGAGCTGTCTTCACTAACAGAGACTCACTCCTAAACAATAAACCGCGTGATATAAACTCAAACACTTAAGTGGGACCTAATCCCACCTAAAGGTTTTATTACATAATGTTAATGATTAACAGAGCACAAACTATGAAACTTATTGATTTTATAATTCAAAACTGTTTACCTTTGTATCAATGCATTTATTTTCAATATTAATATGAATGATATTTGTTGTACTATTTATCTGTCTATATATTGCTATCATTTATATATGTTTATCTTTTTTTAGAGCGCAGCTCTTTATTATTTAAACCTCCTTTCAGGAGACAATGTGCATTTCAGTTATTGAATCCACCTGTAACAAGGAGGAGTTTTCTTACCTGTTCTTTCTATTTAAACTGCAAGCACATTTGTCCCTGCAGCTTATGATGACGTGCTCAACAGCACGAAACGCGTCAAGCATGGGCATTTAGCCCCTTTTCATGCCGCTTCTTTATCACCTCTTTCTATTTCTATGATGTGCTGCTTTTATTTTTACTGATCTCAATAAAGAATATAACTTTTAAAGGAATCTCCAATAGTGTACATCTTGAAGCTTATTTTTTTGGGAACCTATACTGGGAATGTTGCAAAACTACTGCCGCAGAGGCTTCCTAGGGATGAGCTACTCTGGTAAGATCTGGTAAGCTTAGAATTGTGGATAAAAGCCATGTCACACAGTCTGTGACTCTCCATAATTAATTTGCAGTAAAGTGGTGTTATGGAAACAGTAACCCAAATAGCGCCAGCTAACTCCAGAAACTCCAGACGCGAGTCCCAGTAGAAGTCCTTAGAGAGTAAAATCACAGGTTGGTGAGACAGGAGAAAGGGATCACCCTTTTGCTGCCAGGGGGTGGGCAGTGATTTTCACCTGGCCCCCAAAGGGTGATTTTTCTCAGTGTGCTAGTAGCTGTGTCTTTCTTGTCAATTGAAAATGGTATAGCAATTTTTTTTTTAATTTGATGCAATTATTGACAAATTTGCCTCATTAAAGGCGCAAAAAAATAGAACTTTAAAAACTGTATTATTTTTTGTGTGTGATTTTTTTTATGTAGTATTTATTTTCAATTTATTTTTGGTAATTCATATCTTGCTTATCTTTACGTATTGTTTAGTTTTGTTATCATTTTATTATATTTATGTTGATCAATGTTTTAGATCTTTGAACTCTTCACATCATCTGAGGATACATTTATTGCATACATATGTTTGTGGGTTTATAGATACACAATGTAGTTTATTATTTGAATACTTTTGTTGTTGTATTGCTTCATATATTCTCATAGACATTGAGGGCACTCGTATACTAATTGTATACTATATGTATACGACTAAAAGAGATAACCCTCTGTGAAGACTCACCACTAACTGATAATATGAGTGAAAGTTATCAATTTTTATCTAAGTATTCAATTATAGTTACATCTCTGAGGGATGAAGTACCATGAAAAATACTTAAATTCTTCAATTCAAAATTTGTATACAATAAATAAATACAGATTAATACTTTATTTGTGTACATTTGTATTTTTGTGGTATTTTTTTTATTTACCTAAGGTTATTTTGAATGCAAATTGTGGTGATTGTGATTTTTCTTTGTTACTCATGCTAAGTTACATATCTTTATGAATCTCCCGTAACTAAAATAGTTCTAATATCATTCCTTTCACAATTTTCTGTTGTTGCCCTGGGTGCAAAAGGAGCAGCATTCTTCAGTACCATATTTTCTTTTCTTTTTTAGGTGGATAACACCAGCAATAAACGTGCCAGAACATCCCCGAGGTGGGGTATCAAAATGTCAGGAGTTAGCACTATATGCGCTCTATCAGTTAGCATTATACATTGGCACACATGGCAATAGCACCATAATTTAGAGCAATTCACACATTAGCATATTTTATACATAACCCCCATAATAATAATTGCAAAAGCGGTTGCTCTGCGCAATATCTTAGCTCTCTATAACAGGCTTAGCCCTGGTCTTCATATACATTACCATCTATTTATCTCTACTCCTCAAATAACAAGGAGATTGCCGTAATAGCATGTATGATTTATAATACATATATTTTTATTGTGTGCTTTCCTTGTCTAATGTTTATATAATTATTTTCATAATTATTTAAGATATTACATAACAGGACATATTTTAATACAATTTTGAAAAACCTTCTATTACAAGTCGACGTGAGGCTCCTCTTCACATGAATTTCTGATAGAGTATTACAAGTCGACGTGAGGCTCCTCTTCACACCCTTTCTGATAGAGTATTACAAGTCAACGTGAGGCTCCTCTTCACACCCTTTCTGATAGAGTATTACAAGTCAACGTGAGGCTCCTCTTCACATCCCTTTCTGATAGAGTATTACAAGTCGACGTGAGGCTCCTCTTCACACCCTTTCTGATAGAGTATTACAAGTCAACGTGAGGCTCCTCTTCACACCCTTTCTGATAGAGTATTACAAGTCGACGTGAGGCTCCTCTTCACACCCTTTCTGATAGAGTATTACAAGTCAACGTGAGGCTCCTCTTCACACCCTTTCTGATAGAGTATTACAAGTCAACGTGAGGCTCCTCTTCACACCCTTTCTGATAGAGTATTACAAGTCAACGTGAGGCTCCTCTTCACACCCTTTCTGATAGAGTTGAGTGAGAAAACTTACATTGTTTACAAGAAAATCATGAATCTTTTGAAATCTAAAACATGAGACACGACTACATTACATTGTGATGCTTTTGAGTGAAAAAATCTGCACCCTGGAAAGTCTCATGTCTTAAATTTTCTTCAATGAACTTTATTCACTGCTATTTATAAGTGGTATAAATGGTATGTATCCCATGAATACCTCTTTCACAAACGGTTCTTTGTCACAGAGCACTAAAGCAGTCATTACAGCGTTTCTTTAAGATGGTGAAACCTTTCCATTAAATTGTCAAATTGATGCCATTCGCCTTGTGATCTTGGTCCTCAGTATCTTAGTCTTGATTTCATTTAAATTGTACCTTCCAATAATCGGTAGAAAGCAGGAGAGAAGCACCGTTATGATGGCCATCATGTAACCCCAGCCCAGCGAGCACTTTCCACTCATGTAAATAAAGGAAGAGATGCATATCTGTTTTGCAAAAGGAGAGCTGAGACTAAATGGGAAGATCAGAAGGCCCAAGACTGTGATGGAAACTGCACATGAAAAACAAATGAAAGCAGCGTTACAGGTGATGTTCATTGCGTAGATCCTGGTTATAATGCAACATTAGTTAATTATGAACATATATTAGTTATGGAATTAGCAAGTCTCAGCATCTGGGGCAATGTGATCACTGCTACATAATTTAAATATTGATCCTCTAAACATAGAACTCTATTAAGAACACTACTTAAGGGTTTATTTATAAAAGTCAGTTGTGGGAGAAGGTTCCAAAAGTGGTACAGTCATCATAGAAATGTTGGTGTCTTTATTCAATGTAAAAGGACAGAGCCAGAAATGCTTAACGTATTTCACACAAAATTGCTTAGTCACCAGCTTATGATTAAGCACCTTTGTGCAAAACGCGTTAGACATGTCTGGCTCATTGAACGTAGATGCATCACTGCAGCCTGTGCAGATTTATATTTTGTGGAATACAGAGTGCCACTGACTTTGTTATATTGATTGATCATATAAGGGTGGTTTGAATCTTGCCCCTTGTCTCCAGAGGACCGGTTAACCTTCTTTATATGGAACCCAGTGAAACAACGCCTAGCGTTTTGAGTTGGGCCATAGAAATGGTCCTGCTATTTAGACCACTTTTACTGCTTTGCCCTAGGTTTGCCTTTTATATCTAGGGCTTTCACTCAAATAAATAAAACAACAATTTTCACAAACAAATGTGCACTTTTGGATTTTGTACCTGCAGCTGTCTGGCTATATCTGGCTGGGGTGCATACTCTTCTTTGGCACAACCCTGCTGGTATAACAGTCCATGACAAAACCAGCACAGCTCCAAAACTCAGCAGCAACCAACCCGAAAAAAGTATAACAGCTGAAATCTATAAGGGGAGTAGATTGTCTTTTTAGAAAACACAGAACTGACTTGTCCCTGCATTTAATTATCATACACATCTTTACTTTTTTTTATTAAGTATATGTTAATGACCATTTTGCCTTATATGTCTTCATGTCTCCCTAACTCTTTAGCTTAATGAACATAATACATCATGGCAGTACACTGTGTTCATGTTAGGCTTTACATTTTAGAGAGAATATTTCCAGTGACAAATGGCAGCTCTGTCCAAATCAAGGAATATTTAATACACTTCACTCAGGGAAGGGTTGGCAACTTATGGCCTGAGGGTCAAAAACAATTAGTCAAAAACAGCCCGCCTGTTACCATCAGAGATAGACACAAATAAACAGGTAGGACAATTATACTGATAGATAAGGTAAAGATACTGATAAACAGACAGACAAATATAGGCAGACAGGACAGATATACTGACAGATATGGTCAAGATATTGTTAGATAGACAGACACATTTAGGCAGTTAGGACAGATATACTGACAGAAAAGATACAGAGATTGATAGACAGACAAAACAAATGGATAGAAAGTGCTACACACTAGTGCCTAGGTGTCCTACTGTAGCCAACTTTTTCTATACTACAACTACTATAATTACCTACCATTCTAGAAAGCTAGTGGGAAATTATGGGATTTGAGGGCCGCAGCTGGATGCCAAGGCACTACGGCATTTAGAAGGGGAAAGTGGTACCCTAGCCCCCATTGGGCTATGGTAGAGAACAATTAAGAAGAAGAAAAATGTGCACTCCGTACTCCAATAGTTGCAGAGGACAGCCTTGGTGCAATTGTCCCTTCACCCCACTTGCCAGCCCTCCCCTGACCTCACTTAATCTTATCTTATAACTACATTACAATGTATCTACCTTCAAGAAAACATCAGGGATTTCTTCCAAGTTCTTGTAAATAATACAAGTCTGGTTACAGGGAGCATTGATTGGTCCATGGCACTGGACCAAGACACCAAAAGAAAAGTCACCATTTCTAAACCAAGCTGGGGACATTAAACTGATTCCTGAGATGAAGGGCAGGACGAGAGACAGGATAAGCCAGAGGAATCCCATAAACGACACCATTATGAAGATGGGTCAGCAATGTCGATGTTCATTTGTAACCTGTAAAATATAGACGTTTATATTTAACCATGACTTTGTAACAACATGACATGCTAATCTGAGTGATAAATTGTTTCCAGAAACAATATAAGTATGTGAGATGAAATGTTGTAATCTCACCTCAACTCACCTGCATCTCACTTTTAGTGAATATCTCCCAAAGTCCACACTTATTCAAACAATCAAATATCATAACTTATATTAGTTGTTGTCACTGTATTAGAATGAGTATTTTAATATTTATTTTGGTGTTTGTAGCCACACAAAATATATATTGTTTTTATTGGCACATAAGAAGGGCTTCTTTAGATACCATTATTTTCATCATATCATATAATTTACTATAATAAAATAATAAAATATGATGACAAATAAAAAAACACTTTTCCAAACCTGACATGACCTACATGAAAAATCTTATGCACACCTACAAACGCAAATAAAAAAGCCTGCTAAATAGATTGTTATATTTCTCCTCAGTTTAGAAATGGCTCATTTTTACATGTTTTCTGTTGTTTTTTGCAAGTTATGCGGCAATAACCGAAAGTAGCTTTTTTTGTTTCTGAACTATTTTCTCCTACAGTAACTTTTGGACCCCAATCCTAACTCTAACCATAAAATGTATGCTATCCCTTATGTTTAACCCTAGATCTAAGGCTAATTTAATACTTTTTTTGTGCAATGTGCAGAGCGACAGAAGTTATCACTGATCACTTCCAAAGCTCTTGCCTACAGCATGGCAGCGCAATACTGAAGCAACATGCTGTCTACCAATAAGGGCCCCCGTGTTCGCTCCGTTGCCCCTGCCCCCTGCTTAGATCATAACATTTACTGGGTCCCGCATAATTCATGGTGATATTATAGACACAAGCTAAGTGCCACCTCAGAGGTCTCCAAGTGCCACTTGTGTGCTTGCCATCACTGTCCTAAGCCAGTGCCTTCCTTCCACAAAACAAAAATGTCATCAATATAGTGCCATCGTACCACACCATAACAGCTGGAAAGCTATACTACGGTAGTAAAAGCAGAAATATTATGGTAACTGATTTAATCTAAGCCAGAGTTAAATATGTGTATCTTTTTGAGGTCTGAAGGTAAATAATGTTTAATGTAATTTGAAATCCAGCATTTATTGTGTCAGTCCTCCGGTTCATTAAAAAAGCAAGGTTGTTAATGTAAAGGATGTATAGCATGTCTACAATCCTGTATTGGAATGTATTCTCTCTAACATGAGAAGTCCAACATAGGAATTGTAAAAGTTACAAGATGTGTATAGAGAACAGCACAGTATCTAGAGAGAAATTTCAATGTATCCTTCCTTGTAAAAAAAACTTTATAAATATATAACTTGAGGAGCATTTACAGCAAGTTGGGAAGAGAAAATGACATTGCATGAAATATAACCATAAAAACAAACAAACAAAAAAACAACATAGAGCCAGTGGTGGGATTCAGCCAGTTCGCACCGGTTTGTGCGAACCTGTTACAAAAATTTTACTAGTTCGCCAAACTGGTGCAAGCCAGAGATCCCCCCCAAAAAAAGCTGGGTCAAACTTGGTCCCATTCATTCGTGGGGGCCCAAGGGAGCTGCCCCATGGGTCCCTGCTGCCCATGTGACTGTCTCACATGGAGACAGTCATGCTGGATGCAGACCCGGCTTTTCATCACAGCTGTTGGATGACGGCAAGTCATTTCCGGCTGCTGTATTTCCTGCACACAGCGTGCGTGCAGGAAGCAATGCAGAGGAGATGGGAGACGAGCAGCATCCAGGGAAGTACTGGGTAAGAGGGGGAGGGGGGATTGGCTGTGACATATTTACGAGCAAATTATCAGTGGCATATTAGGCAGCACATTATCAGTGGCATATTAGGCAGCACATTATCAGTGGCATATTAATTATCTAATTGTCAGTGGCATTTTAAGCATCGAATTTTCAGTGGCATATTAAGGTGCTAATTATCAGTGGCATATAAAACAGCTAAGTATCAGTGGCATATTTAGCAGCAGAATATCAGTGGCATATAAAGCAGCTAAATTATCAGTGGCATATTAAGCAGCTAATTATCAGTGACATATTAAGCAGCTAATTATCAGTGGCATATTAAGCAGCTAATTATCAGTGGCATATTAATGGTGACCAGTGATGGACTAAGGGGGGGTGGTCCACCCCAGGTGCCACTCGTTAGATGGGACCTACTGGCTGGGCTGCCCAGGGTCTAAAACAGTTTATTACCATAGTCAATGGCACCCTTCTAATGCAGCCTGCGTGACATGGCTGGGGTGCCCAGGGACTAATAAACTGTTTTAGACCATGGGCATTGGTGCCAATGGCACCCCTCTAATGCAGCCCGCTGGACATGGCTGGGGTGCCCAGGGTCTAATAAACTGTTTTAGACCCTGGGCATTGGTGGCAATGGCACCCCTCTAATGCAGCCTGATGGACATGGAGGTCTGGCCCGCTTGCAGCTGTCACAGCACCCCCGAAACCTCCCCTCAGCACCTGTAACAGTGTTGAGAAACTAAGTTTCCACAACGCTGCATAATCCCTCCCTCCTGTGCATGACATAATGCGCTAAGGTCAGAGGGCGGGTAAACAGGACCACAGAACAGCATAAAGCCCACAGACCGGTAAAAAAAAAATGAAAGAAAAAATCTCTGTGTGTGTGTAAGTGTGAGTTTGTGTGTGTAAATGTGAGCCTGTGTGTGTGTAAGTGTGAGTCTCTCTCTATGTAAGTCTGTCTGTCTGTGTAAATGTGACTGTGTGTGTTCATGTGCATCTGTTTGTGTAAGTGGGACAGTGTGTGTGTGTGTAAGTGGGACATTGTGTGAGTGGGAGTGGGAGTGTGTGTGTCGGAGTGGGAGTGTGTCTGTGTCCAAGTGAGAATGTGGGAGTGTGTGTCTAAGTGGGAGTGTGTGTGTGTGTAAGTGTGAGCCTGTGTGTGTGTAAGTGTGACTGTGTATGTGTGTCTCTTAAGTGAACTGGAATTTGAAATTTAAGACCAGAGTATCCAAACTGAAATCATAGCTTGCTTAGAGAATTCTTACTTTGGCCTTAAATGTGAAATTCACTTTAAATAACCCACATAATATAAATTGTAGAAAAATGTTGCTGTTCAGCAAAAAAACAACTAGATTTTATTTTATTTTGTTTGACATTAGAGAAAAACATATTACACCATGCTTGAAAGTCGGAACTGGTTACTACATTTTTTACATCCCACCACTGCATAGAGCCTTAACTTTTTGCATATGTATCAAGCTATTTAGCAACATGTTAGAATGGACTGATAAAAACAATGTCCCTGTAAGTAAGATATATTATTTTGGTAAATAAAAAGGCCAGTGTAGTACTCATTGAAAACTAAATACATTTATGTATTTTTTATTTTTTTTTTTTTAACTCAGAGTTCCCTATAGAGACAGGGTTTGTCCATACCTTCTGCATCAGGGTGGGCTCATCATAGTTCTAATAAAAGATAAGTATATAGGTATAAAAGGCCATACAATAGTTATAGTCTTGTGTAACTCTTAAAATCTAACCCTGTGCTTCTGTGTAGGATCCCTTTTATTTATTCTCAGTTTTCCCACCAACCCACCCCCACCCCCCACCCCCACCCCGAACCCATTAATATCCCTACCTCCCATTCTGGCAGAAGGGAGGGAGGCCTATGCTTGGGGTCCTACCTAAATCATAATACACTTCAATTTTCAACATTGACAAAGACAGGACAAGGACAATGGACTTGTTTCGACTCTTTTTCTCCTATGATACTTGCTGGGCGCCGGCCGGACATACCCCTTTTTTGGGAGGGAGCCTCACTTTGCAAGAGGTTTGACACTCAATCTATATATCTAATTCGCCATTTTTAAGACGTCTTTCCCAGCCATTCCAGTATGCATATTTGTTTCTTTCCGCCCTCCCGTGGCTCACTATTCCTTTCTCCATCTGGCACTGATGGATTATTTGTGCTTTTATGGGGTCCCAGATTATGGGGTCTGTGGACCTCCATCTTTTAGCTATATATAATTTTGAGGCCGTCAACATATGTAACAGTATCGGATGTTCTTGTCTAAGGGTGGCGGGAAAGTTAAGGTGGAGTAAAGCTCGATCCGGGGTCAAGTTCCAAGACTGGTCGAATTTTATCGTAAGCATTCTTGAAAGTTTGGCCCAGTATCTATTAACCATAGGACATTCCCACCATATATGTACCATATCCCCTCTATTGGACTCACATCTCCAGCAGGTATCAGAAACTCCTGGGTACATCCTGGCAAGCAGAACCGGGAGGAGATACCATCTGTTCATAACCTTGAACTGGTTCTCATTCAGGTTCAGGCAGTGCACATTTGCATAGGTCATGCTCAGAGAGGAGGTCCAGTCTTTAACATCAATCCTTATGTTCAAATCTCTTTCCCATTTTGCTATAGCTGGCGGGGGGCTGCTTGATGTATTTCGCCTCACCAGCCTCAATGCCCTTGCGGTTAGATGCTTAAGGTCTTCCCTAAATAAGTTGGTTAGAATATCCAATAATTTGTCGGAGTCATCTACTAGGAGTGTCTGCCTCAAATAGCTCCTCACCCTTAAGTACTAGACATGTGCATTCGTTTTCGGACGAATGCATTTTCGGACGAAAATAGCATTTTCATCCATTCGTCCGAAAAACGAATAACCAAAATTTTAACTAACAAAATCCGAATGAACGAATGGTTAATAAACGAAAATCATTCGTTCATTCGTCCATTCGTCCATTCGTGCTATTGGCATTCTAAACCGAAATAGAGTCGGTTTACAATACCAATAGCATTGTACTACATTCCATAAACCGACATGAATGACTTTCGGTTTATGGAATGCATGTAATGCTATTAGCTTCCTATAAACCGAAATTGAGTTCCCATTCATACGAATAGGTCAATTGACCTATTCGTATGAATGGGGACTCTTTCGGTTTATAGAAAGCCAATAGCAGCATGTATTCTATAAGCCGAAAGTCTTTAAAACAAACGACGTTCGGTTTATAGAATACATGTAATGCTATTGCTGTTCTATAAGCCGAAAGACATTCGGCTTATAGAACAGCAATAGCATTACATGCATTCTATAAACCGAACGTCGTTCGTTTTAAAGACTTTCGGCTTATAGAATACTATTGGCATTCTATAAACCTAACTAGAGTCCCTCCTCATTCATAAGAATTTCTTATGAATGGGGACTCGACTCTAGTTCGGTTTATAGAAAGCCAATAGTATTCTATAAGCCGAAAGTCTTTAAAACGAACGACGTTCGGTTTATAGAATACATGTAATGCTATTGCTAAACTATAAACCGAACGACTTTCGGTTTATAGAATAGCCATAGGATTACATGTAGTACATAAGCCGAAAGTCTATAAACCGAAAGTCGTTCGGTTTATAGGCTGTCGGCATTTAACTATACAGAGACAGAGTCTCCATTCATAAAATTATGAATGGAGACTTTGTCTCCGTGTAGTAAAATGCCGAAAGTCTATAAACCGAACGATCGGTTTATAGACTTTCGGCTTATGTAATACATGTAATCCTATGGCTATTCTATAAACCGAAAGTTCGGTTTATAGAATAGCAATAGGAATACATGTATTCCATAAGCCGACAGCCTATAAACCGAACGTTCGGTTTATAGGCTGTGGGCATTTTACTACACGGAGACAAAGTCTCCATTCATAATTTTATGAATGGAGACTCTGTCTCTGTATAGTTAAATGCCGGCTTTTAACTATACGGAGACAAAGTCTCCATTTATAATTTTATGAATGGAGACTCTGTCTCCGTATAGTTAAATGCCGACAGCCTATAAACCGAACGTTCGGTTTATAGGCTGTGGGCATTTAACTATACGGAGACAAAGTCTCCATTCATAATTTTATGAATGGAGACTCTGTCTCCGTATAGTTAAATGCTATTGTATTCTATAAACCGACTCTATTTCGGCTTATAGAATGCAATAGTACTACGAATGGACGAATGAACGAATGATTTTCCTTTATTAACCATTCGTTCATCCGGCTTTAGTTAGCTTAGCATTTTCGTTCTTCGTTTTTCGGGCGAATGGACGAAAATGCAATTTTCGGACGAAAATGCATTCGTCCGAAAACGAATGCACATGTCTAGTATATATTCACATGTAAATTGCTTTTTAAATAAAAAATTATGATATAAAAAAATCTTGTTTTTATTTCCTTTTATGTGACAATGCTGCCTCTCTCTTTCCCTTGCCCCCAGATTTGTCGCTCTCCCCCCCTTAGTGTTGTCTCTCTCTCACCCTCCCTTTGGCTCCCCCCTCGCTCCCCTTGTGTCTGTCTCTTCCCCCCTTCCCTCCCCTTGTTTCTCTCTGCCCCCCCCCCCCCCCCCTTGTTATTCTGTCCCCCCCTCACCTGTTTCTTGCTCCCTGGTGGCTAGTGGGGGCAGCCGGGGGATGTATGCACTATACATAATAGACGGAAGTGTCGGGCAGCATGGAGGTTGTCTGCACGATTCGTGCAGACATCCCCCAGCTGCCCGATTCTCCCTGGTGGCTAGCGAGGGAGCGGAGGATGTCTGCGCGATGAGCGAGACCTCTCCTGCTGCCGCCCGGCATGACCGCCGGGACTTCTATGATGAAGCTGGGTACTTCCGGCTTCCTCATAAAAGTCCTGGCTGTCGTTCCGGGCGGCAGCAGGGGAGGTCTCGCTCATCGCGCAGACATCCTCCGCTCCCTCGCTAGCCACCAGGGAGAATCGGGCAGCTGGGGGATGTCTGCACGAATCGTGCAGACAACCTCCATGCTGCCCGACACTTCCGTCTATTATGTATAGTGCATACATCCCCCGGCTGCCCCCACTAGCCACCAGGGAGCAAGAAACAGGTGAGGGGGGGACAGAATAACAAGGGGGGGGGGGGGGCAGAGAGAAACAAGGGGAGGGAAGGGGGGAAGAGACAGACACAAGGGGAGCGAGGGGGGAGCCAAAGGGAGGGTGAGAGAGAGACAACACTAAGGGGGGGAGAGCGACAAATCTGGGGGCAAGGGAAAGAGAGAGGCAGCTTTGTCACATAAAAGGAAATAAAAATAAGATTTTATTTATATCATAATTTTTTATTAAAAAAGCAATTTACATGTGAATATATACTAGACATGTGCATTCGTTTTCGGACGAATGCATTTTCGTCCGAAAATTGCATTTTCGTCCATTCGCCCGAAAAACGAAGAACGAAAATGCTAAGCTAACTAAAGCCGAATGAACGAATGGTTAATAAAGGAAAATCATTAGTTCATTCGTCCATTCGTAGTACTATTGCATTCTATAAGCCGAAATAGAGTCGGTTTAAAGAATACAATAGCATTTAACTATACGGAGACAGAGTCTCCATTCATAAATTTATGAATGGAGACAAACGTATAGTTAAAAGCCGACAGCCTATAAACCGAACGTTCGGTTTATAGGCTGTGGGCATTTAACTATACGGAGACAGAGTCTCCATTCATAAAATTATAAATGGAGACTTTGTCTCCGTATAGTTAAAAGCCGGTGTTCTGACAAATTTCTGGAGCAAATTCTCCTGCGCAATCGCAGGAGAATTTGCTCACTGCGCATGCGCATAAAGTTACAGCTGATAACTCAGCTGTAACTTTGTGACCACCGTGCATGAGACAGCTGCGCAACCCACCTCCCGCCCCCTCACACCCGCCGCACACCCCTTCTTACCAGATCATCGACCACAGCGATACACAGCGCATGCGCACGCCTATCCAGCCGTTTGGGAATGCGCGCGTCCGTTGTTGTGTTCTTAAGGTGGTAAGTAACACGGGGCGTCGGGACATAAGGGGGCAAGCATCCTGGTGAGGGCTGCCTCATCTTGATGGGATTTGTGATCCTCCTGCTGTATTATTGATGCAGCAGGAGGATCACAAATCCCATCAAGATGAGGCAGCCCTCACCAGGATGCTTGCCCCCTTATGTCCCGACGCCCCATGTTACTTACCACCTTAAGAACACAACAACGGACGCGCACATTCCCAAACGGCTGGATAGGCGTGCGCATGCGCTGTGTATCGCTGTGGTCGATGATCTGGTAAGAAGGGGTGTGCAGGGGGTGTGAGGGGGCGGGAGGTGGGTTGCGCAGCTGGCGCATGCGCGGTGGTCACAAAGTTACAGCTGAGTTATCAGCTGTAACTTTATGCGCATGCGCAGTGAGCAAATTCTCCTGCGATTGCGCAGGAGAATTTGCTCCAGAAATTTGTCAGAACACCGGCATTTAACTATACGGAGACAGAGTCTCCATTCATAAAATTATAAATGGAGACTTTGTCTCCGTATAGTTAAAAGCCGGCATTTAACTATACGGAGACAGAGTCTCCATTCATAAAATTATGAATGGAGACTTTGTCTCCGTGTAGTAAAATGCCCACAGCCTATAAACCGAACGTTCGGTTTATAGGCTGTCGGCTTATGGAATACATGTATTCCTATTGCTATTCTATAAACCGAACGTTCGGTTTATAGAATAGCCATAGGATTACATGTATTATATAAGCCGAAAGTCTATAAACGGATCGTTCGGTTTATAGGCTTTCGGCATTTTACTACACGGAGACAAAGTCTCCATTCATAATTTTATGAATGGAGACTCTGTCTCTGTATAGTTAAATGCCGACAGCCTATAAACCGAACGACTTTCGGTTTATAGACTTTCGGCTTATGCAATACATGTAATCCTATGGCTATTCTATAAACCGAAAGTCGTTCGGTTTATAGAATAGCAATAGGAATACATGTATTCCATAAGCCGACAGCCTATAAACCGAACGTTCGGTTTATAGGCTGTCGGCATTTTACTACACGGAGACAGAGTCTCCATTCATAAAATTATGAATGGAGACTTTGTCTCCGTGTAGTAAAATGCCCACAGCCTATAAACCGACCGTTCGGTTTATAGGCTGTCGGCATTTTACTACACGGAGACAAAGTCTCCATTCATAATTTTATGAATGGAGACTCTGTCTCCGTGTAGTAAAATGCCGACAGCCTATAAACCGAACGTTCGGTTTATAGGCTGTCGGCTTATGGAATACATGTATTCCTATTGCTATTCTATAAACCGAACGACTTTCGGTTTATAGAATAGCAATAGGAATACATGTATTCCATAAGCCGACAGCCTATAAACCGAACGTTCGGTTTATAGGCTGTCGGCATTTTACTACACGGAGACAAAGTCTCCATTCATAATTTTATGAATGGAGACTCTGTCTCTTATTAGTTAAATGCCGACAGCCTATAAACCGAACGACTTTCGGTTTATAGACTTTCGGCTTATGTAATACATGTAAACCTATGGCTATTCTATAAACCGAAAGTCGTTCGGTTTATAGAATAGCAATAGGATTACATGTATTCCATAAGCCGAAAGTCTATAAACCGAAAGTCGTTCGGTTTATAGACTTTCGGCTTATAGAATACAATTAATACTATTGCCTTTCTATGAACCGAACGAGAGCCCCATTCATAAGAATTTCTTATGAATGGGGCTCTCGTTCGGTTTATAGAAAGCCAATAGTATTACATTGTATTCTATAAAACGAACGAAAAAAATTAACGAAACGAAAATAATTAACGAATTTCGTCTGAAACGAATGCACTAATGAACGAAATTCGTTTTAGACAAAATAAATAACATTTTCGTCCGAATGGACGAAAACGAAACGAAAATTTTAGTTTTGCACATGTCTATTAAGTACTTAAAGCCGTCACTGGCTGGTATGTCATATTCCTCTTGTAAATTAGAAAAAGATTTAATCTGGGTATCGTGAATCAAATTTTCGATCTTGACTATGCCTTTCCGCTTCCAGTTTACTAAGGTTATGTTCTCAATATTAAATTCTATCACACTTAGAGGGAGGCAAGGCACAATATTATCACTAAAACCCTGTTTTTATTTTATTTTATACCAGTTATCTAGGATGTTCTGTAGCGGGGTGTTCTTCTGTAGGGCATTCAAAAGAGATGCCCTTTTTTCCCTTGGGAGCCAGAAAAGTGGTGACAAGTCAGTCATGTCTGGTCTACCCTGGGATTCCAGGGTGTACCAGTCCTCCTCTTCAGCAGCCACACTCTGGGATATCACTGCTTGTGCAGCCATTGCTGCCATAGCATAGTCCTTTATGATGGGGATGCCCAATCCGCCATCCTGCTTTTTTCTCGCTGCTGTCTTTATATTCAGTCTGGGTTTTTTTGCTGCCCAAATGAATCTATTAAACATGGCTTGGATCATAACCAGCCAGGTATCCGATATAGAGAAAGGGATCATTCTGAACCTGTATGCAAACTTGGGGAGTATATAGGACTTGACTGTTGCAATTCTTCCCCACCAGGAGACTGTTAAGCCTTTCCATTTTTTAAATAAACAGTTGGTCTCAGTAATCAGTGGGAGCAAATTAATCTCCATCCATGAGCCCGGGTCGGTGTTTACTCGGATTCCCAGGTATGTGAGGGAGCCCTTAGCCCAAATAAAGCCAAATTTTTCAATTTCCCTTTTTTCTAATGGGGTCAAGTTAATACTCATTACCTGGGATTTGGCTAGGTTTACCTTGTAATTAGAGAAATAACTATACTCCTCGATGATCTTCATCAGTGGATTGAGGGATTGTAGTGGTTTTTCGACAGTAATTAAGATGTCATCCGCGTATAACCTGATTTTGTGTTCGCCCCTTGGCCCACAGCCCATCACCCCTCCGCTGGCTCTAATATCTCTTGCCAGTGGTTCTAGGGTTAAGATGTACAGCAGGGGGGAGAGGGGGCATCCCTGCCGCGCGCCATTTGTCAGAGAAAACCAGTCGGACTTCAGGCCCGAGCCCACTAGTCTACCCATAGGGTTGGAATATAGTGCCATAATAGCCTGATGTACTGGGCCGACAAGGCCAAAGGCCAACAGGGCCGCACTCATGTATCCCCAGCTGACCCTGTCGAACGCCTTTTCTGCGTCCAGCGACAGGGTCAGCTGGGGGGCTCCCCTGCTCTCAGCATCCTGCATCAAATCAGCCAGGCCCCGAATATGGTTTACTGACGATCTGTTGGGAATAAATCCAACCTGGTTTCTATGCATACATTTATGTATTAATTGCAAGTGACGACTGCAGTATAATTAGGGTTGCCACCCTGGCCATTTTCTACTTATAATGCCTGGCAGAGTGTAGAGGTCATATGTGACTAGATAGAAATCCGTTGCTTAATCAGTGTGGGATCCACTTTTTGATCAGTTAATTGATTTGACTTATGACTTAAAGACACATTTAAATAAAACAAAAGCTTTAAGTCCAATAAATACTTTCTTCTACTTATTCCCGCCCCAGCACCCCTGGCTGCATGAAGAAGGAGCATATTTTATCCACAACTTCGGTCTCATCCGACCAAAGGGAGCGGCGCTGTAAGTATGCTGATCCTTGGCTGTGATGTCGTGCTAAGCACGTAAACGCCATCCGCTGAGTGTGCGAGCGATTTGAGCACTACACACAGTAGCCAGCTATAGGGATGTCTATACCTTTGGTCGTAAGCAACTGAGTGATGGATAAAATGGATGCTCTTTCCCCATGCAGCCAGCACTGCTGGGGAGTGAGTTAGTGGAGGGAAGTATTGTGTATCATTAAAAAAAAAAATACACTTTGATTTATTGGACTTAAAGCTTTTGGTTTTTATAATGCAGAAGGCCTACAGTTACATTTAAACACACTGCCAAACGCCATGCAAAACGTATATGTGGCTGTTAAAAAGTGGCTGCAAAGGGAACCATATTTGTAATGGCAATTGAAAATGACAAATGTTTTTTTTTGTGTACAGATTGTGTTAGAACCTAAGAAGTAGAAACCACAGCAACTATTAGACTTCTTTTGTGCACTGAGTATAAGTACTTAGCATCTGAGAATGGTTAATTACCAAGACCCATAGGACTGCACCAAATATAGACAACCTACCTTCAACTGTCTGTCGTTTTCTCATTTCCAGCATTAATTGAATATAAGCTTTCCCAGATGATTTTATGCTAGCAATCCTTCTGCTGAACAGAGTGGAATAAGATCCAGTAATACAATTCATACTTGCTTCTACTCTTATCAGTGTTGACGTTTTCTTTTTATTTACTGATTAATTTTTGGCAGGGGTCACATATGTAAAGGACGTTCAGGAGGCTGGTACAACTGTTTTTCAATGACTGGAAAAGTAAACAATAATTTTTCTTCATTCTAAGCTCCAGCCGCCTGCATGACATTTTAGGCATAGATGTGTGTTACTGTTATGGGGATTTGGCAAAAGATGCATGAAATATTAGACTGGTGTGAATATAACAAATGATCAATATAAAGAGGTTTTAACCCAACCAAAGCTATAGTTAGTACTATACACTAATATGCTGTATTGTATTACAATTCTTACAAGGATACTATATAAAATGACAGCTCACATGGAAACTATTACAAGAATGCCAGGACTAGTTTGCATATGGGTGTTTATATCATGTATCTTAAAGATCCATCAACCTACAAATGTTAAGCCCAACCATATAAGATCAAAATACTTGTGCATTATACTCCCCATGTGCGGTTTGTTTAATACTGTTAAGGCATTAATGTATGCCTGTGCCTGACAGGCTAATTATGGTCAAGGACTCATTTACATTCATTGCTTAGCATGGCTTTTGTTCTCCATAACCCTCGCCAATGTTTTAATATGTTTCTGTCTCCAACTATATGTTAATTGAACTCCATTTATCATCATTTTACTACCACTATTTCTGTTTACATCTCTCTCTAGCTTTCCTTGCTAGTTATCTCTATTGTAGTGCACCACCTGAGAACTAAGCACAAACAGCTGTTGGAATTAAATATATAAAAATGTATAATAGCACAAACTATTCCCCTTCAGTGTCACCGCTTGCAGTAACCTGGCTGAACTTCTGACAAGAAAAGTATATCCTTCAGGAAGCAGTGGCTTTAGGTTTTTGGGGTGCCCAGTGTTGTTTATTTGCCCCTCCTCCATAACTGTCTCCCTACATTTAGGTTCTGTGGGGCACCAAGCAAGCGGGAGCAAGCAGGCCAAGTATTTAATGTACATGGCAGTGCCACCCACCCCTACTGTCACAACACATGTACAGATAATAATTATTGGCCATTGAGATAAGTTCAAAATTTCTTTGTGGTACTAACCAATGGAGAAGCTTGTGATGAAAAGGCTACTGATACACTGAGTGACTTAGTAAACCTTACACACACCTCCATACACTGGAGTATCTATGTTAAGTATCAAGCATACCCTAATATGCTTATAAATCTTTTCTATCCAATCTTTTTCATCCATCCAACTGAAAGAAATGAAGTTTCTTTTTAATTGTAAAATCTTACTTAAGCAATGCTTTGTTAGTCAGAAGTTCTAGTATTAGCCCTGAGCAAAATCCTCATTGTATAAATGTGGGGCACACACAGTGCATAATAACAGCGCTATAGGCACGTGTGCCCCTGTATAAAGCAGAGTCCCGGAGACTGCACTGCTTCCGCGGGTTACGTATTTTTTGGTTGTGCCGGTGTTCCGACGGATTTCTCGAGCACATTCTACTGCGCAATCGACGTAGAATTTACTCATTGCGCATGCGCACAAAGTTACAGCTGATCACTCAGCTGTAACTTTGTAAAGACGGCACATGCGCGAGCGACGCTCACCACCTCCCGCCCCCTTCACACCCCCCCACACCTCTTCTCACCAGCTGTTTGATGAGGTGAGTATGCAGCGCATGCGCGTGTCCCTCGACAAATTTCTCCATAAGTTTTAATAACGCTACGGTGGTAAGTGACACACTGGGGGGTGGGGGGGGGTGGGGGGGAGACAGAGGGGGGGGGGACACTAGGGGCATCTCATTGACTTTTAATAATGCTACGCTGACTGATAAGTCTAATTGACAATCAGGGGGGGGCATAAGGGGGCAATATAGGGGCAAGCACCCTGGTGAGTAATAACGCTACGCTGCCTCATCTTGATGGGAGTTGTGATCCCCCTGCTGTATACAGCAGGAGGATCACAACACCCATCAAGATGAGGCAGCCCTCAAGGCCCCCCCCCACTCACCAAAGTGCTTGCCCCTATGTTGCCCCCTTATGCCCCCCTGATTGTCAATTAGACTTATCAATCAGCGTAGCGTTATTGAAAAACAGTGAGAAGCCCCCAGTGTGTCCCCCCTCTCCCCCCCCCCGTGTGTCACTTACCACCGTAGCGTTATAAAAACTTCTTGAGAAATTTGTCGAGGGACGCGCGCATGTCAAAACGGCTGATAAATGGCTTGATAGCCGTGCGCATGCACTGTATACTCACCTCGTTGAACAGCTGGTGAGAAGGGGTGTGAAGGGGGCGGGAGGTGGTGAGCGTCGCTCGCGCATGCGCCGACCTTACAAAGTTATAGATGAGTGATCAGCTGTAACTTTGTGCGCATGCGCAATTAGTAAATTCTACTGCGATTGCGCAGTAGAATTTGCTCGAGAAATCCGTCGGAACACCGGCACTCACTATACCGACTCAGCCAATGTATAAAAAACAATCAGACGCTGAAAAGTGTCAGGGTTGATAAAAAGGCGCAATCGCCTTTATCATCACAAACGGCTATTGCACCTTTTCTTTACCTCTCCTGACACTTTACAGTGTGAAAGTGTTTATACATGACTTATGTGTTTGTTTTTATGGTAAATTTTATAAATTCATATCGCAATATCATATACCAGTCCAAGTGACTCACAGGCTGAAGAGATTTATTGCCTTTGGTACTGGCCTGCACAAACTGCTCTCTTTCTTTAGAATCTATAAGGCCATCTGCCCAAGGATCACATGCAAGGCTGATAATGCTAAACTGATTTACGCAACAGATAGGCTATTTCAGCTTTATAACAGTTGGTTTATGCCGTCCTGATCACACTTCACTAAACAGCGGTGGTGGTTATTAATATCTTCTAAGCCAATAGACGCTGCCAGCGCGCAACAGCCTGGAACGGCTGTGTCTCAGCTTTGAGACACAACAGAGAGTATACACGCATGTATCTATTAAGAAACATGTCGGGTTTACTCTGGACCAGCAGGACATAAAATGGACTTTATATTATTTTCATCATATCCTATAAAAATCATCAAATATAATTAAATTATAACTAAAAATATTTTACACAATTACAAATGGTAGACAAGACCCCATCGAAGTAGTTTGTAATATTTGTCCTGAGTTGAGAAATATGCCATGTTTACATGTTTTTCTGTTGTTTGTTTTCAGGTTATAGGGCAATAACCGAAAATACTGTTTTTTGTTTCCTATTTTCTCCTGCAGTGACCTTTTGACCCCAACCCTGGCACTAACCCATCTGTAACCCTAGATGCAACCCTTACCGTAGATCTAGGGTTAGTTTTGTCCCTTTTTTCAATGCAATGTTGCTGAGTGCCTCTGGGGCAGTCAAACAACAGCGTAACGGCAGTAATTTCTGATCACTTCCGTCGCCCTTGCCGGCTCCGGGGCAGCGCCATATTGGAGGGCATGCTACCGTATGTCACCAAGAACACAAAAAAATGCCTTTGTGTCTGAAACTTCATTACAAGCCAAGTAATTTGTCCCTAGATTGACAAGTACATCTAATTTCCCTTCCTGCTTTGCCTGCTCAGCAACATTAAGATTAACAAACACATCTTACTTTCTTGTTTTCCACCTTTTGTATTATCTCATACTACCTCCTCCAGAGTATTTCCAGAATATCTACTCTTTGATTCTATGCACAATAAAAAAGTAACAGTAGAAAACAACTAAATATTCAATTCAGATTCCTTACCAATTTACAGCAAGGAATCAGTACAAATCAACAAAAACTTTGACTAGATGACTGTTACCTGTAAGAGTAGAAAGGGGAGATCTCAGAGAGTTAAAACAAATTAAATCAATCTCCAGAATATCTCCAACACACTTTGATAATTGCACTCTGATAGTTCTGTCAAGCTGCCATTTTGGTGCAGCAGACTTGGTACCTGTTGCAGCATACTCAGGCGGACATGTACTTTGGCATCATGCTGCCTACTTGCCTGCAGAGAGACTGGTAAGGGGAGATCTTTGGATCTCCACAGCAAGCACCTCTGCTGGGAAGCAGGTTTTTTTTTTGTTTTACAATTTTTTAAGGGGCCACAAGTGGCCCCCCAGGACTGACAGACCCATGACAGGTTTATTGCTTGTCACTCCCTAATGGAGGCCCTGCTCCCCATAGAAGTCAATGGGAGCAAAAGAGAGACAGACAGACATGAGGGGGGAAGAGGAAAAGAGAGACAGACAGACTTGAGGGAGGAGAGGAAAAGAGACATGTGAGAGAGGAGAGGAAAAGAGACAGACGTGAGGGAGGAGAGGAAAAGAAAGACAGATGTGAGGAAGGAGAGGAAAAGAGAGACAGACAGACATGAGGGTGAAGAGGAAAAGAGAGACACAAAGACATGGGTAAAGAGATAAAGAGATAAAGAGAGACAAACTGACATAGGCAGAGCCCCTCCAAAGATCAGATTCTGGACAGGGCAAGTCCTGTGGTGCAATCTGAGGGGTCTAGGACTCGTCATCGCCGCATCTTCAGCGCTGACAGTTCAGCGCAGAAGTTAGAACGCTGAACTGTCAGCAATGAAGAATAACGCGGCCGCTTCATCGCAGACGCGGCTATGTAAGAGCTGACAGTTCAGTGCTGAACTGTCAGCTCTTACAAATGTAAAAGTAAAAAGAAAATACCCCCCCTCATAAATGATTCCCCCCCAAACCCCAATACAAAAATTAACCCCAAAACCCAATACAAAAATGAACCCATAAAACCCCAATACTAAAATTGACCCCGAACCCTAATACTAACCCCTGACCCCTAATACTAACCCCCTAAACCCTAATACTAACCCCCGAACCCTAATACTAACCCCCTAAAAGCTGATACTAACCCCCGAACGCTAACACTAAAATTAACCCTCTAAACCCTAATGCTAACCCCCTAAACCCTAATACTAAAATTAACCCCTAAACCCTAATACTAAAATTAACCCCGAACCCTAAACCCTAATTCTAACCCCCTAAACCCTAATTCTAACCACCCTTACTTAAATAAACTAAAATAGATAAAATACTAAAATAAACTTACCTTTAGCTATGAAATCTCCAGCGACGAGCTGTCTTGTGGTGCAAAGACATCGGTAAGGCGGCTGCGCGGATGCAGCCGCGATGAAGTGTCCCATCCCCCAATCTGAGTGCATCTGCATGCTTCGGTAAGTCCTTTGAGTGCAATCTGGGTGCTGGGGGTAAATTCTGGGTGGTGGGCAAAGTTGTGTAATCTAGGTCAAGGCCGGCCTTAGGAGTGTGTGACCTGTGCGAGCGCACAGGGCATAACAACCCAGGGGGCGCCACGAAAAAAAAAAGTTTGCCGGTAGAGGCACTGGCTGGCACTCACCAGCCCTCTGCTTGGCAGCACTGATGTATCCGGGGGATATTAGGTAAGAATGGGAGGGGGAGGGAGAACAGAGGAAGGGGGAGGAGGGAACAGAGGAAGGGGGGGGGAAGAACAGAGGAAGGAGGGGGGAGAAGAGAACAGAGGAAGGGGGAGGAGAGAACACAGGGAGGGGGAGGAGGGAACAGAGGAGGGGGAGAGAAGAGAACAGAGGAGGGGGAGGAGGGAACAGAGGAGGGGGGAGAAGGGAACAGGGGGGGGAGGAGAGAACAGATGAAGGAGGAGGGAGAAGAGAACAGAGGAAGGGGGAGGAGAGAACCCAGGGAGAGAAGAGAACAGAGGAGGGGGAGAGAGGAGAGAACAGAGGGGGAGAGAGAGAACAGATATGGGGAGGGTGGAGAGAGAGAACATATATGGGAAGGAGGGGGGAGAGAGAGAACAGATATGGGGAGGAGAGGGAGAGAGAGAACAGATATGGGGAGGAGAGGGAGAGAGAAAACAGATATGGGGAGGAGTGGGAGAGAGAACAGATATGAGGGAAGAGGGGGAGAAAGAGAACATATATGGGGAGGAGGGGGAGAGAGAGAACAGATATGGGGGAGGAGGGGGAGAGAGAGAACAGATATGGGGAGGAGGGGGAGAGAGAGAACAGATATGGGGGAGGAGGGGGAGAGAGAGAACAGATGTGGGGGAGTTGGAGAGAGACAGACATGGCAAGGAAGAGGAAAGGGACAAACATGGGAAGGGAGAGACACATGTAGGGAGAGGAAAGAGGCATGAGGAGGGAGAGGAGACAGACATGAAGGTGAGGGGGAGGCCCGCACACCTAAGGCCGGTGTTCTGACAAAAAACACGAGTGAATTCAACTGCACAGGCGCAGTAGAATTCACTCATTGCACACCGCAGCGCATACGCACAAAGTTACAGCTGTCATTCAGCCGTAACTTTGCCAGAAGAGCACATGCTCGAGGGACACACACCACCTCCCGCCCCCTTCAGATCAGCTGCGGTGACAGGTAAAGTATAAGCGTCTTACTTGTTATTGTCACTTATTAGCGTAGCTATCACTGTATAGTTGCTAAAACTTCTATCAGTGACATGCTACGCTAGTAAGTGGAATTCAGACACGGGGGACGGCAGCCTCATCTTGATGGGAGTTGTGATCACCTCCTTAGGCTCCCGTGTGTCCCCCTCTGTCTCCTGTGTCTGACTTCCACTTAACTAGCGTAGCATGCCACTGATAGGAATTTTACCAACTATACAGTGATTGCTACGATAATAAGTGACAATAATAAGTAATACGCTTTTACTTTACCTGTCACCGCAGCTGATCCGAAGGGGACATGAGGTGGTGTGTGTCCCTCAAGCATACGCTCTTCTGGCAAAGTTACGGCTGAATGATAGCTGTAACTTTGTGCGCATGCGCTGTGATGCGCGATGAGTGAATTCTACTGCGCCTGTGCAGTAGAATTCACTCAAGTTTTTTGTCAGAACACTGGCCCTGATCTAGTTACTTGTGTAAGTCCTGGGTGCAATGTGGGTGCAGAGGAAAAAAATAACTTTTTTATTGCATGTAAAAAGTTGAATTATAATAATATTTTTTTCTTTGGACCACCAAAATGTGTAAAACATTCAATGTGGCCCTCATAATAAAAAGGTTTGGAGACCCCTGATCTAGAGAATTGAAATGGGTAAATTCCATCTATGTTAAGTGGTGTATCTTGGTTTTGTGCTGCCCTAGGCAGACACATTTTGGGCACCCCCCTACCCACGATGCACACCCACGACATGACCCATAACCCACGTTGCACACCAAGGACATGCCCCATCACCCCATTTACATGCCTCCATCACCCCATTATATACACATTGCCAATATTATTTGCCATAATATTCCCCAGCTATTTGCCCAATAATATGCCAGTATCATTTGGCATTAATATCCCCCAGCCAATTTGCCCAATAATATGCATGTATTATTTGCCATTAATAAGTCACAGCCAATTTCCCCAATAATATGCCATCATTTGCCATTTAATCAGCCCCTGTCAATTTGCCCAATATTATGCAGGTATAATTTGCTATTAATATTCCCCAGCCAATTTGCCCAATAATATGCCAGTGTTATTCTGCCATTTACCGGTAATATGCCCCAGCCAATTTGCCCAATATTAAGCCAGCATTATTTGCCATTTCATATGCCCCTGCCAATTTGCCCAATAATATGCCAGTGTTATTTGCCATTTCATATGCCCTTGACAATTTGCCCAACAATATGCCAGTGTTATTTGCCATTTAATATGCCCCTTCTAATTTTCCCAATAATATGCCAGTGTTATTTGCCATTTAATATGCCCCTAACAATTTGCCCAACAAAATGCCAGTGTTATTTGCCATTTAATATGCCCCTGCTAATTTGCCCAATAATATGCCAGTGTTATTCTGCCATTTACCGGTAATATGCCCCAGCCAATTTGCCCAATATTAAGCCAGCATTATTTGCCATTTCAAATGCCCCTGCCAATTTGCCCAATAATATGCCAGTGTTATTTGCCATTTCATATGCCCTTGACAATTTGCCCAACAATATGCCAGTGTTATTTGCCATTTAATATGCCCCTGCTAATTTGCCCAATAATATGCCAGTGTTATTTGCCATTTTATATCCCGCAGCAAATTTTCCCAATAATATGCCAGTGTTATTTGCCATTTAATATGCCCCTGACAATTTGCCCAACAAAATGCCAGTGTTATTTGCCATTAAATATGCCCCTGCTAATTTGCCCAATAATATGCCAGTGTTATTTGCCATTTTATATCCCACAGCCAATTTGCCCAATAATATGCCAGTGTTATTTGCCATTTAATATGCCCCTGCCAATTTGCCCAATAATATGCCAGTGTTATTTGCCATTTAATATGCCCCTGCCAATTTGCCCAATAATATGCCAGTGTTAATTGCCATTTAATATGCCCCTGCCAATTTGCCCAATAATATGCCAGTGTTATTTGCCATTTAATATTCCCCTGCCAATTTGCCCAATAATATGCCAGTGTTATTTGCCATTTAATATGCCCCTGCAAATTTGCCCAATAATATGCCAGTGTTGATTGCCATTTAATATGCCACTGCCAATTTGCCCAATAATATGCCAGTGTCATTTGCCTTTAATATGCCCCAGCCAATTTGCCCAATAATATGCCAGTGTTATTTGCCATTTAATTAGCCCCAGCCCCCAGGCAATGTGCCCAAATCCCCCCAGCACTTACCTTTTCCCCTGGTTGCTAGTGGCAGGCAGCATGGTCTCCTCCATGCTGCCTGTTCGGCTCCCAGGTGGTTGTGCTGACAGGTCACGTGACCCGGCGCGCGTATGACATCAGCGCGCCGGTCACGTGACCTGTCGGCACTTCTGTGTCACACTGCTCTGGGAGCCGAACAGGCAGCACGGAGGTTTCTCTGTGCTGCCTGTTCGGCTCCCCATGCAGCCTGGCAGGCAGGCAGAGATGGTGAGGGGGGATCTTCTGATCCCCTCTCACCTCCGTCTCTGCCTGCAAGCGCGGTCTTTTTTTTTTTTAAAGGTGCAGATTTTTTTTTTTTACATTTTTTTTTTTCAGTGCTGGGGGGCATCCGCCTAGGATGCCTCGCGGTAAATATAGCACTGCCTATTTGGAATGTTTTCGGGGGTGATCGGAACAAATTGGGTAGCCGAAAATCTATGGTTTCCATGGCGAAAATGTCCTGATCCGAATGCCTCTGATGCTTCAGTTTCCATTTTGTGCCAGATCGGTGTTTGTTGGATAGACTTTTAGACGTTGTCCATGAGTAATGAGGGAAGTAATCTCTTATGATCGTCAAAATATGTTGAAGTTTGAACAAAAACACACAACAGAGAAAACACGTAATAGTACTCTGTAGAAATTGATGTAGGGAGCTGATAAACAAGGCCCCTATAGAGTTTATGACTTTCCCTTCTATCTTTTATCTGCAGACTCCATAGTCAGAACTTGCTGTCCTACTCATCTAAATTTCTCATCCTTGGGTATTGTCCATCTCTGCTAATAAATTGTAAAGTTTGTATACTTTCATATATTTCAAATAAGTGCACCAACACAACCCAATTCTTAAAACTGTGCGCAATATTAGGTGCAAAAAATGTCTAAGTATATAATATTCTAAAAATACTTTTATTAATTTATATTTCTATTAAAAAAAATTCACCTGCAAAATAAAACAAACATCCACATAAAAATAAATTTTAAAACAATGTGAATTTAGCAGTTTACAACATTTACAATATTTCAGTGTTTTGTTAGTAATGTAGCAATCACAAGTGGAATGTAAACAAGTTTACTTTTTCCATACTGCTCAGACCTGGTGCTCCGTTTCCTTACTGGCTGAGCATAACTGGAAAGTTAGTCCTATATAGCTGGTCTGCCGCTGTCAATATCCAGTATAATTCATGGACACAGAAGTGTATTTCCAGAGGAGGGCCAGCGCGTGGTGCTGAAGACTGACACAGCCACTCTCACTCCCCCAATTCTACAGGTTGCCATGTTAACAAAGCCGCTTCCAGCACTTAGCCACGCCCACCAGCCCCTCTAACAAGTTAGGTTGAGCAGTCTTTGTCCCAGATAGGGATCCCAGTGGAAGGCAGGGCTGGAGAGTGGGCGTGATCTGGCTCCACCATCAGTAGCAGGTTGGGTTGGTCGGGTGGAGCTACCTCTGTATGGGCAGGTGGAATATGGAGAAAGAGGAAGGAGAACCCTAAGGAGACATCTACTGGGGGACATCCAGGGACAAGTGCAGGTAAGACGCTTTAATAGACCCTAAGGGTGGGGGCAAACTTTCTCATGTTTGCTGCGTCTTCTAATCATGTCAGCTCAGGCATGGGAAGGGGCTTGGATTGTCAGCCTCCAGAACAAGGAAATGAATCCATGGCTGTAACATGCAGACGCTGCTAAACTTTCGAACATGGAAAGTATTTCTAATAAAACACAAACTATTGTTACAGGATCTGCATGAATAGGACGCGCTGTTTTAGTTCCCATCTGAACAAAAATCCAGGCGTCTAATCATGCGATTAAGAAAAAAACTTTAATTTCTGAAAATATATTATAGAGTGGAAGACTCAATAAGGTCCTA
Source organism: Pelodytes ibericus (assembly GCA_036172795.1). NCBI lineage: Eukaryota > Metazoa > Chordata > Amphibia > Anura > Pelodytidae > Pelodytes > Pelodytes ibericus. The sequence continues at coordinate 111,958,946 of CM069860.1, forward strand.
CAGTCCTAGACTGTTGAAATATAATGGTCTGGGGCTAAGACTGTCTCCAGGTTATAAGGTTGTTAAACAGCCCTATTAAATATATATATCCCTGTGGTTTTTTTTTTTTTTTAATAGCTTAAAGTGTGCTCTGTCTATACCTTGCCCACTGGGGTTGTCCTTATAGACAGAACATGTAATTACAGGCTGTGCACTCCTTATTCTTACTTTTCATAATTCAGACCTAGAAGAGTTGAAAGAAATCCATCCATTTTTAAAATACTTATGTGTAGTTAGTTACTTTAATGCATTGTAGATTCTGACTTTTTTATTTTTTATTATTGCAATCTGGAGGGTTCATCTTAAATAGCAGCTGTAAATAGCCTTTGCACCCTTTGACTGATTGGAAATCTCCGTCTGCAAGATTCAAAGTAGAAGGAAATAAGTTCTTCATAACAGACTCACGAGTATGTATTATAAGAGCTAGGGTGGCAGCATCGGTATAACGCCCCCTGTTTTGTTTGTCTATGCAAATGTTCACTTGTGATTGAGGTGAATATTAGGGCACAGGATGCTCTCCTTCCTCCCTGTCCTATGACATATCCTGTTTTATATATATATATATATATATATATATATATATATATATATATATATATATATATATATATATATATATAATATGAAGATTTATAGTTCTTTTTGTTTTGTCCACCCTTCCTTTAACCTCTTCTCTACCACAGACACTTTGTAAGACAATGTTTTGAGTAATACATTGCTGGGCCCTCTGGAAGAGTATGGGTTAAGGATTAAACTCCTGCAAAGTGACGTCCCAATTCTACCCATATTTGGCATTTTTACAAAGATCTTTTCCATATACAGTAATATGAGTGACACGAAAAATGTCATCTAACTGCTTCTGTGCAAGCAATACAATCATACAAGCAAATAGCAAACCAATTTTACAAAGTAACTTTATAAAGGAAAAACATGTTCAGAGAACTGGAGAATTCTCATGCCTCCCCCAGCTGGGTGCTGTGAAGCAGAGATTCCTTTGTTTACATGGGAAATGAGAACTTGTTTGTACTTGGAAGTGGTGAGATGACTTATAAGTGGTGAACATAAAAATAACAATAGCTTCTAAAGGTTGATAGCTTCTAAAGATTGACTTATGTGGTTGATGAAATTAACCACATAAGTCATAATGCATTTGTTTTGCTGTAGATCTGATTTTTCTTCTTTTTTTTTTTTTACCAGTATGTCAGTATATGGCTTCAGGAAACCATTTCATTATATATTAATATTAATGTACAAGTGAATGATATTGTGTGTGTGGTCTGATTAAATCATAGTTTATATTTCCATCCAGTGCAAATGATCTGCTCCTTAAATGGCAAGATTAAAAAAAAAAAAGGTTATAGTTTTTAAAAAAAAAAAATTGATGTTGTTTAGTTACCAGCCATCATTCCTAGAAGTTATAAATAAATGGTACCGGTTTATATAGCTCTGTATTTATTTTTCTCTCGAACGCTAGTTTGTTTAACAGAATACAATTCACAACCGCAACCGCAATAGTGTGTGCGTAGTTTTTATACTTCTGGTTATAAATAAAACAATAGTCTCTTTCATATATTTCTTTTGTATGTCCAGGTTTTAAGGAACATGACATTGGAGAATTCATTGTTTTTAGTGTTTTTTTAGTAGATGTTTTGTTCTGCAGATAATAGGATGATTTTCTCTTGCGTTGCTTTTTATAGAGTTCATACAACACTTTCTCTACCAAGAGAACTATTCAACATGGGTTTTGTTCTACAGCGATTACCAGGAACTTTCCTTAATGATAAATATGGGCTAACAAGAATTGCTATAAGGTACTCTGATATTGTATATATTTCTTTGTTTAGCCTTGTTCAATTTCACTTCTAGTTTTACTGTCCTTACATTAACATTTATTTACATAGCCAGTAGATCATGGGTACAAGTCTGTGCCGATAAATAAAGCAAAAGTTTAGAAGGGTAAAATCAGAAGTAGAAGAAAATGTTGAATTGCAGCTATAATTCTCAATGAACATGATCCCAGATAGTGTTAAAGAGGTGAACCAATGTGACAATATACTAAACTGATAAAAGCTCTAGTTCCTAGAATAGTTTAAAAGAACACCTAGTAAGTCCATGTGATAAAAAGGATATATACTTATTAAAAAGTCATATTTATACACGATAGTAAAAGGCCTTACAATACAGTAACGATTAGCACATATAGAATACAATCACACATAGGAGCCAATGCCATCAGGAGATAATTATGTGCGGCCACACCTGACGCTCGCATCTTCAGAGTTGTTAATAAATGGTCATAATCAAAACATGGTCACGATAAAACAAAACTGGGAGGTAGGGAAGGAAAGTCCAAGATGTGCACCTATATCTCCATCCCCTGCAACCTGCCTGAGCTACCTCATTACTTGTGCCATGATGTCTGCAGTGATGCATGGCTCCTGGTTTACAGTATATATGGTTCAGCCACTGCTGTCACAGATCACATGGACTGAATGTTCTCTGCTCTCTTGGTCATGGTTTAAAAGATTTATTATCTCTGGATAATGCATGCTCTCTGTATTTTGTTGAGGCTAAATCAGCAGTGTTTTTCATCAACAAGGTGAACATATTGATTTATTATGTATCGGCAAGTCTGGAAATATTTACATTCAAATCAATGGTGAGGGAGCAGTTAGAATACAGAGCGACTTTCTAATGCTAAGTGAAATATAGCAATCCATCAGCTCTTGAGCTGTAAATCCAGTAATGCTTGAGGAAGAGCATACATTGTCAACTTGGTGTGGGCTTTATTCATGAAAGGGGATATTGCAGGGAATTGAGAAGGGAATTTCAAACTTAAGGCCATTCAACTGAATGGCAGGATGAAAATATAGAATCTGTTCAAGCCTTAGTGTTGCAGATTTGTGTTCCCTGTAGGTTGACTCTGACGTCAATAAAACAAGTACCCTATCATTGGTAATAGTAAAATCCGCTGGATGTTGGGCAATAGAAGCACCTCCAGGACCGACATGAAAAATAAGAGAATATCTAAATATACCTTGTTTAAGTACTTTATTACTTTCTTCACTGATCATGGTCCTGGAACTAGTGTTTTTCATGCTGCTATTAATGTACATTGCCTTATGGTTGATCTCCAGTCTGACCTTCTTGGCTTCTGTAATGTAACCATGGCCTGTGTGTTTTCCTGGGATTACCAGCATGTTCTGAAAACACAACTCACAAGATGATATTGAATAGTAACATGAATGGCGCATCTCTGTGCTTCAGGTCAAAGTCCTCTGACCACTTTGCGGCCCTCATGTTTCTTTGGTACTTCAAAGTATCTCATAATTTAGTACAGCTAGCTACACACTACACTGTTGTGAATGAACTTGAAATCGTGAGGTATTGCTCTGACCTAAGCATCTTGGACAGGATGTAGCTGATGTTCAGTATGGAGACACCCCCATTAATGCTGCAGCTTCCTTCATTGTTTTATCATGCTTCATCGTTCCTATGCTTTGTTCTACCACCATGGCATTATCTCATCCTTCAACATCTTCGCCATTATCATTATTTTATTGAGTGTTTCATCCCTTGATTGTTCCGCTTCAGTTTCTTCACCTTATTACAGACACCTCACATCAATTCCTCAACTTTGCAGCTCCTCAAACTACTATTTTTCTAGGATCTTCTTTTTGTCTCTGACAGGGCTTCCTTGTTCTTGCAAGTCTGTGATTGGAATCTTCTTTTTAGATTTCTGTTTCCCATGAAGAGCTTCCAAATATCCTAACTGCTCCTGCACACTCCTGCTACCAATCCTATTTCTTTGTCTTCTATTTGTTTTTTGTTTTTTTGTTTTTTTATATCACTTCTGGTTGCATCCTCTATTTAGTATCATGTTTTCCAGCACCTCCTGTCACTCCTCTTTGATTCAGTTATTTACTTGGTCCTTTCTTTCCCAGTACTTTTTCTGCCATTGCAACATTTTGGGTGGATTGCAGTGGAGTTGAAAGTCGAACCAGAGAGATTCCAGCCAGAGGAAGGTTACAGTAGTTAAATTTTCTAGATAACATAATGTTAAATATCAAGAGTACTGTATTTTAGTTATCAGAAGATCCAAACATCAAAAACACCTTTTCATATTTTAGGAATGCAATTCCCTTTAGAGGAAAATATTATTAATGGGATAAATCACAAACCATGGATTGTTTGGATGATTAAATGTGTTTTGGTAACTTTTAAAAATATTTGCTTCAGGATCCACAAATACGTGTGTATGGAAGGTATTTTCCTGCCTAATTAACTGTAGAAGATGTGAAAGACCAAGAGTAGTTAACTGTATTACCTGGTATCTGGTCTTGATAAAGGTCCGTGGTTCTGACCGAAACGTCGGCCATTTGTGGAACAGATTATATCCCCGTTTATCACATGTTATCGACTAAAGAATATCTTTGATCATCAAATCCCGTGCGTGCATGCTTTTTTCTATCTTTTGGATGGTTACCTGTATTACCTGCTATGATTTAGCAGTCATGAATGAGATATAATTTTTACATTTTGTATTTTGTTGTTGAAATAAAACTGGAGTTACCTGTAGTAATGTTTTAGACACAATCTGATTACCTGTTTATATAGCCATCCCCAGAACTGTAAAATGTAATGAGTCATTCCAGAGTGGCTAGTAACCAAACAACAAAAACAAATCTGGCACATAAGTAAAAGTTTATTTTCAGTATCCCTAGCGATGGGTGGACTAGATGTGTTTTGGTCTAATAGCTGGTACATTTTTCCACGACTGTTTTAAACTGAATTTTTAATGGCTGTTCGTATGTCCAGTACTTGTCCCCTTTTTGTTCAGTAATTCACATAATCCCAAAATATTTTGGTTGCAAGCTTGACCAAGATATTCCTATGCATTTATTTAATTTGTGTATTTTACATTTTTGTTTAAAATCTCCTCAAGAGTCACTAGACACCAAAACTGTAGTGTGTGGAGGTGTTTATATAATAAAACTTTTATATATATATTTTTTGTTAGTTTCCCAGTCCCTTTTCATTGCAGCCTGAATCCTGTTTTTATATTGTGAGTAGAAGAAATTAAAAAACACATAAAAAAACTATTTTATTGGCCTATTACACAGCACTTTGAATCTTGTACAAATGACCATATTAATTTACAAATTAAAAAGCAGCTATCAAATTTAGAAATATATATATTTTTTTAATTTTATTTTTATTCAAATTGCTCAACTAGCTGAACTTGTATACAGTATTAGGTTCCAATGTATACACATTTTAAAGCATCACGATAATTTTTTTTTTTTACAGTGTGTTATGTATATGTATAACATATATTCCCTTTATGGATCATAACTTCATACTGACTTGCCATTTCAAGCAAAGCACATTACATTTCCCATGGGTTAATTAATCTCATGCATACTACCTGAAACTGGGAATTTGCTTCAGGGAATTTGAATTGATTTCTCAAGCGGAGATAAGTCTGACAGGACTCCTCCCAGGGAAACTCCATGCTTCAAAGTCAGTGGGCCACATGCAGTAAGAGTTCATTATGTAAAATGGCAGACTACATTTAATTAATTTATTTTAAAGTTACACACATTATTTTAAATTTAGAAATAGCATAAGTTAGGGATCCTTCCATGTTTTAAAATTAAGAATGAATATGAAAAAAAAAAAAGACAGAAAGATTTGTCTTTCTCTTTCGATGATGTTGGGGAGAAAAGAGGTGTGCAAACATTCCAATATATTCTTGAATTTTCTCATTGCCATTGGATCCTCTCTTCTGCCAGGCCCCAGATCATAACCCCTGCCTGGTCACATATACAGGAAACCTGTACAGCCATTTTGTTGTCTACTTGATGGCACTTATGCAAGGAATTGCCAAGTAATTAAATGAAGAAAATAGAGGGTATGGTTGTAGGACTAAGGAAGAAGGTTTTCTAGGACATATTTGAAAACTGGAGAAATCACAATAAGTCTTATCGGATTAATTAATTTTTCCACAAAAACCTTGCACAAAAAGCTTTTGACGTCCGAACACGAAGCTGGACAAAAATGTAATTTGTCTGTTTCCGTAGTTACATCTTTTTTTCATTTGTATGCTGTTAGCATAACGCGTTTGCATCACATATAACACTCACCAATACACATAACTGGACTTTTTGGACGAAATTTATCTCTTTCGTTCAAAATCCCTATTTGGCTTATTATGAAAAAAGGCAGTTCCCAAAACAAAAATGTCTGAAAGCGAATTCGGCAGTAGTTGAAATTCAGTTCTGATGAACTGAAATGTATTTTTTTGTGCATACTGACAAACTAAAAATGTTGTCAGCACCCAATTCTAATCACAATGTACTTGGTAAAAAGCTTTGTAAACAAATTAAAATGCAGGTGATGGGATTATTATAAATAAAGGCATAGATTACCATGTTTTTGTGCAATAAATGGTCTTTCCCAACATAGTAGATGTCTTGCTATTTACTTTTTCATATTCGTGACTATTTGAAAGGATGTCCTCAGTATGGCCAACAATATATGGGTTCTTTCCTCAACTACTTATAATCTAAAAGGAAGTTCTTGCCGTTGTGTTTTGCTTCTTCCAATGACTGCTTTTTGTTTTGTGATCTCAAGTCCATCTGCTGCTTTTCACTTCACAAGGCCTACATGTATATGGGTGGGTCTGTCCCGAGGGAGTCACTCTTTGCAAGCTGTTTACAGTTGGATGCAACACTGACCATCTGGCTGATTATTGACCCTTTCTGTGCCAGAGGGAGCTGCCCTGTATTGCTTTGTCATTATATAATGCTTTGTGATATTTGTGGACACCCTGGAGGAATATTTCAAGTTATGTACATAAAGGTCAATAATGGGCTTGTGTTGGCTGCATTTTAATTATTTGTCCGAGGGGTACATGTGGTGGGAGGGAAAGTTTTCCGAGTCTTACAAAATGAATTTGGCATTTGATTCTAAATAATATTACTTTACCATTCACTACTCCTGTGATGCAGATTTGAAATCACAGTCTGCCTGTCAGATGCATTGACCTAAATGTTTATCCAGCATAAAGACTATATAAATATAAAAGCACATGCAGTTTGAAGGTAATGAGTATGTAGATTTTTTTTAAAGATTAGACTATGTCAATAAGACATACATTCTTGTCTTGTTTTGAGTTGTATATTTTGGATTTAGTAAACATGTTTATATTGCCAAAATCAAATGTTGATTTGAAAGTGTATATGAAAAATCTACTGCCATCCAGAGTTCTCCTTCAGATGTAACCGGCTCCTATAATGCTTTTCATCCCTTTTAGTTCTAGAATCCATAATTATACTATGGCCCGCCGGCTTATTCTGGACAAAACGTATCATAGTTCAGTGTCATTCTCAAAGTTAATCAGCAGCTGGAGGACTTCAGGTTGATGCCTCAGTCACTAAGGAATTTATTGTGCCACAGAAACCTATGTAAGCCTGGTGTAAATCTGTATAGATATATGCTGAGTTTAAACTCTGCTTTGCCTGGTGAAACATCTTATAAATAAATAAGGCTGACTTTGTATTATGAGTGCACTCCCCCATCTGAACTCCCTAATGAAGTGTATTAAAACAAGGAATGGATGTAGTATGATTAAATGTAGCCTTGCTTCCCTCGCACCTTGTGATGTCATCAATCGCTAAAGTAGGGAAAGTATCCCGCAATGTATCTACATATCCCTGATAAGTTAGACCTGTTTTTACCACAGAAATCCTGAGCTTGCTGAATGCATTCCTGTGCTGTGATTCCTCCATAATCCAGCTAGGCCTCAAAGCTAAAAGAACAGCACAAACCTGTACGTTTTGTTTATTCTTCAGTGTGAAAAGTTGGGTGTGAAAGAAACCGTGTCACTTTGAAACCCATTGCATGTCATGAGCCCTGAGGACATAAAGTGGACTGTTGTGACATTGAAATGTTACCATGTGCTGTGCAAATCTAGATGATGATTATTGTGTCTGGTGGCATGCACAATGTGGGAAGTAATCTGTGTATCAAATTTGAAATGTACTTTTCAGGGATCATGCCAGTGTGTACATATTGCACGCAATCCGTGTGAACATTTGGGGGTTTAGTGTTTTGTCCCATCTGTGACTTTTTTTTTTACATGTGGTAATAAGTGAAAGAGACTATTGCTTTTGTATGTTTTTGTAAATTGTGGGACCGAAATTTTATGAAAAATATCACATGCATGCCAGAATTAAGTGGCCCCCAACAGAATAATTAACATCCTGCTGCTACTGTTGCCATCCAGCCTTTATTTTACCAGCTGGTTGGAAAACAATTGGATTAAAGGCTAATGTTAAGTGTATAAAGAAAATAGCATGGCTGCTATTATTTTTTTTTTTAAAAGGTGGAAACCCTACCTCCAGCTAGTGCATCCATTAACTCAGTGGTTCTAAACCTTTTCTAACCTCAGGACCCACATTTGTTCTTGGTCATTAAGTCACAACCCAAAAATTATTTCATTTCCAAAACATTATCATTTTATTCCACCAAAGATTTTATACAGTATTCCTCAATGTATGTATGTATATACATTTCAGAACATGAAACAAAGGAATAGTCGTTCGCAAAATGAATAGTTCAGAATGCGCAGTGCAAGTGATAATGAAAGTATTATTGAGCTTAAAATCCAATAAAATAAAAAGCCATTTAAAAATCTGAGACTAATTTAGAACTAATGGGAAAGCTAAGGATGATTTTTGTTCATGGTAAGTGTCTCAAAGTCTGGGGTGATGGTAAATAGAGAAACTCTAAGGATGTGCTCAATGTCTGTTCTGTTCCTATATTTTGTCTTTAGCTACAACAGAGCTGAGAAGCCACTGTCAGAAAGATAGGTACATTAAACACTCACTGCCATGTTTCTGCCACATCGAGCCCAAACTTAACTTGGCCCATCTCTGGTGAATTTTGAAATTGGATCTCCAATGTAAATGGTGAACCCTCAGCTGTTTTCTGATCCTAGAGGGGTTGCTGAAGAGATATCGGTGGCACCATGGAAACAGTGTCATCCTTGGCCGGCTTCTCTGCTTCACCTGGTGAATGCAGAGTGCTTCACTATGTCATGGTCCGTCCCCCCCCCCCCCCCCCCCCCAATCAAATGTTAGACTGTTTGACGAAGCATATGTTCAAGATCCAATCCACACCATCTCACGACCCACTTTTTTGGTTAATGCTCGGTAAAATGTATGTTCACATCATCACATGCACAAGTACTCAAATTTGTATTAAAGTCTCAATCCCTCCTCCACATTTTTCACCCAATTGGCTCTTAGTCATCATTATTCCCACCAGTCCCACCAGTTGAGAAATATTGCTTTAACAAAAGACAGATGAGCAATCTTTGCAAAAGCCTTTTCATTACTTGAGGAACCACAGTAGCCGACACTTGGGCCCTGTAGTTTTAGTATATAGGGGCAGTTAACCCTATTTTGTTTATTATTTAAGGGATCTGTGGAGCACATCATCATGATTTGAGTCACTGCCCCAGATGTGTGTTTTGTGAAGAGCTTCTCACAGGAGCATTATCAGACCCTGGCCTCCAAGTTAAATCTGATGTCATGGACTCCAAAAAAATGTCTGCCTTAGACCAGAATATGCAAATAAACATCATACTCCTTAATCATATTGTGTTATGCAATTTTAAAATAAATGTACAGTGCTCCATATAATATCCTTATGATGAATAGTGTAATATATTAAATTTACCATATGTGATTCTGAAGAAATAGAAAAATACAAACACTTTCTTTTAAAGAGTGCTGTTTTAGATGGAAATGAATTATTTAGTAAAAAATTAACTACAGTGAAAGGATGACTCTTTATGGTGTAGTGACTGATCATATGAACATTTCAAACACTCCCATTGTGAACCTTACCCGAATTCCAATGTGTGGGGTGCCTCATAATCTGCACACACACCCTCTTTGTAACCTTTGCTTCATACTTGGCTGGTCTTCTGTCTTTATCTCAGCCTGAAAAAGAGGAACGACTAGGGTTCTATACAGTCTTTTTACTCAATGTGCTTTAGTCTTATTTGAAGTAGCAGGCCAAGTGCATTGACAACATATACTTAGGTTATGTAACTGAAATTTACTACCACCTACTTCATTTCTTTAAAAAAAGACTCATCTAATATTTAAGTTAGTTTTTCATTATTTTGATGATTCAGACCGACTGTATTTTGTGACAGTAACTCCAACTGTTTAGCATTAATTAAATGTTGCCTGTAATAACCAGAGAAAAACATGAACACATTAATACTATAGTGTTATTTGTACAAAAAAAAGTTAAAAACGTATTTTTAAAGGCAGCATTTTTATCTCTGGTTAATTTATCATTTGCAAAAATATATTATTAATTCTAAAATGTTGCATTAATGGCTGCCACAACATCTTTGGATTATATATTCACTCCTACCTTGCCAAGAATGTATGCTGTATGGGTCATAAATAGTTTCTCACTGGGTAGGGAATAGATACAAAGTATGTTTTCTACTAACAGGGAAAAATGATCTTCAAATATATCTTTTACAACAGCTATAGCAGAGATCTGTGTACTTTACCTACTGAAACGTATAAGTAGGTCGCACATGAACCAAAAGATAAAGAGAGGTTTTCCTCCTTTTGAAGTTTAAAAAAAAAAGGTATGATCTGTCCGTGTCAGTGGCTGGCCATTTTGTGCACATTTGTAATTCCCGTCCTTGACGTACATGGTCTCAATGTACATTAGTGTGCTACACCTTCACTCATTCTATGATTCCAAAACCTTCCTGTGAGCTCTCTCCTTGCTCAACCTGTTTTTCATGCCAGCTCTGCCTATCACTTGTCTGACTTTGTGCTATTCTGGGATTCTTAAAGCTGCAATCCTTGATATTGTTTACAGGCTCATGCGTTTGTGTTACCTACCCAGTGTCCAGTTTTAATATATGCTTATATACTGTATCCCAGACCTGTGTACAGTATTCTCCTACATGATGAGCTGGGCTGCTCAATCGGACAATGTAATATATTTCATAGGTTTAGAAATGTACAAATCGTTTTTGTTCTAATCTCTATAAAATTGTTGTAAAATTGTTAAGGCTGTTTTCTCATATTTCTGGGTAAGTAAAATAATTTAGAATAGCTTCTAGATATGTTTTCTAGGCTCCTAAACACTCTGAATATATATATATTGTTTATATTACATTACATTAACATTTCTTGCTATATGTTCAACAAATTACGCTGCAGTTGGTACAGAGCATCAAAGGAAAGTTATAGACAAAATTAAATGTGCAGAGATGGACTGACATATGAAATGTAAGCTAACAGCAATACTCTAAATAAGAGGACACTTTATACATGCACATATACACCTATCACCCATAACATTATGACCACTGAAAGGTGGCAAGCTAGCGGGAGTCACTGTGATGCTTTGGGCAATGTCCTACTGGGAAACCTTGGATCCTGCCATTCATATGGCTGTTACTTTGACATGTACCACCTACCTAAGCATTGGTGCAGACCATGTACACCCTTTCATGGAAATGGTGCTCCCTCATGGCATTGGCCTCTTTAAGCAGGATAATGTGCCCTGCCACAAAGTATAAATGGTTCAGGAATGGTTTGAGGAACCCAACAATGAGTTCGAGGTGTTGACTCAATCCAATTGAGCATCTGTACGATGTGCTGGACAAACTAGTAAAATCCATGGAGGCCTCACCTCGCATCTTAAAGGACTTAATGGACCTGCTGCTATCGTCTTGGTGCCAGATACCACAGCACAACTTCAAAGGTCTAGTGGAGTCCTTGCCCCGACTGATTAGGCTGTTTTGGCAAAAAAGGGAACTTACACATTATTAGTAATGTGGCCATAATGTTATGGCTGACCAGTGTAAAAAGCTGTGTGTTTTGTTTGTGATTTTAAAGGACTATTGATAAAATGACAAAATAAATAGTGCTTATTTCAAGTGAAAACCAGCTAAGGATTCAGAATGTCCTTCTATTGTTGTCAAGGTGCTAATGCTTGTAGGAGTGTGCACACCCCAAGGTGGTGGGCTCACTTTCTTGTAGGGAGTTTAAAATTACTACTCAATAGGAATTCCTGTATATCTGCCAGGTTTAAAAAGGAGTCGGGCTTTTTTGGTGAGAGAATATAAATATATATATATATATATATTAATATTCCAGATCACATGATCTCAAGAACCGGAGTACAAAGCCTGCAGGCCATTCTTGTGAATCATATATATTTACACTCACTTAGTATAACCACCTGCAATGCGTCACATCCTAGCTGAACCTGTGTAAAGTCTAAAAGCCCTTGATTTGAATATGTCCTGAGGCATGCAGAGGATACGCTTTGCTGAGTATAAGGTAGGCCTGTGTATTTCACCTGTGACAGAGGGGTTAGCCAGTAGCCTGCTGCTCAAGCTCTGAATGGGATATACAATCCTACACTGTACTGTAAGTTCTCACCCCCCTCCCAGCAACATTGCACCTAGTCTTTGTATTTGCAAATCCAGGCCACTGGCCAATAAGTAATGTCTGCAACTTGACTCCTTCTGTCTAAAGTGGATAATGATTTAAAAAAAAATCATTTCTCTGACTGGTATTGGCTTAGATTGTTCCTTCCCCTTGCTCTAATGTCCAATTCTATTGTTTCTCTCACATAGCCTCCAGCCTGTATTTTACTGGCAGGCTTGTAAAATGTTGTTGTTGTTTTTTGTTTATAGGTAAAGGTGGCATGTCTACTCTCCTTTTTTTTTTTTTTTTTTTTAATTCTCTTGTATTTTCTGTCTTATTTTCTACTTTCTACTTGTGATTCCACACATGTCTATCAGATCTTCTAGTTAGTATCAGTGTTACCCCCTTGTGGATATCACTATATAGTATTTCAGCTATTTTTTTAAAATCCTTTTTACTTTTTGGTTAATTCTACTTCATGTTTGCATTTGTATCTCACTGGACACATTTCATTTTCTAGATTTCTAACACTGTTCCGAAAGTCAGGGCAAAGCAAATGTAAACAAGAACAACTTCCTCTCTCTCTCTTTGTCCTCCCTGTGTTTATTTGAATTCTCTTCACCAACTTTGAAACAGAAAGTTTGGTTTGTGTCCAAGCACTAGATACGGCAAGAGAGCCTGAGAATCAAACACAGTTTGGCTCTCGCCCCAAAAGCTTGACGCCGTATTCTGAGTAAAGAACGGTCTTCAGTGTCATATATGGACATAAATCGATTTAAATCGACCTTGTGGGTTTCCTTTATAAACTTTCAATTTTTATTTTATTTTAAAAGTCAAGTGTTCTGGACATTATTTCTGTTGCATTATTCATTTGACATCTGTATACCATCATGTGCCACTTGCCACCCAGCCACAACCTTTCATGACAGGCCAGTAAAAAAATGGCTTGAGGCCATTTAGTCTATGGAGGTGATAGCTTGGCTGTTTATTATTATTATTATTATTATTATTTATTATTACTATAATATTTTAAGAAAAAGTGTCAACACTGTGTGCCAGCTGAACATTAGTGTTCTTGTTTTTTGTTGTTTTTTTTTTCCTTGTAAAGCCTGCTGTGCAACTAGTGGCTAAGATAGTTATGTAGAGTTCTACTTTTTTTTTTTTTATATATTTTCAAGCTTCATATCTTAATCATTGCATTGTTTCTGAAGTATATGGGTGTAGCACATGGAAGCTGAAATGCACCAATTATCTACAGATGAGTGAATTATCTCCTTTGCATAGCAAATTTGATCTATACCTATTATTGGTATAATTGTTGTCTGTAAGTGGTATGTATTGTGAGCATAATGCATACCTTAAAGTGTGTTGTGGATGATGAAATGTGTTGTTGGTACAATTTCTAACTTGGAAGACATTTATTTTATGAAAGAATACTTCATTTGGAATAGAGCATTCAAAATTACCGTATTTGCTTGATTATAAGACAACCCTGATTATAAGACGACCCCCCCAAATTTGTACATTCTTTTAGGAAAAAAACTAAAAGCCTGATTATAAGACTACCCTATAGGAAAAAAGTTTAACTTGTGTATATATGTAAATTGCTTTTTAATATTTAATAAAAAATGTATATTATACAAATACATTTCTTGTTTTTATGTGCCAATGCGGCCTCTCTCCCGCTCCCCCAGCTGTCTTCCCCCCCAGCGTTGTCTCTCTCTCCCCCCAAAACGTCTCTCTCTTGTCTCTATCTATCCCCCCTCCCCTTTTCTCTCTGTCCCCCTCCCTCCCCTTGTCTGTGTCTCCCCCCCTTGTCTGTCTGTGTCCTCCCCTCTCCCCCTCCCTTTGTCTCTCTCTATCCCCCCTCCCCTTTTATCTCTGTCCCCCTCCCTCCCCTTGTCTGTGTCTCCCCCCCCTTTGTCTTTCTGTGTCCTCCCCCCTCCCCTTGTCTCTTTCTCCCCCCCCTCCCCTTGTCTGTCTGTGTCCTCTGTCCACCCCCCTCCCCCTTACCTGGTTTCGTTCCCTGGTGGCTAGTGGGGGCAGCCGGGGGATGTCTGCACGATACGAGCAGACATCCTCCATGCTTCCCGACACGGCAGTCTATTATGACGGACCAGCTGGTCCATCATAATAGACTGCCGTGTCTGGCAGCATGGAGGATGTCTGCACGTATCGTGCAGACATCCCCCAGCTGCCGCCTGGCACGATCGCCAGGACTTCTGTGACGAAAGCGGAAGTACCCGGCTTCATCATAGAAGCCCCGGCGGTCGTGCCGGGCGGAAGCAGGGGAGTCTGCGCTCATCGCGCGGACATCCCCTGCTGTTAGAGAGGGGGATCCAGGTCCCCTGCAGCTCTGCTGGGGACCTGGATCTATGTCTTATAATCTGACCTCAATTTGAGGTCAGATTATAAGAAGACCTCGAATGTAAGACGAGAAGGATTTTTCAGAGCATTTGCTCTGAAAAAAACCTCGTCTTATATTCGAGCAAATACGGTATTTTATTTGCAGCTTGTATTTGCACATCTAAACTCAACATGTAGTATGTATTTCTCTCATTCTATCCAATTTTTACATATGATATTGTAGACACAAAGCATTTTAAAGCGTTCTGCAACTTTTGTTAGTGAGGCGGATGATATGGATGCTGCCACACTTCGTGTTCTGGGTTTCCCCTCACTGGTCAGTAAAGATTGCTTATCAGACCATGATGGCTTAATTCCGAAAATCGGCCACATTCTTGTGTTTTATAAAAACGTGGCTCTGTTTGAGTTGGATACCTTCATTACTGAGCTTGCAGAGCTGTGAATAGCTTTCTATGGAAACAATGGCTTTCACATCCATGTCACACTCCTGACCATTGGGTCTGGGGCATAGGAACTCTCCATATCTCTCCATGAGAGAGAAACTAAGAGAGCGATCTATACACATGCATGTTCAGTTGGAGGCGTTCTTGACATCTGTCCCATGATGTTAATCAGGTTTTGGTGTCTATATGATGGTTTTTCAGAACTGACAGCATCCTGGTATAAGCCAAAATCTTACTTTCATATATGCTGTCAATATAAAAAAAAAAGCTATGGTTGACTTTTTTACATTTTTTTATTTATATTTCTGTCCTATATAACTCTAGTTTATGCCTACAAGTGTCAAACATATCTTGATAAATTCCAGGAGCCAGGGCTCTTACATTTCCTACTCCTAGTTACCGGTAGTTTTAAAAATTGTTTTACATAGACTTCTATAGATGCACCATTTCCCTGGCTCCTAAAAAGTAACTAGGCTGGATCCTTAATTGGTATTTGCTTCTAAAGTTGACAGGCGCTTGTCAAGCCCTGCTGTAAATGGCATGGCTTATTTTCCTTTCATAATGGATACATTGTTTTTGAAGTGGAATGCTTTCAATCTAAGCAGCCAACCTATCTATAAAGGTATAATCTTCTTATTACAGAAATATCAGGGAAGTGATGTCTGATACCATTTTCCATTGACTATTAACACACACATTTTGCAAAGGCTTGGTGGTTTTAACATTTACATAGTATAGGAGACAATTACATTTAGGCGGACTACAAAAAATATCAATGCAGGAGGGAAATGTTGCACATAAAACATTGAAATAAGATAGAAGTCTTGGCTCCAAGGCCTCGGTGCTTCTCAGTCACTGTATTTACTTTCCTCAGACAGCGGCAGAATAGATGAGGCTGGACTTGCAGAACCTGTAAACCTTTCTAACTCCTTACAGACGAGTCTGTTTTTGGAATGTTTTGCCTGTAGGACAGAGGCTGTTTTAACACTTCTGTAGTGTTTGTGTTTTGCTGTAATTTTCTTCTTTCATATTTACCGTACCTAAACTAATTTCTATATTTTTTTCAGGATAAGATAACCTTTCTTTAGATACCATTATTTTGATCATATCATGTAATTTACTGTAAAAACAAATACTTTTTTTGTGACTTATACTTGGAAAAAGAAAGCTAATGTCAAAGACTACTAAATAGTTTTGTAATATTTGTCCTGAGTTTAGAAATAGTCAGTATTTACATGGTTTTTCTGTTGTTTTTTTTTAAGGCAATAACTGAAAATAACGTATTGCCATATCTTAACCATTTTCTCCTACAGTGACCTTTTTTGACCCAAACCTTAACTAACTCTGAACAGAACTGTAACCCTAATGCTAACCCTTACCCAATGTCTATAGCTAACCAAAGTAACTTTTATATAGTCGGTCAGAGAAGCAAGGCTAAGGGATGTGAAGAAAAATAAAGTGGCAACAATTTGGCAACAGAAAGTTAACCTCATCCTGAGAAAAAGCAATTGGATATCTGTGGTTTGGGTAATTTACAGGTGCTTGTCACATGTAAGAGGAAGGATAAAATGTTGTAACAAGTACGAAGCTGAGCTGTTGGCTTGTATGGTTGGTGTTATAATCTTTACACATAGCCACAAATCTGACTTTCAAATTATAAAATTAATTATAAAATTATATAAAATGATTAATCTTTCAGGTGTGTCTTAAATTAAGTACCACATTCTCATTGGTCTCTTGCATTTAAGGTTCCCTTAGTGCAGTCATGTCCAAAGTCCGGCCCGCGGGCCAGTTGCGGCCCGTCCTTTACTTCCATACGGCCCCAGAGACACGGCTGATCAATGTCTCTCTCTGAAAAAAAAAAAAAGCTTGCAGGCAGAGACGGAGGTGAGAAGGGATCGGAAGATCCCCCCCCACCATCGCTCTGCCTGCCAGGCTGCACGGGGAGCCGAACAGGCAGCACGGAGAAACCTCCGTGCTGCCTGTTCGGCTCCCCGTGCAGTGTGCCGACACGGAAGTGCCGACAGGTCACGTGACCGGCGCGCTGACGTCATACGCGCGCCGGGTCACGTGACCTATCGGCACAACCACCTGTGAGACGAACAGGCAGCATGGAGAAGACCATGCTGCCTGCCACTAGCCACCAGGGAAAGGTAAGTGCTGGGGACTGGGGAGATTGGGGGAAAGTACTGGGGAAAGAGGCAGGGGCTTATTAATGATAAGGTAACACTGACATATTATTGGGCAAATTAGCTGGGGAATATTAATGGCAACTAACACTGGTATATTACTGGGCAAATTGGCAGGGGCATATAAAATGGCAAATAACTGGCATATTACTGAGCAAATTAGCTGGGGCATATAAAATGGCAAATAACTGGCATACTACTGGGCAAATTGGCAGGGGATATTAAATGGCAAATAACTGGCATATTACTGGGCAAATTGGCAGGGGATATTAAATGGCAAATAACTGGTATATTACTGGGCAAATTGGCAGGGGATATTAAATGGCAAATAACTGGTATATTACTGGGCAAATTGGCTGGGGCATATAAAATGGCAAATAACACTGGCATATTACTTGGCAAATTGGCAGGGGCATATTAAATAGCAAATAACACTGGCATATTACTGGGAAAATTGGCAGGGGCATATTAAATGGCAAATAACATTGGCATATTATTGGGAATATTGGCAGGGGCAAATTAAATGGCAAAAAACACTGGCATATTACTGGGAAAATTGGCAGGGGCATATTAAATGGCAAATAACATTGGCATATTATTGGGAATATTGGCAGGGGCAAATTAAATGGCAAAAAACACTGGCATATTACTGGGAAAATTGGCAGGGGCATATTAAATGGCAAATAACATTGGCATATTATTGGGAATATTGGCAGGGGCAAATTAAATGGCAAAAAACACTGGCATATTACTGGGAAAATTGGCAGGGGCATATTAAATGGCAAATAACATTGGCATATTATTGGGAATATTGGCAGGGGCAAATTAAATGGCAAAAAACACTGGCATATTACTGGGAAAATTGGCAGGGGCATATTAAATGGCAAATAACATTGGCATATTATTGGGAATATTGGCAGGGGCAAATTAAATGGCAAAAAACACTGGCATATTACTGGGAAAATTGTCAGGGGCATATTAAATGGCAAATAACATTGGCATATTATTGGGAAAATTGGCAGGGACATATTAAATGGCAAATAACACTGGCATATTACTGGGAAAATTGGTAGGGGCATATTAAATGGCAAATAACACTGGAATATTATTGGGCAAATTGGCTGGGGCATATTAAATGGCATATAACACTGGCATATTATTGGGCAAATTGGCCGAGAGAACCATGCATGGGAAGGGAGAAGAGAGAGACATAAATGGAATGGTAGAGGAGAGACAGACAGACATGGGTTCGCAGAGGAGAGACAGACAAATATGGGATGGCAGAGGAGAAACAGACAAACATGGGATGGCAGAGGAGAGACAGACAGATATGGGAAGGGTTAGTTGTGTTCCTGACATATATTTCAGCATCTTGTGTTGTTTTTTTTTTTCATCTGGCCTTCAGATATGAAAGGCAGAGTGATTTTACTACTGTTTAGAATTGTCATTCAAATCGTTTGCAATAAAGTTTGCATAAAATAGTTCATTTGTACTTAATTTTAACTGTCAGGCAAAATGGTCGGCCCTCACGCATGTTCACTTCATAAAGTCTGGCCCTCTTTGAAAAAAGTTTGGACACCACTGCCTTAGTGGTATCATTCAGAAACAGAGGTCTCTCGCTGTGGTAGCAGTTGTTGACAGCTGCAGTCCACTCATATTTTTACTTGTGCTTTTTTATATTATAAAAAAAAAAAAAAGTTTAGTGGCACTTTTAATATGGGTAAGGAAACAAGGGTTAAAAATGAAGCGTAGTTGTCTTTTAATGGATTTCAGAGTAAAATCTTTAGTTTGGTTGCGTGTATGCTGTTCAGAGGTGGATGCTTTCATGTCCACACAAAGCTTTTTCTCATTGTCAAAGTTTTGCATAGGAGCATCTTAATAACACAGCTCACATTTCACTGATGTCATAACTCTCAGTAAAGGTAATAGTGTTGTCTGAAAGTGGGTAAAAAAAAAAGCACATTTTCTCCATCTGGCAGGAGATCCAGGGATTTCTAGCCAGGTTTTTATGGACCTAACATTGGGGTAAGTCAGAATAAAGTGATGTTGGGGTCTCTCTGTAGAGTATGTGCATTTTAAATACTGTAAGCCAAAGTATAGAATAACTGAGGTTTATGAGAGTTCTGGATAGATACCTACTGTAGAACTTATAGATGTAGAACAACTATGCTAAAATATGCCAGTGACCTCTGAACCCTTTTGCTGCAAACATAAAGGTTTTGTAGGCAGTTAAAGAAATTTAGGGATGGTGTGCTCTGCTTGCATGAGCTTTATATTATTATTGTTCATATTGACATGGTTATTGTGTGCTTTAAATAACCTTTGTCCGGCTGTTTTTCCCTGTTATTTTAGATTGTTGCACAACTTTTTTGGTAAGCCAAATTCTTTTTCTCCTTAATCCTACCACTTCCTCCTTCTGTTTCCCCTGATTTGGACAGGATAAGATACACACCTAAAAACAAAAACATAAAAGAAATTGTAATTAAACATTTATTTTTTATTTTTATGAGAACAGTTTTTTATTTGCCAGGGAAAGAGTAGTAGCCAGCTAATTGTTGTTGCTAAGATTAGGTTATGGAAAGCTGGGGAGAGTGGCAGTCATTATTTTGAATGGACGTAGGAATACACATTACGAAACAAGAATTAAACTTCTTTCAAGTTTCAGCTTGGCCTGTTTCATAAAAATCTACAATTTTAAGTGTTGTATAAGCAAGATGGATTAGTCATTCAGATTGAAACGCTTTCACATCGTAACAGGTTTTTCTTACTTTCTTTTCAGTTGTATTAATGAAAATATAATAAGACCAAGAATGAGAAACCGAATGTATGGTAAAATAATAACAGAATACTGAGCGCATACATATATATTTTATAAAAAATGAGAAGGTATAAAAGAAGGGTAAATAAAAAAGGACTTTCTCTCCTTCATTACTCCTCATCTATTTAATATTCTACATTGTAGTGCATATCATCATCTACTCTAAGATCCCTGAAAATAAGTATCTCCCAAATCCTCAAAACAGATTGTCCCTGTTATTAGTTTACAAACTCTTTCGTATACTGTACATGTTGTTCCTTTTTGTATCAATAATGATTTACCCTGTATGTTCTTCTTCCAACTTGTTTAATATATGTATGTATGTATTTTTGAATCTACTGTTAAATGTGTAACTCTGTGTAACTCCATTCTGGACTGGGTCCCCAGGACATACTTGAAAACGAGAGAAATCTCAATGTATTTTTCCTGGTAAAACACTTTCTAAATAAAATATATTTGTACATATTCCTATTACTATTTTATTTTCGGAATCTTTTGGCAAATCACACCTTACTATAGCATTGTAACATCTCCTTGTAGCATATTCAATTCTTGGACCCAAGCTATATAAATTGAAACTACTGCGATTTATGTTGACCAATCCAGTCATTTCACATTCACATCAGAACCTCTTAAAGTACACACCTTTTTAGTACCTAAAGTTTATGGATTGTACTCTTATGAAACCGTTTGTATTTCTCATCATCCATCTAAGGGATGTTTCAAGAGTACTATTACACTATGTACTTATTCTGAATAAACCATGATGTTGGGTCTATTTAAGGATATCATTATGATGTGTCAGGTGATCAAGCCCATTTGTTTTGTCGTTTTTACAAGTGTACAATATTTGTACAATGCGTGCTGAATAATTTGCCCTGTAGTGGTGCTATATGTCTTTTCTTTTGGAATTTGAAGGATTATATATACTCTTGTCCTTTCTGGATATACACGCTGTAAAAATTTGTCAGGCTCTTAATATACAGAATCATCTCGCTGTTTAAATGAAGTTTCTTGAAATGATCCTGGTATAGAAGTGTGGCCTGGCTGAGGTTTTTGGGAGATTTAAAAAAAAAAAAAAAAAAATATATATATATATATATATATATATATATATATACATCCAGGTGCAAAAACATTGAGAATCACGCATGCTTCTGTCCAAACAGATCTGCCAGTTTAGTTGGTTCAGCTGAATTCATGACCTAAGCAGCAGCTTAAAAGATCAGAATGCAAAGGGGACTTTATTTAGAGAAGGCCGTGTATTCAAAGCAATATTATAATAACCCTACAAGTCCTGCAATGAAAATCAATCAGCAATATGTAATTGTATGATATAACGATAATGTGCAACGAGGCCCTTTTAATTGATTTATAGTGTCCTTAATTACATTTTTTATTTTTTACTTTATTTTATTTTTACCTCCGTAGTTTGCTTTATCCTTTTGTTTGTTAGTTGTTTTCCAGATGATTTCAATTAGCTGTGTATATTCTTTACAGAGGCAACTGCATATACCAGGTTGACTGGAAATACACAGTGCACTCATGTAAATTAAAATCCAGGACAGTTTTATGTTGTTATTGATCGCCCGTCCTGGTCGATAGACTTCATTTCTATTTACCATTTGCAGGAAGAAGGACTATGTATCTGCAAACCTTTCTGGAGTTAGATGGAAATGAAAATCATTTTATTTTCTACCCTTAGATTAAATCTATCCCCACATTTGTATAAAAATACTGGTGCAAAGCAGTGGCTAGGACAACCAGAATTACTCTTCATGCAAAACCCCCATTTGTGTTCTTAGCTCATTACAGTAGAGGTCATAACAGAAAATGAATCTGATGATTCCTTTCATTTTAAAGTTGTGTAAATTACATTATAGGTGCAACTATTGGGTACATTTTCTATTACTTACTCCAAAGTAATGCAGCCATGTTTTGCCTTTAGTGCTAGAATTTGAAAGATGTTGTTGATGGGTGTGTGACATATTTAACACTGTTATTTTTTTACCTGGCAGCAAGTGCAGCTTGTAGTCAAGGTCAGTGAGTTAGCAGCTGTAGGTGGAGTCCAGTGCTCAACAAACGCCCCTTGTTCTACTTGTTAAAACAGCAGCACTTCCATCATGTCATGCATACAGCTAGACGTCATGCCCCTGTGTGTTATTCCCAGCTTGCTGTCTTGATTGATTTCTTATCTCTGACAATATAGGGTTTAGCGTTCATACATTTACGCATATATTGATCAAAACCGCTTGCATCTGGTATAGCTATTCCAGGAAGCAGTTGATTTTGTTTTCTCCACTCCTAACTACGATAGCTTGCCAGCAGTATAGTAATGCCATGCAAGGTTATGTGGCATGGCTTACAGGCGAGTGTGCTCAAATCTTACATTATAATATAAGTTTTACATTTGTTCCAAAGCCTAGCAGTTATAATCAGCACACTAGATTTGGCATGATGGGATTTGTGCATCTGTGGATTAGAGTAGTACAGGGCTTGACAAATCTAATTTGATTTTAGGAGCCCACAAAAAAATTTAGGAGCCATACAATCACGCAAGCATACACGCAATTCATAAACACACACGCCTACTTCACATATATATATACACACACACACACACCTACTTTACATATACCCATATATACACAAACACCTCACACACACCTACTTTACACATACACATATATCCAAACACCTCACACATATACACATATATACAAACACCTCACACACCTGCTTTAGATATACACATATATAAACACCTCACACACACACACCTACTTTACATATCCCCATATATACAAACACCTCACACACACCTACTTTACATATACACATATATCCAAACACCTCACACACACCTACTTTACATATACACATATATCCAAACACCTCACACAAATACACATATATACAAACACCTCACACACCTGCTTTAGATATACACATATATAAACACCTCACACACACACACCTACTTTACATATCCCCATATATACAAACACCTCACACACACCTACTATACATACTTACATATTTACAAACACCTCACACACACCTACTTTACATACTTACATATATCCAAACACAACACCCACCTTTTCTTGGTTTCTTCTTAATGCTGCAGCATGTCTTCATTCATTGGCCTGCTGAGTGCCAGGATGTCACGTGACGACACCCGGCACTCAGACACGCGTTGCGCGAGGGGGCGGAGCTTGCAGTCTGTGCAATCAGCACAGACTTTACCCCCTCGCGCTGCGAAATAATAAAAAAAAAAAAAATCGGATGGCAGCGGCAAGGGGACAGGGAGGTTAACTTCACCCAGGTGCCAGGTCTCATTTCCTGGTCGCCATGGCGACCTGGCGCCTGGGGTTTGTCGAGCCCTGGAGTAGTATTATATTTAAGAGATTAAACAAGGCCATCAGTCTCACATTTCAAGCCTAGAACATGTATGTATTTCCACGTAAGTGTAGCTTGTATGATGGAATCCATTTAGAGTACTCCAAATATTTACTTTTTATTGCTCTATTTGTTTTTCTCTTTCTTGTCAGCATTTCTAACTACAGGGAAACCCCGATAACGGCAGGGGATAGGTTCCAAGCCTCTCGAGGTTGGCCAAAACTGTGGATCACATTATTAAATACAATAAGGTTTACTTGAACATAAGTTGAAGTAATCCTTGAGAGTAAATTACCGTAATTAGAACTAGCATATCGTTACTGCTGAACTAGTGCTTTTACGCACGTTCGTTCACTGCCGTACTTTTTTCATTGAATCACATGTTTTTCCTTTTGGAATAACGTGCAGTAAAAACACATAGTCTATAAAGAGACTTTAAGGGTAGACATTGAATCCATTATGTAGTTGGGGTTTGGAATGGAGTATATAAATATTGCGAATACATGTTTTAAAGAGGTATATGAACAGTAGTTACAGGATTACAGAACCAGAGATGATGGACTTTTGGTATTCTCTATATGTATAACATGGTATTCAGAAAACTGCACCCCGCGTAGTTGTTTTAAAAAGAAAATAAAAAGCCTTATCACTATTTTTTTAATACTTAGATTACCTATAGTTCAGTTTTATTGAACAGGATGGAACTGGGCACATATTGTGCCCCTGAGTGACAGGTGTGCTGCCCGTCAGGAGCACACCTGTCACTCAGGGTACAATGTATCCTGTGTATTTCCGGGAGTTTGTGGGCTACGAACAATTCGGCCAGCACGAAAAGTATACACATTTTCAGAGGGTTTGTTTCCTCTATGTTCGGAACACACAAACCCCAGAAATAGGCAGCAGGGCTCTGTGCTAGGTGTGTGACGCATAGAGCATACGCCACTGAATGGAATGCCTGGTTAGATCTGCAGTCATTTACTTTCTCAATTCAGATCTCCAAATAATTGATTTGTTTTGAGTGTATTTTGAACCATGTTAATTGATTTTCTGAGTTTTTGGTTGCCTTGGCCTCTTTTGACGACAGATTATCATACAATATGTCTGTTTATAGGTGTAATAATGCACCTAAGTTTATTTATGTAAGGAAAACTTGAATAATATCAAATAATTTACTATAAAAAAAAATATTGTGAAAATATTTGAAACCAAACACTTTTTTTCTTCCAAACTTTTAGTTGAATTCTATTTTTACTTTACAACAGCTACTGGAAAAACCTGCAAGATAGATTCAAATATTTCATCTGAGTTTGGGAGTACCCCATGGTTTAAAAAAAAAAAAAAAAGTTATATGGCAATAAGTTCAAGTAATGTATTGGTATTTCCAAATCATTTATTTTCAAAATTACCAGTGACATTTTAGCATTATTATCTGTCATGAATCACTCCACACATGTACATATTTTTCAAAAGTAGACAACCCATGCTATGTTACTTGGGGTATTTTGACCTTTTTCATGCAGTCATTTTGATACCAATCTATGCCGAAGTTTGTGGTAGTAATTTTGTGTGTTCAATATTACCTGATTTCCATGAAAACTGCAAAATCCCACAAAAGCCAAGCACCTCTCTATGTTGAGACTGTACCTATTATTCTAGAGAAAATCTTTTAAAATCTATTTTTTTTTTTTTTTTAGTTTTGTGATCTACATACGAATATGCTCTTGCTCTAAGTATTGCCTTCCCTGTAATTCTCTCTGAAAGAACGGAACATAAATCGGTAATTTGGAAAGTAAAAAACATTCTGGGCAGACAGTGATAAAAAATTAATACTAAGGTGGTGCATTTTTTGGAAGCAAAACATCCTCTTTGCTATTTTTTGGTCTTTAGAGACTGTTCACATCCAGTTACATGTGTAGCTGTACACATGCGGTCACTGTGATGGAGCTGAGGCAAACAGCCATGTCATTCACGGCACAATTGTAGTATGCAAACAAATATACAGCGATTGTGCCTCCATAACATGCCTGGATCGTTGCACATCATCTAAGGATGGTTTCTTATAATGGTTCTGGGACTTCACTGGTCATGAAAGGGTTGAATTGGCCACCCTGTTGTTAACATTCAAGCCCTGGCTTAACTTAAAGTAAGTTATAAATGAAGTACTTTGATTTTAGATGGGTAACAACATTCTTTGGCCAATTGACATGTTTGCATAAAACTTACTTGTGTTCTTGGCAAATCAGTTTGCTTTTTTACCAGAAGATTTTTTTTTGTTTTAAAATGATGGACGTAAATGTTTTTGATTTCCATATGAATACCATGCATTCAGCAGAAATTAAAATTTTTACATTTTATTTCTGTTTTTCTTTTCTTTTTCAGTGTATTTAACTGATCATTCTAAAATCTCCAAATGGATGGTTAACTGACCAGAGCCATGGCTACTAAAGTTGAAATGACATCACGGACCGTTCAATCTGGCCTAAGTGATGTTAAGGCTCCAAGGACTCGTGCTAGCCCTCTTTCAGATGCCAGTAATAAGTCAAGTGATTCCAGTTCAATGGGTTCGTTTTTCTTTGAAGAAGCTAACACAACTCCTAACAAATATGTGAGTAGGTTTAACCCAGGAACACGACCAAGAATTTCACCAAAACCCTTTTCCAGGGAAAAACCTCTAGAGACCAGGAATTTCTCAGACTTTACCTCAAAATTGCTTTCTGATGAGTCTCCAACAAATGATGTGCCATCTCCAACATCTTACATGTCCTTATCAGACAGTGGCAAGAAAGATGAAACTGGGAGCACAAGTCAACGATTTTACAGATCCACTCTGCCACCAAGCTCTGAAAAAGATCAAAGTATGAAATCTGAACAGGAATCTTCATACAGTGGTAGACGGTTGTACTCCTCTACCTGGGTCCCAGGAGTCAAGAGTGTAGAAGAGTCAAAATTGACATCAAGTTTAGAAGAAATGATCACAAGAGCAAAACCTGAGGTTTCCTACAAACTTCCTGTGTCTTCTAAGAAACCTGAGATTTCTCAGTCGAAAGAATCTTTCCATGCCTCCACCTCTAAAATGTCTTCCCCAGATAAAGCAGATAAACAAAAAGGTATTTGTATTGATGAGAAAACGAAAAGTCCCATAACAAATATTCAGTGTGAAGACAGCTCCTCTGTGAGAGCTCAGTTGAGACCAAAACGTCGTCCAGTGTCTGCAATGTTTCTAAATTCTATAAATGATCAATCACCAGACAATCAGGTGGCTTCAGATGACAAAGCATGGATTAGAAAACCAAGGCCTCTCTCTGTAGATCTTACTGCTAAATTTGAAACCAGGGGTTCCAGTATTGCTACAAATGAAGCTTCTTCTGAAGAAACAAAGGAAAATATACCTATGAAGAAACCATCTGTAGACGCCAGTATCCTTGAAGAAAAGGTCGAAATTGAGCTTAAAGGAGAAGGTCTTTCTGCACAATCTGAATTGGCTAGAAAAGGTCATGGCCCTGGCATAAATAAAATTGAAGTAAGCAGTGGAATGTCCTTAAAACATACTTATTCAACATTCCTTGAAAAAGATTTAGGAAATGACTCCACATTGGAAAATAAATTTAACAGTGAAGAAGAAATCGGTGGTGGTGAAAACCAAATCATGGCAAGACTGACAGAAAATTATAGCCGGACAGTCAAGCCTCAAGCAAATGAAAAAAAATCTGTTTTTAATGATAGTGCTAATGTAACCAGCGAGTCAAATCATTTGGATGAAAATGCTATTGCACCTGGCATGATACGGAGGCGCATTAGTCTTTTTAGTAGCAGCAACTCCCCTGGTGAGGCCACAGAATCATCCGCATCTAAAGATGACAAAGGAAGTCCTGTTGCTATGAGACGAGCTAAAGTGTTTACTTCAGATAATACGGATATAAATTCGGGGAGACCGCGGACATCATCACAGTCTCGGCCTTTGTCTTCAGATTTAACAAAGATGTATGTATTTCTTAGAAATTATGTTGGAGTTAATGAGGGGTACAAATGTCAGCTAGAAACATATAGAAAGTATATTCAATAGAACATGAAACATATCAATTGCTAGATCTTAAGTAGTAAATTATGTTAGATATCTATATGATTGCTGCCAAAGATCGACATGCCATGACATTTCGTGTAATTTCTTGTTGTACACAGATTGTGTTAAATAAGATATAAAATTAAAAAAAAAAAGTAGAATTACATGAGTTGCAGATGAGATAACAATCACTCAATTATATATTGTGCATGGCAAACTTGGTGAGCTTCTCCTGCTGGAACAAGCTCAGCTGGCCATAATACTGCATAGTTTATCTTTAAGAACTCTTTTTAACAATGCATTATGCAGGGCAATCTTTGTTTTTACTGGAGGAACTTGTAAGATTTTGATAAAATGTTCATCTCATTTGTAACTTACTTTTTGCTTTTTCATTTGCTCCGAACTGATGCTAAATCAACACTCCAGGCATAAGACTAAGTCAGCGCTTGGCAAAAGAAATCTAAGAGCCAGACAACAGCACATAAACACAATCACATGCAGTCACAGACACACACACACAGTCGGTCACATTTATACATACACAGACACATAGTCTGTCACATATACATACAGAATAAAGGGTTCTTTATTCTGATTTGGAGGACTAGGGTGAAAGTCCTCTCCGTGCACCCTCCACTTCTGAATGTGGAACCTGCTACACCTTGTTTTTGTACATATATATATATATATATATATATATATATGTATATACACATACACACACAAACCCATCTATTCAGACACATACAAACACATCCAGTGAGACACATACATACACACAAACACATCCAGTCAGACACATACATACACACAAACCCATCCAGTCAGACACATACGTACACACAAACCCATCCAGTCAGACACATACGTACACACAAACCCCTCCAGTCAGACACATACAAACCCCTCCAGTCAGACACATACAAACCCCTCCAGTCAGACACATACAAACCCCTCCAGTCAGACACATACAAACCCCTCCAGTCAGACACATACAAACCCCTCCAGTCAGACACATACAAACCCCTCCAGTCAGACACATACAAACCCCTCCAGTCAGACACATACAAACCCCTCCAGTCAGACACATACAAACCCCTCCAGTCAGACACATACAAACCCATCCAGTCAGACACATACAAACACATCCAGTCAGACACATACAAACACATCCAGTCAGACACATACATACAAACACACCCATCCAGTCAGACACATACGTACACACAAACCCATCCAGTCAGACACATACAAACCCCTCCAGTCAGACACATACAAACCCCTCCAGTCAGACACATACAAACCCCTCCAGTCAGACACATACAAACCCCTCCAGTCAGACACATACAAACCCCTCCAGTCAGACACATACAAACCCCTCCAGTCAGACACATACAAACCCCTCCAGTCAGACACATACAAACCCCTCCAGTCAGACACATTCAAACCCATCCAGTCAGACACATACAAACCCATCCAGTCAGACACATACAAACCCATCCAGTCAGACACATACAAACCCCTCCAGTCAGACACATACAAACCCCTCCAGTCAGACACATACAAACCCCTCCAGTCAGACACATACAAACCCCTCCAGTCAGACACATACGTACACACAAAAACATCCAGAGAAGAAAAAAAACTGATCCTATTGCCGAGGGCACAATGCGGGGCTCATGATACCCGGGCGCCATGTCTGATTTCCTGGTCGCCAAGGTGACCCGGTGCCCAAGGTTTTTGAGCCCTGGACCAAGTCATCAAGTTGTGTTGGGTTGTACAGTTTAGTATTTTATCTTTACGTACAAATGCCGGCAGGCATCCTTAAAGCCCTCTGAGAGACGCAATTTATTGTTTTTTGTTTGTTTGTTTTTTAGCATGTGTTTTTTTTTTTTCCATATTCAGTAAAAAAAAAAACTCCTGTTACTAGTAGAACATAACATTATATGTTGTCATTATTCATAGCATAACTTTTTTTCATTGACAGATTTTCATCTTCACCTCCCAGTGTTGAGCCAAGACCCGAGAAAACAATGGAAATGCAGACTGCTGTCCCTCAGGACTATGAAAATCTTAAGGTAGGAAAGAAAGCTTCTGCTCCACCCATCTCCTGTTTCTATTGTATACGGCTGCAGGATTGGATGTTCTCTTGTGCTACATAGCTTACCACGTGCTAGGGGAATAGAAGCTATTTTGTGACTTATTAAACTGTTGAGTCCCATGGAAGGAGATAATCAATGAGTCATAGTGTAGAATCATGAATATGATAAACGCTGGTGAGTGAGGTTTCCTGTTACTATTCGCAGGTTGGTCAGTTGTGTAAAATAACTTGCTTTTCAAGTATTTCTTACTTTTTGTAGCGATACACCTTTAAATTTAATTGATCTCCCATTATGTACAGATAACAGAAGAAGGGGCAGTGGGGGAAAAAAGTAGTCCAGACAATTTTTTTTTTTACATTTTTTTTTTGCTAAAGATTGCTACTATGTTCTGGATACATAATCTCCAGAGTGTCCATTCCACTATTCCTTGCATTCTTAACCTCTCCCACTGTATTAGAACTGGCAGTCATCCAGCTGGCTCGCTCTCTGCATTATCAAATTGTTTATTTTTTTTTAATGTTATGTGTTTTAAGAAGAATACAGAGAGATTTGTCTTGTTTTAGAAAAGCCGTCTGTAGAGTGCATGGTCTCATTCTATCAATTTGCAAACATAGTAAGTCACTTATTTGAGGTCACGAGAATCCAAGGATATTTGCTGCAGGCCATTTGGGGGGTATTTTTGGCTGCTAGATAGTTCAGCCTTTTCCTGCTTTGATTCCCAAAGATTGTTTTGGAATGAGACTAACAAAGTGAGTTAAGGCAGAGCATTTATCTTGTAAACATCCATCTGCAAGCTCTGTAACAGCAGAGATTAGGCAACCTTTGACACTTTATCTGCCGTACACTGTGATGATTATGTATAAGGGAGACACACATGAATATATAGTGACTGTATTCGGTGCTTTCTCTGTATGTGTAAATGGTGGCACTCTGCGCCTCCCGTGCCAGACCCAAACATCCCTGTTGCTCTCATGCTGCATGTGCCACAACCCGTGTATAAATTCTGTTTGGCGCAGGTTCTTACTTGCCGGGTAGAAAATAGGAACTTAATAGAACACAGGATTTTCCACAGACTACAAGTGTGCTTCATAACATGAAAAACAACAAAGCCAGAACTTCAAAATCCATGAAGGAAGCTAAGGACCTTATTGTTTTCACAGATTTTGAAGTGCCGACTTTGTTGTTTCTCAACAAATTACATTTGGGATATTTTCTTGTTCATGTCTACTTGTCTTGATTTTGATCAGCTGTAGCAAGTACGGGGTGTGATATCGAGCTAAATTTACTATGTCCATTTGAAGTGATCAAAACAATTTTATGGTTTAGCTCCTCTTTTATGGGATGTTGTATAGATAATGGGCACAGTGTAAAGGACAATTAGTTAATGGTTTGGATTTTCAACCCTGTCCTTTTAGTTAACAATCTGTGCACCAGAGCAACCATCACATTTACGTGTTGGCCTTGATTGACCAGAAAGGTAAGCCTTTTCAGTTTGTGTCACGCAACCAGCTGGCTAGAATCACATATGATTTTTGTTGAAGTTGTAATTTTGATCACACAGCTCTCCTCAACATTGTAGCCTAAATGGACACTACCACTTATATAAGATGTAACTACATTACCTGGCCAATTAAAACAAACGCATATATAAATCATATGCCACTGTTTAAATTAGGTGTTTATCTCCTCACGCCATTTTGTGAATTTTTCCCATGATGCAACACCATCCAAAATCTTCCAGCCAGTCTCACTTTACAACTGTAACCAAAACCAGCATAATGATGTCATTAGATACTACCCTGCTCTCTTACTGGCTCCTGTGTATCAGAGTGGGCAGGACTAGGTGGCTTTGTACAACTTTTCTTTTACCTACCTCCGCCCCCTTGTGATGTAATAATTACATTACCCTCCCATTCAATGCAAGTCTATGATCCAAATTTTTACTTATAGACTGCATTCTGGGTCCCCAGCCCCAAAGTGAGAAATTTGTGCTGTAAAGTCACTAGGGATGGCGCCTAAAAACACTATATTTCACAAAATAGCAGTGCCCAGTAACACTTGTTTAGTTAAATATTTTATTAAATAAACTCACATAACAAAAACAAAAGACATATCTGAAATCAACAATACAAAATAAAAAAATAAATCCTTTTCATTTTTTGGTGGGAGTGTCCCTCTCATTTACATTCAGGCTTTTTTCAAACTCTGCCAGGTGAAGTTCAATCTGGTCAGCAGTGACCACCATTGTATGGTTCTGATGGACATTTCAGCCATTTTCCATTTTTTCCACATGATAAAAATAAAAAAGTAATCTGGTTTAATTTCAATACTTAATTTCATTGTATCAATTTACCCCATAAGAAATTATGTTGCAAACAAAACTTGTGGATTTGTGGGTAAGTATTTCATTTGTTTATAATAACAAGTTATGCATGTTTTCTTACTTCCTATGTCCTTTTATGTTTGTGTTTTCTCTGCTGTGTTCCAAAACCAAAGGTATTTATATATAAATGTAAAACCTTTTTCTTATCTTGATTATGTATGATTATTTATTTAAAACAAAAATCACACATTGTTGCTTAGAATACATTTACCTCATATTATGTGCACTATAATTATCTTTGTAGCCCAGACATATGTAAACAACTTGTACAGAAATCCCATGAGCCTCATTTGCACTCCCCAGGACCCAAAGAGCAAGTTATTCTTTATATTCTTTTATTTTTGAGGATGGTATGATGAGGCCTCTGGGCTATCTTATGGCCACTTGACTTGGTGTGAGTCATTCTGTCAATATTGTGGTATATCAGGCCAATGCACCATCTTCATTTTTGTACTTCTATCAAAGGAATAAATAAACACATTAAGGCAATCATAAAATCCTTTTCAGCATAACCAGCAATATGTATGCACTTGCTAAAAATAACACTTGATTTGCATTGCATACGACAGAGCTGGAATTTGAATACTCTTTTCGGTACATATTTTGAGGCCTCTTTGCTTTAAAAAAAAAAAAGTTAATGTGCTCCACTGAGGTATAATAAACTTGATCCTTTATTAGAGACAAATACTAAAAATAATCACTCGTGATTATTAAAGTTAAAGGTACCTTTTGGATGCCACTGATCTGGCAGAACAGTAAAAAAATTACTTGATGAAAATTTGCCATATCTAGCAATACTTGGCAGTATAATAGCAATGTGCTTGGTTTCTTGGTATAAATTCTAGCATCAGTCATGAAATAGTGTTTCTGCTGTAGTTTTCCGCCAGGCAGTGTAGTGTTAATCCCATATTGACCTGTGATGTAAAACTCTGTTTATAATTATAAATCGTTTCAAAATGTTTGTTGGTCAAATTCAATGGTCACATTATTGTCCACCCATAGATTTCATGTGGAATTGGTGATTTTGCATTTAAGCAATATGGTGAATAAGTGAAACTTTTATCTCTGCCTTTCAGGATAAAGCAAACCAGAAAACTATTGAATTGCCAGGCGAGAAGACAACATGGAAACCTAGAAGGTCCTTCAAGTACAGTAGAGATGAGATCTCTGATGACACTGAAAGTTTTCCCAATGGAAGAAAAAACTTCCTGTCTAGAGAAAAAGTGTATGATACAACATCAGGAATAATAGAGGTTCCAGATAAATATATTGAATCTGCAGAAAATTCATTCAAGACTGTGAAAGCCACAGTCTTTGAGCACAATGTAGAATGGCATAGTCCTGCTAAAGTATACCACACAGTAGATCCTAAACCCAACCAGCCAGCCAAGAGCGAGCCATCATCTGATGTTTTTGCAGCTAAAAGTGAATACCATAACTGGACTGATCGGTTTGATGGTGATGTAAGTCCAAATAGACTAAAAGTCAGAGATGATAATGAGTCCGATCTTAGGATTAGCGAGAGACAGGTTGGAAAGGCAGCACCTTCTACAGAGAGAAGGAATCCAAGAACAGATTATCTTGAAAATGTGCCAAGTAGCCTTAAAAAAGAAAATGATAATGTAGCTCAGCAGAAGATTGAGCCAAGGTATGAAATTCTACAAACCGTTGGGGACAGAGCGTTAAGCGAATCCATAAAAATAGTACCAGAAGATAAAGCTGTGACCTTACGATCTCGCCGATCTTTCCACAACAAAGAAAGAGAACCATACACTCATGAGTTTGAGAATCCTTCAGATCATACTTGGAGTAAACTCCAAAGAAGCAAAAGTGAATACCATAAGCGGGATACATATGGTAGTTCACAAGAGTCCATTGTGCACAAACCAACACATACAGGATTTGATATTCAAACTCACAGATCTAGCTTTAGATCAGAAAGGAGTTCAGCAGTTAAAGCACTGGCTGACCTTAAAACAAATAGAGCTCGACAGGCAAATAAAGCTTTGGGTATGCTTAATGCCGAGGAATTTGATTTGTCTAAAAACAATAAAACTAGGGAAAAACATACTTCAGAATTCGAGGGCTCGGAGAGAGAGATTATAAAAGTAACTACAACAAAGCCCAAATTTGGTGAGTCAAATCAACTACCTCTAGTTAGTGATCAAACTAGTAAGCACTCTTTAGAAAAAGATTTAGAATCACGGTGGTTCGATGATTGTCCTAAATCTATGGTAGCTGTAAAAGAAACTGTGAATAGATCAGATCAAATTAGGGACTTTAGAAGGCCACTAGGCAAGTCAAGTATTTTCACTGCTGAGGATGATACCTTGGCAGTAAAGAAGATTGCAATCAAAGATGACACCACAGACTTTATGAAATCAATGCTAGATAAAGAAATTGAACAAATTAAGAAAGATCTAATACCCAACTTGTCACCCACAAAAGAAATCGGTAGTTTTAAAAAGGAGAAAAAGGAAGCTTCTGTATCAGATGAAGGATGGGTTAGAGGGAAAACCTCATTTCGTGGTGGAGAAGCTGGTATACGAGGTGATTATTTAACTACAGCACAAATGACCAACATTTTTGTGGATAAGAAAGAAACAAGACAAAAGGTTGATCTTGGATATGAACAAGATAGTGTACATAATCCAACAACTACAGAGCCATCTTCATTAGATACAAAGGCAACCTATTTTGCTGTGACCTACATAGATACGAAAAAAGAAAAAATTGAAAATGAGTTTGTAAATCAGAGCAGTGTTACAGAGGAGTTTCCTTTGAAAACCAATGTTCAAGATGGTAATCCATACACCGGCTTGCAAAATGTAAATCTTTCCCAGGAAAGCTATATAGCAAGAGAATTTGAAACGTCAAGTGTCACAGAGCGTAATGCCAAACAGAGCCAGGATGTTATGGAAGAAAATTTCATTAAGTTGAATGAGAAGACTTCACAAAATGTTAGATCGAACGTCATTGATTTGGATGCATTGCTTAGGAGACCAGAAAAGCCAAGCACGGGTCCTTCTTACAGGGATCGTTATAGCAAACCATCATTAAAAGACCATGAGGTACCACATGAAAAGGTGGGTGAGGCAGATCTTAAATTTGGTCATCATGAACCCAATGAGATCTTCAAATCAAAAGCTGTTGATATTGATGCACTAATGTTAGATTATGAAACTGTAAAAACTAAAGATGAAAAGGTTACTGATGTCTTTGAGGAGAAAGTGCAGTCAAGGTGGGAAAGATCAAGATCTTTCCGGAGTTCTGCTGAGAAGGGTTCAAGTAGCAAATGGAAGGATCCCAGCACAAAGAGTTTAGTTTCTGATGAGGAGTGCCAACACAAGCTGATATCTTCTACGTCTCGTGAAACGACTTCTCGTGTGGAACGAAAAGAAGACTTTAGGTTTAGCCATGTGAGAGATCCATGTTCTAGTCTTGATGACAATTATGGAAAAAAATCAGACAAAATAAGGGAAGAGCAAAGCATTCCTACACGCTTTGAAAAGAGTCCAAATACAACAACTGTGGATTCTTTGCTGGCATCATCCA
The DNA here is from genome assembly GCA_036172795.1 of Pelodytes ibericus. NCBI lineage: Eukaryota > Metazoa > Chordata > Amphibia > Anura > Pelodytidae > Pelodytes > Pelodytes ibericus. The sequence goes on from CM069860.1 coordinate 111,994,792, forward strand.
GGCGGACTCGTTATGAACGGAAATCACACTTGGCTCAAGACTCCTCTGAAGAAGTAATGGGTAAATCATCCAGGTATACATCAACACAAAAAACTGTTTCTGAGCTTGGTGTTGATGATGACCAAAAATCTAATCGTTCAACCCACATTGAGAGAAAATCCAGTTCAGTGGAATGGAGTCAATCCAATACTGAAAAAAGAGGACCGACAAAGACTAGTGATTTAATTAATCGAATGTTAGGAGATAAAGAAAGAGAAAAGAGACTACAACGTACAAGACAAAATATTGCTGTGGAGCAAACTGAACAGTCTAGATCCCAGACAACATCCTACCAGAAAGAATGGACATACAGTGATCGCAAGGTACAATGTGCTCATTTTATCTTTCTTATAAACATTTTGACTTTGCTGCATAACTCTGCATAATCCCATGAGTACTTTTTTGTGAAGTGTGCAGTCTAACAAATATTTGAATTTTCAATTTGTTTGTGGAATGACAAAGTCCACCTTGTGCAAGAAAGAAAATAATTAATACGTTGTGCTTTTCTGTAGAAAATATGTAGATTACTTTATTTTTACCTGATCATTTTTGCTCGTCTGCTGTATGCACACCAGCAGTGACCTTCAACCCATCCTCAATCCATGACAAAAAAATACAAACTTTAAAGCACAAAATTCTATGTACTGATAAATCATTTCTATGTTTTCTAGTAATGTGGCTAGCACAGTGCAGGGTGGAAATGTCATTTTATTCAAATAGTGTGTTTTTTCATGACCTGTACCTATCAAATAAATGGCTGTGTTATATGTACTTTGCAGCTGCAGTTTAGCATCTATACCCTTTTTGGTTGGGGTGCCTTCCTGATTTTAGCTGGCAAGATAATTTCTTACACTACATAAATGTTTTATGCATGCATTCCAGCTTCCCAAGTGTGCTTATTTGGGAGAGACAATCCCTCTTTTCTCCTCGGGTTTCCCTATTTCCTAGCAGCACATCATTTTATATGTGTAAGTGTATCACATCCAGAGCGATAAAACTCCTCATACAAGGCTTTATTAATGAAAGAGGGTATTGTAAGGGAATTTTAAACCTAAGGCCAAATCAGTCAAGTTTGAAGTATAAGTGAATTCTAGAACTTTTACAACTCTGCTGCTTTGGCCTTTATGCTTAAAATTCCTTTGTCAATTCCCTTCAATTCTTTCTTACATGAAGTGTAACATATAGTGTGTGTAAATTGCTGTTAATGTTTATATATTAGACCCCAATAACCCATAAAGTCACCTAAAAAGGTCCCGCCTTCAGCCACTTCTTCAAAAACAAAAATTTCGGTCATTTGAAATGTTGGAAGGTATGTTTATGTCTGCAATTGTTTTATATAGTGTACATTTCCAGTAAAAAGTGTGTTCTAAAATAATCTTCTCCATTACTAAAGTATAATTTAACTGTTTGTTTCCTGTGTTTCCACAACTAACATGGTCTTATGTATTTAGCAGGAATACTCTGAGAAGGAAGTATTCACACAGCGTCCAGCAGTAGTACACGAGACCGATTTAAGAATCGAATCATTGATTCAAAGGAGAAGTCGCGGACAACACCGGGAGAAAGTTGTTCAGCCAAAACAGGTAGGCTCTCGTTTCTAAATGTCCTTCTTTTGTATTATAGCTTGACCAAAATGTGCTGTTAAATGGAAATGATTATGAGAAATGATATGTGACAGGTCTGCGGCATAAACAAAACAAACAAGCAATCGAAAACCAGTGGTATCTTAGAGGCATTTCCCAATAAATTGAAAGTCTACTCACTATTTTATTTATCATTGCCAATACCTTGAACCACTAAATAAATCCTTTTATTTAATAAAACACTTGGCAAAATATACCTTTCCTTCCCCAATGATGAAAATGTTTTGTTGGCATATTTATGAATTCTAGTTATATACTTCTTTATATTCTTGCCAGAGGTTGGTAATTTGTCACTTTGTTAAGCTAGGTCTTTCTGTAAGTGAGATCTGTAACATTGTACAATGTAGAAGTTACCATTAAAACATGAACTGCTTTTATTTGAGGAACATATACAGTGTTACGATCTGACATTTAGAAGTTATTGTATAACTTTCATTGTGAGTGGGCAGAAAAAAAATACAAGATGCATCTAGATTACTACATATTTTCATTTCACTTGCTGATAATATAAATTGCTAAATATCATTCACAGATATTTCTAGAAAAGAAAAATCCTTTCAGCACATGTTTTAGGCAGCTATAACTAACTGATATGGTTATGCCTCTTTTCATTCTTTCTCATGCATGTTTGGTATTTAGGAGGTCACTGTACCTTTATGAGTGTCATGTTCTTTTATTGGTATGTATGTACAAAACCTAAAAATCCAGAAGCATTAAAAAATCCAGGTAGCATATAGAAATTTTCAACTTTAACATTTACAACACATGCTGGATATTTATAGAATAAAATCCAAAATAATCTACACCTATTCAAACGTTTCATGGTTACAATGTTTTTTGTAAGCAGCTTTATTCCCCCAAAAAACTGGATTCCAAAATTTTAATCCATTTACTCCAATTACTTTACCTTCTTTTTCCCTTGGCTCCCCTAGGTACTTTATCCTCGTTTCCATTTTAAACTAATGGATAATCGACTGTTTAATATCTGACCATCTAAGTATGGTATTTCATGTATGATTTTATTGACATTGATTTTCAAAAGCAGCATAATACTAGTGCAGTGCAACTGTTCTTCTTTTATCAAACACACTAGGAAGCCTGGTTCAATATTCTTCCTCTGGATTAAATAAATATGATTATTGCTGTCCAGCAGGCACATAATTATTAATTGGTTCTCTGTGTGTGAATTTGGGCCATTTGCTATGTAGCGAGTACATCTTATAAGTACTTTGAAGAGTACCTGCCACTCCAGAACTGGAAACCTAAATGTACTTGTACATCTCTGCTAGTCCTGAGAGGCTCAGTTTTGGAAGTTTGCCAGGGTGCTTTCCTGTTGGTGAATGTTTAACCAAAGCATCATGATGATTGCCATATTTAGATGTACAGTATTAAATGCATATCATAGATTACATTAAATGGTCATCTTGTAAGCACTACAACAATTAAGCAGAGGAAATCTGGTATCTTTTCCTTGATCACCAGATTGGGAGCATACATAGGTCTGTATTTGTTTATTTATGAGGCACCATCGTGTTCTGCAGTGCTATTCAACAGGCAAAGAAAACCTACAAATAGTAATAATGCATCTTACAGCTTAAAGAGGGAGACCTTTTAATGACTTTTGTGTCATTAAAACTGTAATTTGAATGGAAAAAAAAATCTAATTATATTCTAGTCTTTGCATTATCTGGGTACAGAATCTTTGGATTTTTTTTTTTTTAATTACATTTTTTATTGTCAGTGAAATACAGAACGTAAAATAAACGTGTAAAGCCTCACAGCATCTTCAAATATATTCCATTACTCAAAACGATATAGCTGGGATGCTGCTGTGAATCTTTTATATTAATAGGCATGCAACCCATACTGAAATATTCTTCTGGGTATAACTCGAAATGCATGTAAATACTAGGCCTTCTAATAGTATCCAGAACTGTGAGGAATTATATGTTACAAACAAGCAACCTTTCATTGTAAGAGTAACCTTTCTCATTGGGAGAAAGTAGGAGAGAGAAATAAGAAAGCGACAGACGAAAAAGGGAGTCCTAGGCAGAAGCATCCCTGCATGGTCTGAAGCCACAAAAATGGCCACGTGCAGTGTTTGCCACTAAACTTCCCCTCTTTGGTAATGAGCAGTGGTTTTCCAGCACACACCTGCTGCTGTCCCAGTGATATAAAATCCTATGCCCACCTTCCAGGTCTACACGTGGAAGCAGTGACTTGAGCAAATCAATGAATGCAAACGTTTGGAGATAAAAAGTTCTAATATTTAAATAATGTGTGTTTGACTTTTAATGCTGGTGTGGTTCTCATTCCCATGCGGCTTCAGGGCTTGTTCTCATTATAGAAATCATCCTTTGAACTAAGATTATAAAACCGGGTCATAAATCTGTAGTCGGCAAGTTGCTCTGAAGTGTTGATGCATGCATCTGGCCTTCAGGCCTTATCGAGCTCAAGATTTTAAATCTCTTAAGCAAACCACTCTGAACTACATTTCTTTGCTCTGTGTTGTTCTTGCTATTACCCTCTAGTACGTTAGTCTTTGCATTGCTCACCCCTGTGGTACTTAAAAGGTTAAACCCTATTTCAGTGCTAAAAAGGTGTGGTTACTTTTGTGACATCCAAAGTACGGTCTGATTGTAGGTTTGTAACTGGCATCACAACATGGCTAGATATGAATAAGATGTTTGCTTATTATGTAGTAAGTAATTGACAGTATACAAAACAACAAAAGGTTATCTGTGTATAATTATCCGGTCCAATAATTGCCCTAATGCCTGCCCCCCTTCTCTCCCACTTCACCAAACAACATATCCCACATTGCCATAGTTGCTACCAGTTTTGTCAGTTCCAACTTTATCCCCAACATCTTATTTATGCATCTTTGTCCCCAAACAGCCTCTTTGTTCCATCTGTGCAAGGTCTTCACACAGCAGACAAATACATTTGCATAACCACAGGAACATTAGGTCAATATTAGCATACAAATGGCTAATTCTAAAAAAAAGGTTTAGCATGAATTTGTAAGAGAAGTTAATAGGCACATACAACAGAAAAAAAACCTAGATCACCTAAAAATAAACTGAGGCACAGAGTAAATATAGCTGGCTAATGAAACGTCAACCCATGTTCTTTAAAAGAGAAGTTATCTATCACCTTAGCAATCCCTTCAGTGCTTATTGTAATTGTTTCTTAGAATGTAATCAGTGACCATAAAATCACCAAATAAGAGATTTCAGATTTACTGTTCATTAGAACAAGATACTTTTGTAAACTTGCTAGTCTGTTGTTACCCCTCACAGACTGCAGAAAAAGGCACAATACTGACTTGAAAGCAAACAATGCTCTACAGTCTGTGTACTGCTTCCCCTCTACACAGAACTTTGCATTGTCCCTCTGGAGGTATCAGCCCTTCTGGTGACTCTTACTGAGGTCACGGGGTGTGTGAATAGCCTGGTTAGACTCTTCATAATTACATAAAACCCTTAAGGTTTATCCAAATAAACAAACCGCTCTGTCCTCTTTCTATTTTTCTCAGATAATGTCCTTTTGCGTCTGATCGTAGTCTGTAAGGTCTGACAGTCTCTCTCTCTGCTGTTGCAGAGAGAGACCTTAATTTTTGAATGCCACCAACAGAGGGGACCTACCATATTTGCGCGAATCTAAGACGACCCTGATTATAAGACAACCCGCCAAACTTTGGATATTCCCTTAGGAAAAAAATTAAAGCCTGAATATAAGACTACCCTATAGAAAAAAAGTGTAACTTGTATATATTCACATGTAAATAGCTTTTTCATATTTAATAAAAATTGAAATGATAAAAAAAAAAGGAATTTCTTCCTTCTTCGCCCCCACAGCCATTTGCACACCAGACTTAGCCAATTCTAACGCTACCCCCCAGACTTAACCAGTGCTGAGTCCCCCTCCCTCCCCAGCATTGGCCAATGCTGCCTGCCCCCTACCTCCTTCCCCCAAAACTTGCCCAATACTAGAAAAAAAACTTGTCTTATATTCGAGCAGATACACTATTTAAGTTCCCCTCTGTTGGTGCCATGTGAAAACAGAGGTCTTGCACTTTACTAGCAGACTGTCAGCAACCATTTCCTATGGAAGCATCAGGGCTGACGGTTCGTGAATAAATTACCGTGTGCCTTAAAAAGTACATGCCAGTTTAGCCTCATACTAGGGCCAATGATTAGTTTGCTCTTTACATATTTCCAGAGTTCCTGATGAAATCTAGCCTATGCTTTTATCTTAATAATAAAAATTAAAATTCTTGGATTACAAGCACCCCCAGGGTAACATTCAAAAGAAAAAAATAACATAAGCAGCTGGGAAAAACTAGCAGTTTTTCTCTTCTGTTTTCCTCCTCCCACCAAATCTCAAATGACCAGTCACATGATTTCAGTACTGCGTACCTAACTGGCCTTATACAGGCCTTATACAGCCTCTTTTTGGAACAAATCCAGGTCTTAGAAAAACACCCACAATCCACTGCAACTTTGGCATGAAAGATTGAGTTTTCTCAATAAGAATACTTAAAACAAATACTTATTACACACGGCAGAATTGATTCTAATTGGTAGTTTCTAAATCATCTTTACCAATATTATTTTTTTTAATATTAGTTAATTAACTCCTGCACTATATTTAACCACCAAAGTGTAATATTTTAAGCAGGCCTATGTTTACATATAGTAAGGGTTTATTGCCCTCTAGTGGAAAATTGTGTATACATTTTAATTACCAACTAATGTTACAAACTAGTGAACTGTTCTTGTTACCAGGTTTTTTTATATTGTTGATTTATTAGCTAAACCGAGGGTTCTCTAGTAAAAGTCTGAGGAAGTATTTCACTGCACATTCTGTAAAACCGAAGAACTAAACACCAGGTGCTGCTAATTTAAGTGAGAAAAGTACCTTTTGATATGAGCCACTAACTTCTCTTAGTTTGCCTGTGTCTTAAGCAGATTCCCATATTTTGCTTTTTGGGAATATTGGAGACAATACCTCATAAAGAATTGAACTGAGTTATGTAACAGTTTGCAGGTGCACATTTTTAAACTATATTTATGGTCTCCCAAACAGATAATGACAAGCAGATATAGCTTCCATTTACATACCTACCTTCTCAAACAGGGTGCTCCTGCTGTGAGGGAGCCAACATAATTAGGCACATGGCTTCTGTCATCACCTGGAGCACTCTAGCACTGAGTGGACCGTGGGAGGGAGATATACCGTATTTGCAAATGCTCTGAAAAATCCTCCTCGTCTTACATTCGAGGTCGTTTTATAATCTGACCTCAAATTGAGGTCAGATTATAAGACATGGATCCAGGGGACCTGGATCCCCCTCTCTAACAGCAGGGGATGTCTGCGCGATGAGCGCAGACTCCCCTGCTTCCGCCCGGCACGACCACCGGGGCTTCTATGAAGAAGCCGGGTACTTCCGCTTTCGTCACAGAAGCTCGTCGCGCAGACATCCTCTGCTGCCCCACTAGGCACCAGGGAGAATCGGGCAGCTGGGGGATGTCTGCACGATACGTGCAGATATCCTCCATGCTGCCCGAAACGGCTGTCCGTCATAATAGACTGCCGTATCCACTAGCCACCAGGGAACAAAACCAGGTAAGGGGTTGGGGGGGGGGGGGGGACAGACAGACAGACAGACAAGGGGAGGGGGGGATAGAGAGAGACAAAGGGATGGGGGGAGGACACAGACAGACAAGGGGGGGGGATACACAGACAAGGGGAGGGAGGGGGACAGAGATAGACAAAGGGAGGGGGAGGGGGGAGGACACAGACAGACAAGGGGGAGGAGGGGGGAGACACAGAAAAGGGGAGGGAGGGGGACAGAGAGAAAAGGGGAGGGGGGGATAGAGACAAGAGAGAAGTTTTGGGGGGACAGAGAGACAACGCTTGAGACAGCTGGGGGAGCGGGAGACCGCATTGGCACATGAAAGCAAATAAAAACAAGAAATGCATTTGTATAATATAAATTTTTTATTAAATATTAAAAAGCAATTTACATATATACAAGTTATACTTTTTTCCTATAGGGTAGTCTTATAATCAGGCTTTTAGTTTTTTTCCTAAAGGAATGTACAAATTTGGGGGGGTTGTCTTATAATCAAGCAAATACGGTACTATGAGGGTCCATCATGGTTCTCCGGGATTGTAATGGCAAGCAGCCCTCAGACATTGGCCTCTGCTTATACAATGCTGAGTTATGATGCACATCCTGTCCCCATGTATATCACATCCCATTTTACTCTTTAGATGCAGTATCTGTAAGATTTAGGGTATTCAAACAGAAGTCAAGATTCCTTAATTACATGTTGCTCTACATTTTGTCACATGTCTTTACATGCCTCATCAATTGGGTATATATATTTTCCATGGTGCCCAACCCTGTATGCAGAATTGTGCTGTCAGATCTGATCGTTCTGTTGCACAAGGTTTAATGTATTCTCCTTTTGGATAAATTTGAATATGTCAAGTCAGTCCAAAAGTGAAGAAGGTTAACAGGTTTCACAAAATGTTAGAACAAGATAGTACATATAACAAGGTTCTACTTTTCAACATCTGACTTTTTATCTGCAGATAAATATTCCTGAAATTATTTGGTAAAAAAATATGTGAGGCAGCCAATCTCCGGTAAGAAACATGTATTCATGTTGCTTAACTTTTCATACTACCAGTGCTAGCACCATAAATAGTTAAATATCACACGTACTATTTTTTTCTAATTTAATGCAACATGCTGCATTAAACATTCTCTGTTTTCTTTTCATGCTCAATTATCATGAATAGTTTTTGCATGACTGAGCAACAATGAAGTAAGCATGCTTCACCCTCTGTCTATTTTTAAAATTGTGCACACCCACAACGTTGTGCTCATGGGCAATATCCAGGTTGGCACCAT